>ML682036.1:10351392-10556018 GCA_007922195.1 Podocnemis expansa
CTTCAAAGCATCTGATGAAGTGGGATTTTCTCCCACGAAAGCTCATGTGATAAATAAATCTGTTAGGCTTTAAGTGCCACAAGACTCCTTGCTTGTTTTGCTTTATTAGACTAACACGGCTGCCCCTTTGGAACTTGGTTTTGGGTAGGTTCTCTAAGTGGGCTCCAAAAGCAGAATTTGTAACTTTTGAAGTTACTCTTTTAAGGGCCTGATTCAAAGCACATGAAAGTCAATTTAGTCTTTCCACTAACTTCAGAGGGCTTTAGACTTTGAATTAGATCCTAAAGTGAGGGACGAGCCAACATCAGAAGAGACTACAGAGCTACCTAGAAGTTCCTTGCATATGCATGCAGATGGAAAACATTTGTTCAGTTGATCAAGGAATGTATAGGATTTTGAAATAAAAGACAATGGGTCAGTCTCCTCACTAATTTTATTGAAGTCTTCCAGTTGCTGTATCTCCATTTAGTAGTTAGTTCAAAATCTACACAATGTCTGAGTCTCCTACTCAGTCTTCTCCTCAATCAGTACCTCAACTGCAGGAGGAAAACTTTGAGGAGCAAGAGACCAGAGCAAAGAAGGAGACTATCCCACAAACTAGCTTTTCCACATCTTCCCCAGATGAACTGTAGGAAAAGGTTTATGTGAAATACTTCCAGAAAGGAAGAGATTCCACTATTTCTTTCATACAATCATCCTTCCCTTGATTGTTAGCTGGAATTCAAAAAGTCAGGATTATCTGTGAGTTCCATCAGCATTCATTTGGTAGCTATAACTGTCTTCCATTCTTCAGGTCAAGGGGTCTTAGTATGTGCTCCTCCCATGATGGCAAATTCATTAAGGCATCTAGAAACCTTTCTCTTCACATGAGAGGATTCCCTCCAATATGGGCTTTAAACTTAGTGCTTGTGTCTTATGAAACCCACTTTCAAACCGATGGCCGTCTGTTCTCCTCTTCACATAGCCATTAAGAATGGCCATCTTGGCTAGCTATCAAGTCTGCCCAAAAAGTTGGAGAAATGGAGGCCCTCCATTTACAAAGTCTTTCAAGGACAAAGTTTTGTTATGTATATGTCCCAAGTTTCTTCCTAAGGTGATGGTTGAGTTTCATATCCATCGAGTCATCCATCTCCACCCTTCCCTTTTTTTTCCTGAAGTCACATTTGATTGGGGTGGATGCTGCCTTCCATAGTCTTGGCAGCTAGAGTGCCTTGTCCTATTTGAACAGAGCCAAATCATTTAGCGGATATTTAAGGCTGTTCATCTCATTTGCTGTTCCATCGAAGGGGTCTACAGTCTCTTCTCAGATTCACCTGAGGTGAATTTAAGGTTGTAGTATTTCTTGTTATGCATCTGTCAACATATAACTCCCTCCTAGGTGTTACTACACTCCATAAAGTGTCAGTCTACATTTAATGTGTTATTTAAAGATGTTCCTGTTACTGAAATATGCAAGCTGCAGCATGGACATTGATGCATACTTGTTTTCAAGTGTTAGGCAGTGGATCATTTTTCTAAGCTGAATGCAGTCTTAGTTTCAGTACTGGATTCTGCTCCAAAGCTTCTTACTGTTCCTGAAGCGGATACTATTTGAAAATCACTTGAAAAGAAGCGCTCATCACAGACATATTCTTCAAATTAAGAGGAGAGGTTGCTCACCTTGTGGAGCAACTAGAGACCAAGATTTGTGTCCTTATGGGTGTTCCACTATCTGCCTGCCTTCCCCTCTGCTTCAGCATTCCCTGCGTGGAGCCTTGTGGTGAAGAAGGAACTGGTGCCAGTTTGCTCTATAAAAAAAATTTGGTGCAAGGCATGAGAATGAGTGGGATGCATGCCTCGGTCTAATGGGGACTACTACTGAAAATCTTGTGTATTTATATGGTCTTCCTGTTGTTTACAGATGCAAGTCTAACGTTGCAGCCCCCTCAGGAGAACGTCACAAATCCTGTTTCTATAGATTATATTTGTATGTACATTCTAGCTAGTATTATCGATAGGTAGGTAGATATAGGTTATATGTACAATAGTGTAAACAATAAATTGCCTTTTGGTACCCACTGAGATAGCAAAGGTGCAAGTGAGGCTCACATACCTGTGTAAGAGGTGTAGTTAAGGTGCATGACCAGCATTATGACAGCATGCTTACAGCATGACAACGACCCATCTGACATCACATTTTTCTTCTTTGTTAGGATCTTGATAATTTTCCTTTGCTTCATGTAATCTTGGTTTGGCTTGTGTTAATTTGTTTTATTTTTTAAAAGCGATGTCCTTGGGTGGTGGCAGCAGTACTAGTGAGTATTCAGAAACCTCTAGATCAGGGGTGTCAAACTCATTCAGTAGAGGGGGGCCATGCTGGACGGCAGGACACCTGTCACAGGCCATGTGTCCACGCAGGCTCCCCAACCTTTTCCCTGCCACATTCGGAGATGCATGAGTTCCCCTTTCCCCTCCCCAACCCCGCCGGCTCGGACACCTTCCCTTTTCCCTTCCCTGGGTGCTCCCCTTCTCCACACTGCCTCCCAGAGCCTCTCCTGCTGGGCAGTTCCCAGACACCTCTTCCCTTTCCATGTGGCGGCAGGAAATCAGTCTCACAGTCACGGCCACAAGCAGGCTGGGCTCCTGCCTCCCCACTCACTCACCGTCAGTCATTCAGCTTTCTGGCCTTTGGTTGGGCTCAGTCCCTGCTAGCCTTTGATTGGCTCATTCCTGTGCAGTCCCCTGCTACTTTTTCTTTTCCTTCTTTGTGATTTGTGCAATGTGCTGTCAATCAGATTAGCATGCTGACTGACGGACAGTGAACATTTGGGGTGGAGGCTCTCCAGGAGCCCAGCCCAGCCTGCTGTGACTGAGACTCTGATTGATTGGCAGACCACAGCAGCGCTCAGCTGGGATTGGCTGGGGGGCTTCCTTCATTCCCCTGTGCTGTGACAGGGATCCTGTGACTGAGTCAGAAGCATGCTTAGCCTTGCTCAGCTGGCAGCAGCCTGTCTTTGCTGTTCACTGCTGCTGCGGAGAGTTTCCAGGCAGCAGCTCCACAGGCCGGATCAGTGCCCTTGGTGGGCCAGCTGTGGCCCACAGGCCGTAAGTGTGACACCTCTGCTCTAGATGCACATAATGACAATTTCTTCCCTTCAGTGTGCAGTCTAGCTATTCTTCCCTCCTCTGACAGCTGACTATTTTGACCTCCTCCTCTCTCACAGTTTCTTTACCTCAAGAACAGTTTTGACCCTGAAAAAGGTGAAGTGTCAAAGACTCAGTAAGGTCCTGGGGGTGGGAGGGAATGGACTATGTTATTGCTATTGATTTTACATGGCAGGTGCTTGGATGCTGCAGTGTTACATGGCACCTGGATAGATTCAGTCCTTCTGCAGACTCCATGCTTCTTTCATCATCCCATCTTGTTTCCTTCCTTTTGGATGTAGCCCGTCCCTTCCTGCCTTACCCTATTTCCATGATCCTATTAACTCACTGGCTCCACCATCCCCCCTTGTCTCATCCGCTCCCATATTTATGTATATTGAAAAGAAAGTAGGACTAGGGAGAGCTGTTTGCAGGTTTGTGCCCTGAAGGAGACAAATCCAATACACAGGGAAATAATTGAAAGGCAAGAAGGCATTGTTAATAGGTAATGTTGGTGGTGCAGCATAGGGAAGACACCACAAAAGTGTTCTTAAAAAGGGGTTAGGAAGAACTTTCTGAATCACTTTTGAGAACTGATTTTGAGCTAGTTTGGACAAAACCTTTGGCTCGCCCTCCAAAAGCACAATCCTATTGTATTTTCTTTCAGTCTACCACACTTCAGAGGGCTCCTTCCTCAGGGTAAGGAAGACCTTTACCAACTTTTCTAATTAAAAATAAAATACTGTGACTAAGTATAGTACACACATGCCCTTCAGATTTTTAATTGTCTGACTGTAAATCTAAATTTAATAGTGAATGAAGCACTTTAGAAGATTGGCTGTCTAAATTAAAATAGAAGTTTCTTTAAAAGAACAGGATGCTTTGGTTGACATCGTTTTTGTGTTTGATCAGAGTTTACATCTGTTAGTATATTTAAATGATGAGTTAAATTGTATTTAAATGGCTGAGTTTAAGGGCATATCCTTTACATAATTACTTTAAATATTTTTTATAGCGTCTGGATTTGTGCTTGTAATAGTAGCTTTATCACATTTGTCTGACAGACCGTGTGCTGTAATCCTGCCTTACTGATGACTTTCACCTTGTTGAAGAGGGCATTCATTTGATCTCCTTTATAATGGTAAGGATAATTTTATCAAAGAAGAATGCTTGGTAACACTAAGTGCCACAGGACTCCTTGCTTAAGTTACTTTAAAGACTAATTAATTTATTTATCACATGAGCTTTTGTGGAAGAAAATCCTACTTTGTCAGATACTTTGAAGATGAGGGAACTTACAGAACTGGAGGAAAATAAATGCAGGCAGGGAAGGATAAATCATGGGATTTTCTCCCATGAACACTGTGGCGATAAATAAATTTGTTAGTCTTAAGTGTCTCAGGACTCCTTGCTTGTTTTGCTGAATGAGACTAACATGACTATCCCTTTGGAACTTAACTAAAGTAACTTGCTAGGGTTTGTCACATCATTCAACCATCGGCAAGCAATGTTTAATTTCCTGAAGCATCTTATAACTTCCACTGAATTCTTAATCTCAGCATAACCATAGATGAGGGCAATTTTAATAACTTGTGATATAATATAGAGGCCACTTTTGGAAACTGTTACATTTTTATATTTAAGAAAATCTTTTAGAGAAATGATGTGGTTTTGATATGAAAATTTAAGAGCTCCAGAATGGTGAGAAATACCTGCCTAATGGTTTGGTGTCAAATCCTTGTTCTGCATTAAGGGAAGTGAAGGCTGGTAGTGTTGGAGCCCAAATAGGTTTGACCAACATGGGACTCCATCTTCAAAAGCCGCATCACCTGCTCTGGCTGCTCTGTGTTTGTGGGGGTGATGATGGGAGGCACTGAACGGTTTCCTGGTCTTGCAGATAGCTCAGCAGTGGGGGAGGAATTACTCCTTTTCATAGCTGACTAACAGGCCCTTGAGGTCTCCCAGCTGACAGCTTTGAAAGGGACTTCATCATAGGAGAGCAAGCAGTCAACATAACCTCTCCAGCAGTCCCTCTTCCCTAAACCAACATACACTTGAAGAGGCAGGTTATGGGTCAATGATAGTTGCAGAGTAGAGTGACTGTGCTTAGTCTTTTCCCTACATGTCCCACCACACCAGACATCCACTCAACTGTTTTCAATCTATGGGTAGGTCCTATAGGTACTTGTATTCCATAAGCTCCATTTAGACCTCAGAAAGGCATTTGATTTTTCCAGAACCTGGATGTGTTAGATGGATGCTGGATGCAAGTATATTTTAACAACTCTCTGAACTGTTCTTCCTTATATGCTGTTCTCTCACATTTGCTATTAATTACTATTATTTCAAAATTGTGAATTATGAAATCTGAGTTTATGTGAAAAGTTGGGCATGTTGCAGAATGTGGTTCCACTACACTTTGTATTCATCTTTGTCCCACATTGATGCATTAGCAGATTGAGATACATGAGCACAGTCGGTATGACGGTCTTGCTGTAGCTTGTTGTACGAAAAAATGCACCGACTAAACCACTAAAGCAGGAACAATGTAGCCCCAGTCAGCAATTTAAATATTTTTCCATTAGGGTAAGCTGGTTCCAGTGACTTTTGCTCCACTTTTCTTCCTTCTAGTAGCCCTGCTGCTAGATTTGGAAAGTCCTATACTGTAAAGTTGGAACCCTGGAAAAACAAAGACAAAAACCGCAAGAAGAAGTTCAAAAGAAATAAAGACTAAGAATGAAGTTTTCAAGCTATGTTCCAAGGCAAGGACTTTTCATCTTTAAACCTTTGAATTGTGAATCAAGGCAGTAAAACTTACTACTAGGTTAAAGTTTAAATGGCATAGAAAAGGTAGAAAAAAGATTAAACATATTCTGTCTGGACAGTGGAACAAAGACTTTGAATCCTTGTCTATGCACCTGTCTATACAGTATCTAAGTTCCAGGAGTCCCACAGAGGACATGCGATGAGCACTCTTATTGTTCGTATTAAGAACTGAAGTAATTGAAAGGAAAAGTAAGGTAAGGAAAATCAGAAATCAGATGTGACTGCCTGTATGGTTAAAAAATAATTTAAAGGGAAAGTGACTATCAAGCAGTTCATATTATGGAAATACGACCATTGAAGATAGGTTTTTTTATTTTTTTATTCTATTCTTTGAAAGAATTTTTTTTCTCTCTGAGTCTTAAATATCATTTGAAAACCAGCAATGCTCACTGAGTTTCTTACTGGCCAGTTGTAAAAGAATCTTTTAAAATATATATTTTTATTTAGCCTTTGAATTGTCAACATCAAAGTTGGATCCTCAAGTGTGGGAGGAGGTTGTTATTTTATTTTTTTTAAAGTAAATTTGAAAGTCCCTGGAATTGAGTAAACATGTTACAGTGATGTTCTGCTGCATTAAATTTACCTCAGCTGCCTTTTTAACACAGTTTTTTAATTTCAAATTTACACTTACAGAACAGTTTTGTGTTGATAAAGGAATAATAAATGTAATGTTTCACAATCTGAATTAATAAATTGAGACATATACTCAGGTCTGTGTTCTGGAGTTGTCATAACTGAATTGTCAGACAAAAGATTTTTATCTGCTACATGAGAAACAGCGTTATTAGAACATGCATTTTAAAACAACAGATGGACATAGAGAGATTTTTCAGAATTAGCTTTGAACCATGATGAATGAGAAGCTCCCAAATTCTGGAGTACATCTGTATAATGGAGAAAAATAGTATACAAAGAATGAGGCAAATACTTTTAAAGTTATATTATGCACAATGTTGACTTCTGGTACAGGTGTGTAACTGTAGTTTGCAAAATCTCAGCAGTTACTATATATTTACAAGTTGCTCGGGTATGTGCCCCCATGTATCCAAGATCAGTATAGAATACTAGATGTTAAATAAAAATTTGTATCAGACAGTAATGCGTGCTTGCATTTTATAATTTACTTTGTTTTGTGGTAGATTTTATTTTTCCCTTGACTTTTTGGTTGGAGGGGTAGTTAAGTCCCAGTTTACTTTAGGGAAATTTGCACTATTGTAGCTTATTTGCTACAATTACTAATGTCATTCCCCAACGTGGACATCTTTCACTAGTGTAAAGTTGAGATTACTTCAGTGCGAATTACTTGCCTAGTTAAATTTAGGGATGTGCCTCAGTGTAACTACATCAATGGTTGTATTGGTGCAAATTTCTCTAATGTAGACCAGGAGCGCTGTTGGCCCGGCAAAAGACCTGGGGCTTAGCACGCCGGGACTCAAGGCTCGCACGCTGCCATGGGCAGTCCAGCGGTGGATCCAGGGCTCAGGCAATGGGACTCGGGGCTTGAGCCCAGTAAGCCCAGCACCAGCGATGCCCTTGATGTAGACAAAGCTTCAGACTTCATGGGGAAATTTTAAAATATGACAGTCTTTTAACTGATTACCAGTGATATATTTAGTCAACTCTTAAAACTTTGGTTAACCATTCTGGGGATATAGCTGTACTGTGGATGTGTATAGTTATCTTTAAATTAACTAAATATCCCCTTTCATATGTATTTGAACTTTCTGTTTAATGGACATACAGATGTCCGGTTGATTCTTGTCATAAAAGAAAATATGTTATGATGTTATTTAAAATCTGGTCGCTTTTCTTTGGAGGAAGGAGTCGAATTAGTAATTTCACAGACAACCTAAAAATATGGTTCTATTCTATTTTCTATTATTCCAGTGATTAGCTTATTGTAAGTAATTGTGCCTGCTAGTCTACCTGATCTAAAGCAATTTGCACACTGCATACTTTCTTCATTCATTTGAGTGTCTTCAAACATGTTAATCTTTCAGTGCAAATTAAAAAATACTGTATACAAATGATAGGTGTTGGAAATAATTTTTAAAATTTTAGTTATCAGGCCTTAGCTAAGACCAGATGAAGACACTTAGGACTAAAATCTGCTCTCTTCATGGTTTTTTTCTGACCTAACTTTGCTGCATTTCTCTATAACTACTGGCCTAATCATTCCTTCATAATAAGCTAAACAAACCAATTGTTTACCATGCTTGGGGGTACCCAATTAAACATGCTTTTAAAAATTTCTGTTTCCTCAGCCTGAACCATAAATAAGATTATGCTGATATTCCAAGGGTCATTACAAGATTAACACAACCATCCTTCTTTCTCATGAGTTCATTCATTTTTGGTCACGTGTTCTGGGCATACTATTCATGCCAACATCCAATCTTAGTTTACTCAGGTCTAATTTAGGACTACGTTCCTACAAGAGGATATCATTTCAAAAGTCCAGTATTTTGAAGTTTATTCTTTGGGCTCAAATTAATTTAGTTCCATTGTGCGCTAAAGTGCCTGACCTGAGTAGATTCTGATTATGTGTATTGCATGTGGAACTGGATTAACATATGTTCATACAAATTAAGGATAAAAAGTCAACTCTTCTAGGGCAAATTTCCTCCCTTTATTATATTCTAGAGCCTTTCAATCTTCTGATCTAATTCTGTCAGGCTGTACAAGATAGGCACCCAAGATGACCCTGTTTATCTAGGTAAGAATTTTCTTCTAGGGAGCGTCTAAGGTGATGGTTAGGATAGAGCTGAATGGAGCCTCCTGCAATGGTGCTACTGGGTGCTGTGTTGTTGGAGGTGCTGACTGTGAGCCGAAAAAGAAAACTAAAATCTTGTGTTGATAATTATAGATTTCAAGCTGTTTTTCACAAGAAAAAGGGTGTTACCCACCCTCTGTGCCTTGGCCAGCATCCATTTTGGGAAATTATGTTCTTCTTATCAGAATTCCCCATGAAATCTGTTTGGGTAGAATATTCTTCACATCTTGCCTTAACCTTGCTATGTGTTATTGAATGCTGTTAGGGATGAAAAGTTTTATATAATTTTTGAATGTACTCTTTTTTGAGTTGTCTCGTTTTAAATGATTAAAAGCGGGTAAAGCAATAACAGGAAGTTTGTTAGATATTTGTTATTTTGTGTAGCGGTAATCTTGTAAAATTGGCATCTTAAAAGAAAGTCACGTTTTTAAACCTATTTTAATTTATTTTCAGGGATAGCATATCCTAGACATACTATCATTAATTTGCAGAATTTGTTTGATTGCGTACTGCATATCATGTCACTTGGTGTCTGTCTTCGTTTGTTAGCGTGTGCATGTTATTTGTTACTTGTGTCTCAGCACGCTGAGGCACCCAATACATGAACCTGAAAAAGCACTTTTTCCAAGCTTGAGTCTTTGTATTGGGTTATGTGGCCGATGCCTATCAGACTCAATAATGGGCACATATTTTAAAGAATCAGAGATTATGATGTAGTGACGGGAGTAAGAATGTAGAGTGAGAAGTAGGTAGTATCATTCACTACTGATAGAATATATCCCTTCCTGCTTTTATGGAAGGGATTGTGTGCCCTATCTCTTTTATTATAAACGAGTTTCTAGAAGTCGATTAGAAGTGGCAGCTTAGCTTGTTCTGCAGTAACTTTAGTACATCTCCTGAGCAGAATAGATTTTGCCTTGTATATGGTAATGAACTTAGGATAATTAATTATTTGAACATCTTACTTAGGGCTATGCTGGATTCACCGTCATATGAAGTCTTGATTTAAAGATTGAATGCTTTTTTAAAAGATACATTGTGGTTCATCTGAAAGTTGCAGGAATTGCTAAGTGAAATTCTTTGCCCTGTGTTAAGCAGGAGGTCAGACTAGATTATTTTAATAGTCCCTTCTTGCCTCAACATCTGTGAATTTGTATTCAGAAGTGCAGGGGATCATGCCACACTCTACTTTGTGATATGGTATCTTGATTCTTAGCATGCACATTTTTTTTCTCAAATGCATTGGGAAAAGCATTTATTTTCCTGGTCCAAGCCTATGTCTACGCTACGTTGTTTACAGTTGTGCAGCTGAATAGTGATGTATTGCTTCTCACAGACTGCCTTAAGGGGGCCATTATGATCATCTGGTCTGACCTCTTGCACAACACAGGCCACAAAAACTCACTCACCCACTCCTGTAATAGACTCATAGCCTATAATTTAATTACTGATGTCCTCGAATCATGGGTTAAAAAAATCCACTGGAAAGGATGCCCCATGCTGCAAAGGAAATTGAAAACCCCCTAGAACCAAGGCCATTCTGCCCTGGAGGAAAATTCCTTCGCTACCCCAAATACAGCTGTCAGCTAAACCCTAAGGTTGAGCGTGAGAGCAAGACTCCCCAGACAGACACCTGGAACGCGTTTTCTGTAATAACTCAGAACCCACCCTGTGTAACATCCCATCACAGACCATTAGGCATATTTACTGGTAGTAGTCAAAGATCAGTTAATTGTCAAATTATCTCCTCCAGGAGTTAAAGTAAGCCGAACCACCCACTAATCAGATGGGCCAGAGTTCTGCGGACCAGATTTCAGAACCTAGAAAAATTGGGCGCACACATGCATGAAGGGGGCCTGGACAATGCAGGAAGGGGGCCCAGAGATTAGGAAGGTTCCAGGGCCCTTGCATTATACTTTAACCACTGACTTCTCCTCCATAAACTTGTCAAGCTCAGTCTTGAAGCCAGTTAGGTTTTTTTGCCCCACTCCTCCTGGAAGGCTGTTCGAGAACTTCACTCCTCTGATGATTAGAAATCTTCCTCTAATTTAAAAATTTCCTGATACCCAGTTTATATCCATTAGTTCTTGTGTCCATATTGGTGCCAAACTTAAATAATTCCTCTCCCTCCCTGGTATTTATCCTTCTGATGTATTTATAGTGGCCAATCTTATCTCCCCTCAACCGTCTTTAGTTTAGCCTAAACAAGCGAAGCTCTTCGACGCTCCTCTCATAAGGCAGGTGAAGACATTCTGCGCCAATGGGAAAGAGCTCTCCTGTCGTCTTAAAAAATCCCATACAAGCTGCCCATACAAGCTCTTAGGTCGGTGGATTATTCACAGTGCTGAAACAACATAAGTTATACCAAAGTAATTTGTAGTATAGGCATAGCCTGTGAGAGAGATGAAACTTCTCTGTTCTGTAGACTGAAGTTCAAAGACAGTCTTTGTGCCTTGGGTCTTCTACCAATAATCATTTTGCTTCTTCCTGTAAAGGATTTCATATCCCTTTCCTTCACAGAGGTGAGCCGCAGACTGGATTTTAAGTGACAGTTGTATTTTCATAATTAGGAAGTTTCTTGCAGTCTCTAGCATTTAATTTAGCTGCATAAAGGACACTCTAGGACTTGTTGGCTTTGACCAGTCATCTTAGTGAGGCTTGCATCCATATGACTTTTCGTGCTGCCTTTTGATCTCAATTTAGTTGTAACACAAGCACATTGTGTAGGGGCATCTCCATATGTGATCACTGTACATATCTGCAAAACAAACAAGGAGTCCTATAGCATTTAACAGACTAACAAATTTATTTCATGAGCTTTCACAGGATAAAATCCTGCTTTGTCAGACACTTGAAGAAGAATGCAAGTCTGTAATAGTCAGTGTGGTACACTGCACAATAAGTGATTACAAAAGCATACCTGCACAGATTTATGCGGGTTAAAATGCACCATGGGAATAATTAGAAATTATGGTTCATTTGAAAGCAAAGCAAATGGTATCTTAAGAAAAAAAATGCCATCATTTGACATTTGCATATACGAATTAGAGGTCTGCAGTTTGCTAAAACTGATTATATTTAAAATAGACATATTAGTGATTTTTTTAGCATCCAGCTGAGAGACCATACACAAATATTTGAGATTTAGTCTTCTCCTTTTGTGATGCAAGTGAAGAATATTGTGCTTTTTCCTATTATTGTGCTTGAATTGGAATTGATACCACCATAGAAGCACTGTAGTTCTTTTTTACATTCAGTGCCTGTACAGTTCTAAAGGAGCCTGCAGGCTATCTATTGTAGTTAGCCTCTCACAACACTTGGGGCCCAGTTTTGAATGGCTTATGCATTAAAGAGACATTTTTCTTATTTCCTATGTTTTTGCATTGTTGCTCTGTTACTATGTTTATAAACTTTATTTTAGCATAGCTTAATCCTGTTTAAAAATATTGAACTTAAAAGATAAAACCTGTTTTTGTATTTAATGTCTGCTCGGATTGCATAGTGTGTGTCTGCATGGGTGCAGTTAATGAAATAAATTATATAATGTTTTGTGTCGTGCCTATCTTCTGTTTTCTGGAATTGACTAAGGCTTGCAACTTCAAAGGTAAGGTTAGGCTTCCCTTTTGTGTTCAGATACTGTGACTAAACTATTATGGCTGGCATTTCTGCGGAAGACTTGTGAGGCTTGTCCTTTGTTTTAATCTTTAAGTGTCTTAGGAGTCATCCATAAAGGATATAGGCAGCAGGGGAGTTGAGGTCTTGTGGACAGTTGGTGGAGGGGGCAGAGTAAAAATTCTGGAAAAATCTGCAGAGATCCTTTCAGGATTTCCACTTTGTTCCCTTTGGCTGTAATAAATCTTTGAAAATGGTGCTGTGGAAGTGGGTAAATGAAAGAGAGCTACATGGGGCTAAGGAATGGTGATGTTCTTTTGGGAGTTCAAGGCATTTATACAGCTTGAGAAAGAGAGTGGAGAGCTCAGTATTTGATAAAATCTACTGGAGCCCTCTAATTTGTTGGTAATAAAAAAGGAAAGAATGGGGAAAAAAATTAGGTTATTCCCTTGTTTAATTTGCTAGACTGGCACTAATTCTTCAGTTCACTTACTGTACTAGTTAATTTCAATATCTACTCTGCATTCTTGATTTCAACAGGGGAGAAGGTGGCTGCAGAGGGCAAAAGGGTAGAAGATTGGAGGGGGTGAGACAATGGAGCTGGAGAGCAAAATGTGCAGCCCCCCTTTTCACAGCTATTTTGGAATATCATGTAATTCTCTTATTTCCTGTGCTTTAAATTGTGGGTTTGTGAGCCCATTTTATTGGCACATCAACAAAATCATTTTTGTTGGAAACATTATGAAACTAGCTAGAGACCCTAAAAAGAGAGAAATCAGCTTAGATGAATAAAATAGAAACTATGTCATGACAGATTCTAATTTTCAAGTTACTGAATGTTTCAAAATTACTTAAATGTACAGTAGGGTGGAAAATATTTTCTTCATTGGTAAAAATTCTGCTGGCTAACAAATAACTTCATATTTTCAGTATCTACTTATTCTAAGAAATGTTTCTTGAAATCCTGTTATAGCCATAAATGGGGTATGAGGCATACAAGTAACTTGTATCCTATCAGCGTATCACTGGGAGTTTTATGGACACACAGCTTGTAGAATCAGGTCTTTCAGACAAAAGACTTTCTGTGTTTGCAACTAGGAAACACAAAAAGGTTTTAGTAATTTGAGCTACTCTTCTCCAAAGTGAAATACAGATGAGAAACCTTAATAGTTCTGAACACATTTCCAGGTAAATCTTTATTTTATGTAGTAGAATAGAGTCATCTTAATTATAAGGGCTTCTCTATTTGTTTATCATCATATTGATAGTTGTGCAGGTAGTTTTGTTAAAATAAACAGGTCACAAATGTGTTGAGGAAGAAAGGAGTTGTTGACAGCATGGGGGAAAGAGGGCTTCAATACAGCAAAATAATATTTTAATCATAGTGAGGATAACAGGTTGCGTTATGGCAGGACAGGTCTCTGATTTCATGCTGATAAGTTTTTTTTTGTTTGTGCATACTGTAAGAAACAGTATCCATTCCATATGTCCTTTTCTACTGAAGGAAGGTGGGTCTATTTTAAAACTCTAAGTCTCTTACCAGTCTAAAATGCCCAAATGGCATTTATACCAGTGACTTGCATGACAAGAGATCTTTGTGCAGGAGTAAATGTGCACCATCTCCCTACTGTACAGTTAAATTTTCTGTGCATAAATCACTTTAGTAGATTGGGCCAGTAGAGGATTGCTTATAATATGCTGTCTGTGATTTAATGGTATGCTATATGCAATGTTGGAACTAGTTCCAAATCCAAAAACTAGGTAATGTGCATTTGAAGGTTAATTCTATTACACTGTGTTTATGGTGCCAGCTTTCTGTGCTCAGGTGCTTGTGGGTTCTTAAGCAATTAAAAGCTTCCAAATTTCTTAATAAATATCTGCTATGTTTACATTTTAACTGGATATAGAAGAATCTTAAAAGGCTTGGTCATGCACCACTGAAATCAATAGAAGTGGAATCAAGCTCTTAGTTTCTATGAAGGCTTTTTTAAATTCAAGAGTTGTACACAGAGTCAGCTAGGTGGCACCCACTGTAATAAGAAGCCCTTCCAAAAAGAGTTAGTTTGTGTGCTTTGTCAGAGTCAATACTGACAAACATAAATAATGGTTTCACTTTACCTGTCTTCCTAGCATGTGAGATGTTCTTAGAAGGTGCAAGAAGAGACATATTCCTTAGCTGGGGCAATTAGTCCTTGCATATGTCTGCATCTCTCTCTGAGTCTGAGAATTAAGAATTTTTAATGACTTAATCCTGAGGCCAGACCATTGGCTGGTGTAAATCAGGATAACACCATTGAATTCAAAGGTGCTTTGCCAATTTATACTGGCTATGGATAGTTTCTGAATTCTCAGCTCCCTTTAAGTTATTTAAATCCTTTTGATTTTCATTTTTTAATGTGATAAAGTAATTTGACTGCAGACCTGCGTATGGCCTCCTCCATTGTCTTGAATAGATTAGGAGGTGTGGTGACAGTGGAGTTTAGGCTTGGATGCCTTGTGGATTGGTGAATGAATCACTTGAGCAGTGACAGGTCGGTAGAGAGAAGTGTGAAGAGCTTGCTGCTGCTCTAAGCCTCCAGCTGAGGAGCAAGATGGGTCACAAAGCCAGGGGAGATTGGGTGGCACTTAGGAGGACATCTGGGAGAAGTAAATCTTAGAAGCAGTGTGTCTATGGCCTAGGGTGGAAAGCAGAATTGAAGGCAATTGAGGAGAGTGCATTGAGACTCACTAGGCGCAGAACATTAGCTGCGGCTGTAGGTTGTCTGACATGATACTAGACTGTGCCACGACAAGATTTGGGACCATGGCACTGCAGAGGACCCTGTGTGTGGCTTACATTCACACAAGGGGTTAGCATCTAGTATGTTGTCTCACCGGCTACATTTTATCGAGATTAGGATTTAAATTATTTAAAAGGGGTGGAGATTTAATGAATCAGCACTTGACTCACATGGCTTTAGGAGAGAGGTGACAAACTAAGGGTGGAGGCTAGTCCTTTTTTCATAATGAGGGGGTCTCAAGCTCTGATGCAGTGGTTTTCAAACCATGGGTTGGGACCCAATGCTGGGTCTCAGACCCTCAGGTACTGGGTCGCAGCACCTCCTGCCACCACCATCAAAAAACTGGAATGAATTGCTGAAAGATTTAATTGTTGGGTTGTGGGCATAAATTTTTTTTTTCAGTTTGGTCCTGAGGCAGGGAAAAATTTTAAAACCACTGGTCAAATGGACCAGAGTAACACAATGTCTCTCTTTCAGCTCCTTGGGAAACATCTCGCATACTGAGAAGATAGGAAAAGTGCAGTGGGTCCCTGTGCCAAGCTGAGGCCTCATACTGTGTCTTCTGATAAATTGCTTCTACTGTGCTCCTGAGTAAACAACAGGCTAACTTGAGCTCTGCTTAATCCTTCCTTGTACAGGTGCCCAAAAGAAAGACTAGCAGTTGGCTGCTTTCAAGATGAGTTCCTTGAGAAGGTCAGGCTTCATACCCTTGGGTTATTTTCCTCATAAACATTAGACCTTGAACAGAAGCCTTTGTTAGCTGAAACTGGTGATTTCTTGTCCTCCTGATCCATTCACTTGCACACTTTTAATGCCAAAGTTCTGGGCAAGACTTGCTAAGGGATCACAGCAGAAGACCAAACAGTGTTTTAGTGGACACCTATTGTTTGTAATACACTTGTAGTTTCATCTTCTTTTCCTCTTTCACGTCTTTCCCATCACTTTCTGCAACAGTGCCCTTCTGCTTCCTCCTCTCCATTCAATTTGTACTACATTTATTTATTTATTTATTTATTTATCTATCTCCTTTTAGGTAAACGGTTGCAAGAATGGATTTCTGTTATTATTTGCATGAGATTGGTCACAGTTGATTTTCTGCTCCTGTTAATCCATTTTTCAGCAAATCATCTGTATAAAGTAATAGCAAGTATAGGTAAGTCTTATGGTATTTTAACTCTCACCATATTTTAAAATTATCGATACACAGTTCAAATTTTCACATTTTTTTCAGCGGTGTGAAAGACTGTGGACTTGCTTTTAGTTTATCTGTAAGAATGACAAACGTCAAAACACAGAGGAATTCAAAAAATTCAGTTGGTACTGCAAGTACCCTTATGCACAGGCAATATAGTAATAGAGTTCTGTACCAGAAAACATGAACAAGATCCTAAATTTTGAGTTTTTTAAACATAAGGTTATAGAATTATGGACCCCAATCAGCAAAGCTCTTATGCTTAACTTACGGTTATATATATGTCTATATAAAAAATTAAGAGAAAAGACTGGGAAAGGAACAGTGGATTCTATTACCATACTCACTAGTCAGATGGATTAGTGTCTACATAGTATCTTTTTGCATCATAATTTGAATTCACTTGATGACATTTCCACAGACTCATAGACTCTCTGGATGTTGCTTTAATGCCACATCAGAGTTGCTCTTTGTAGCATGTGGTTTGTGAAATTTTCAGCTGTGGTACTTAAATATCTTTAAATAATGGGAGAAGGAGGGAAGAAGACCTGAACTTCAGTACCATCCTTGAGCAAGTGTTTTGCTGATATTTTCAAGAAGGAAATAGACTTGTTAGAAGCTCTTGTATAGTAGAGGAGCACTATCCTCTTAAGCATGCCTTTGTGTGGAACAGATGTGCAGGAGTAGGCAGAATTATATTGCACCCTCTTTTAATCACTTCCCCTCTCCCCCTGCCAGCTCAGGTGTTGCACATCTGTGACATGCTGGCAGCGTTCTTAATTGCATTGTGGAGAAACTGTCAGGTTAAAAGCTCGACTTGTATATTTGATCCCATATGTGAGGTGCTTTATTTTTCTTTCTTCCAGTTACATAGATTCTTTGTGGTTTTATAAATATTTCACAAGCATTTCTAGTCAATTTCATCCCTCTTTTGAACATATTAAATATAAATGTAGCTACACATCAATGGCAAGTCTGACTGCAGCTGTGTGAACTCAAAACTTCCCCCAAGAAAGAAAAAGAATTGGTTTATCACAATTAACTTGTATTCGTTAACTAGCTTTGTCTTTTGTGCTGTCTGTACTATTATACTCCAGATACTGAGAATACTTGTAGAGTACATAATTCCATTGGTCCAGATTCTGCAGCCTAGAAGAACGAGTTAACCCTGCACTCTCTGTTAATGCCTCAACTGTAGGTGAGAACCTGAATTACAAACGCAGGCATTCTTGGGACGTCATACAGATTTCATTTCACGGCTCCTGTTAGAGCAGTAGCTATTCTCCCCAGTGAAGCCCCTGGTTTTGCAGTCACAATGGTAGAATGTCCAGTCAGTTGAGCGGTGGAAGGGCAGCGTAGGACCAGATTCAACTGAAATCTCCATCAATCTTGCGCCCTGTAAAAGGCCTCTGAAGTTCAGGGTGTCTGACGCAGGCATAGGAACATTTTATGTATAAGGTACTGTGCCTGTACTGCTGGTGTGCGTTTAATTCACCAAGGGAACTTGTAAAAATAAATAAATAAAACAAAAATTTGGTCTAGGCATACTCCAAGAGTGTTATACATTGGAGAGCATACTCTTGAGAAGCAGGGATGTGATGTACCTTTTGATGAATACCTTATGGACACATTATCGTAACCATAATACAAATATTTTAACAGCTCAGATGCATTCTCTTCAGTTAATTCTCAAATGAGTCTCAAAGTGTTCTTGGTTTTATTTCCTGTTTGAATATATTGAATGTACTTGTTTGTTGCAGAGGCTAAAGCCCTGATCCATGCAGCAGAGCCCCCAGTGACTTGACAGGATCTCCATGCAATCACAGGGGTCCAATGCCAGGTATTCAAGTGTGGGAGCTGGGCCTAAGTAAATAAAAATGAATTTTTCCCCCTCTTTCAACCTTTAATTGATGCTGATTGCTCACTCAATCTCATGCAATCACATTGAGTGCAGAGTGGGATTTGGACTTGCATTTCATTTCACTTCCTTACACGGCTCTTCAGCAGGTGGGTTAAAAATGTCCTTCCCATTCACTAGCCTCAGAAAATGGCACTATGCCCTATGAAATAAGCTGTAAAACAACTAACTGGTTTTGAAATGAGGCACTAATGAAGGATTTGTATTGGAAAGTTCACCTAGCCTTTAGCTGAAGTGGAACTGATGTGTCATCATAATTATTGTTTTAGCAAGGGTTTTTAACAGGGCCTCTTGCTTCAGAAAACTCTTTAAAGGGATAAGCAGAAATATGAACTACAGACACCTCTGAGGTCGCCTGGGGTTTCATTGCCAGCACAGTGAGTGTATGTGGTCATCCAGGAGAGTTAATATGAAGGTCAGTTAGAGATGTATGTCATCTTTGGTCATAGTTAAAGATGTGTGGGGTGAGAATGAGTGTGAATTGGATGGTTTGGCAATGTTTGTACCTAATATGTGCAGGTTGTCTTGCCCTTCCAGTACCATACAGCCTCCTGCCCACAAGGCTTGATATCTTTAATTCCTTAATAACACAACTCCAGCCAATATTGCCTGTCACTTGAAGCAGTATTTTCGCTTATTATTTTGAACAATTGTATTATGCCTGTTCATCTTTGTTCTTTACACTGGCTGCCTATGAAGTGGTGGATTAATTGTAAAATGGCTGCTGGATTTTTAATTTGTCTCAGTGGTGTAGCCACTGGCTAGATCGAAAACAGCCGCATTCAAGTTTCTTTTTATTGGTTAGTAGTACTCTTGCACTCCTTGTTTTGTTTTGGGTAGGGAATTTCCTTTCCCCTGACATCTGTCTCCGCTAGCCCTTTTTCAGTTATATATGGCTTAATTCTTTTCCCTAGAGGTATTTTTAATATGACCAGAGTTGATCCAGTATTTGTTTCTTTTGTAATTAAATCTTTCACATTCTCTACTTCTAACATTACAGTATAGGAAAACCATGTCATTGTAGGTGAAGCATGGGAACACCTTAGATATTTAAACTGGTTGTAATTATTGCTAATAGATGAATAACTTGGAGTCTTATTCCAACTACTTGAATCTCTAGAGTCACGCGAAATAAGAGGGAGACCCTTGTATTAGTACTTACTTGTACTTCTTTCTTCCACATTGACTATTTGTGACGTGTTTCCGGTCCTCCTCTCAAACCCACTTCCCTTAGGTACTGTATCCTAGCTCATGACAACACTCTGTGAACTCTTGGACGAGGTGGGGAAGTGTCAGAGAGCAGCATATCTAGAGAAGAATATATCTCTTGTGTCTATCTCCCCCCTCACTCTCTGCCTCTCCAGTCCTAGCTATGTCCTCTGTGTGTCCTACATGGTAGCAAGGCCATATGACTGGAGAGAGACTCACGTATGAAGTGGGAGGCTTCCATAGCTATCTTTTCCTATGCATGGCCCAGCAGCAGTTTTTCTGAAGTTTTGCTCCCATCCATACCCCACAGCAGGGGGATGAGGGGAGCATTGAAGTCTGTCTCAGGATCGTACTTTTAATTCTAGTGAGGCAAACTACTAGGATTTGCTTTATTAACACTTTACAGGCATCAGTGCTTTTTGAATGTCTTACAGAATGAAGGTTTAACATTGAATTCAGCGGTGATTTAATAAAAAATGGTTTAAAGATCTGTTTTATAAACCTTAGAAGTGCACATGTGTTGCCCTGTCACAAAGACCTGTGATAACTGAAATATTTTTCCTGGAGCTTTTTGTTTATGTTTGTAGTCAATGATAGTGAGAGATGATGGAGAAAAATTACATTATTAGAAATGTGGTGTGTACAGTAAGTTGAAGCTGTTTTCCTTTCATTTGACCCTGGTAGTTTGTAGTTGTGAAGTTATCTTCTTCTTTCATAATTTAATATACTGCCACTGATTTGGTTTGATTTAATGCATTTGAGCAAAGAGTTTCTTAAACAAGAGGTAGTGAGTGTTACTTGATTTTGACTGTACAAAACCAAGACTGCTGTAAGCTGATGTGCAGCATCTCCAGCTGACTTTATAAAGAGCAAGTGAGAAGCACAGAATGCACAAAACCTTTCTCTTTAAAAAACACACATCTATGTGTTTCATTATTTTTCCTGCTAAGTGGGCACTTTATAAAGTCCACACCTCTAAAGAGGACCATGTCAAGGTTAGACCTAATGAGTAAAATATGCAAATTCAAATAAAAATATTTTCTTAATAGAAGATGCATAAATTATTCCCTTTGGGCACCTAAATGACAATAAATTCACATGCCTGGGAATTAATGTGCCCCACTTACATTACTTTGCTGTTCATTTTTTTAAAAATGCATTATTCATTTAAACTATACTCCTCTACTTAGCTCTTTAAAAGAACACTTAACTATTTATTTTTAACCTCAAATTTAATTTATGTAAATGTAAATCATATATAGTATGTATGGAATGCCTATAAATATGAAAGTTAATACCTTTACTGAATTCAATGTAATTTTAAAATACAAAAATAAAACAAACATACAAAGAGATATCAGTTTGATTGATTCTTATGAGTGTTTGAAACAACATATATAAAATATAATAAAACTAGGTTTGTCAAAAGCTTTCCTTCAGACTCCTTAAAAACTGAGATCCCAATAATTATTCCAGACAGCATACAGACAATATTGATGATCTAGTCATGTATGTTTCTATTTCTGTTAGCAGCTAGAGAGATCTGTTTCGGCTGTCCCCAGCTTTTCTGCACAGCTGCTTCTGTTGTAGCTCCATCTAATTCTATGCAGGGGCTTGAGGATGTACAGGTTTGCCGTAATTTAATGATTTATATAAGATTGCTCCATACAGAAGCACTAAGGTGTGTGTTGGATCATGAAATCAGGAGCTAAAGATGGGCTGGGGGAGGAGACACAAAGTCAGGAGTTGACAGGGATGGATTTTTGGTCTCTTAAGCTCTTGTGCTAGTATCTGGTGGTTGTCTTTATCAATTCATCTGGACAACTGGAAGGTTCTGGAAAAACGTAAGCATTGTACACATATTCTTATGCTTAGTTAAACAGGTTCTAATGCCCAGGGGGTTGTGCAAGTATAATGAGAATTCAGTTTGTATCTAGTCTTTACTTTTTTGAAGTACTTGGAGATGCCTGGAATACCAAAATTGTCACACAAGCTCAAATTTTCTTCATGAAAACAACGTAAGGTGAGATCTTCAGACGCATTTGGCATCGGTCAAACCCAAATCCCTTTGAACTCAATTATAAAACTCCCATTGACTTAACAGGGAGCAAAGTTATTCAAAAGTCCCACACTTCTGAAAATCCTTCCCCAAAACATAAATGAGAATACACATTTGAAGATGTCACAACCCCGATTTTTATACCAAGTTTATGATTGTGCTATTTGAATCCCTTATATTTGATACTTCATCTGCTTGGTGATGTCACTTCATCCACTGGATGTGGACCTGGCACTGTAGTTTATATTTACTTATTGTTTGTATCTCTTTGATACTCATGCTGTATCAATGGGGGCCTATGTCAGTCACCATTCAAAATCTTTATGAAGCTCTCTAAATAGCATGGTTCTTTCTTTACCTTTAAGCTTAAGACATTTTTTCTACTCTTTTTTTACATAAAAGATGAATAGGGACAAAATGACTATGGACTAAATAAAATGTGACATTTTTTAGTTGGTAAATTTTTTCCTAGTACATTTGAATTGATATTAATTTTAAGAGGCCTTTGGGTTTTATAGTCTCATAATTAAATGTCTTTCTAATAATGAAAATATGAATTGACAGGTTTCAAAGAATCACACCTCTAATTTGTAGTGAGTGTGCATGATGTGAAATCTAACATGTGACCATTACATATTTTGTCATAGAAACAAATGTTACGTTATGTATGTTACATATATTGCCATGGTAACAAAGAAACTAAAGCTTTGAGCCACATTTTGACACGTATAATCTGGTCAGTTCATCAGTATAATGAGTATAGCATATGTAAGATAACATTTGTAGAAAACTAATCGCCATCAACAAGCTCCCCAAATGCAAGAAATAACGAAGTGTCAGTGTAATGATGAAACTGAAGATCAAGCTGCTGCATGTCATGCAGCACATGCTGCACATATGAGAAATTACTGAGCAAATCACCATCACCAAGAACAAGAATCTGTGGAACAAGCTGCAGCATGTCGAGGTCAACATGCAGAACAAATGAGAAACCATTGCCAAAACTGACGAGAACAAGAAGCATGAGAGCAAGGTGCTGAGTGTCATATTCAACAAATGAGGCAGCTTCACAATGCGCATTGTGCTGCAATTCCTAATCATGATACATTCAATGAAAATGAAGTGATTACTCATAACTGCAGATTGATGAATGTTGAATATCAGTATTGTCATTCATTGAACTTTCAAGGCGAAAGATCCACTGACAATACTTTCAAATATTGCTTCCACAAGGGAACTGCGCTTCTAGAAATTGAAGGAGAGTGAAGTCACCAATTTCCACCATTTTTGCAGAGTCTCTTGAGTAATCCTCAGGATCCCAATTATCGTCACTTTAATGACAACATTCACTCATATAATTCTGCTCTGAGTTTTGCTTCCATGGGCTCACAAATTGATCACATTATCGGACATGGGCCATAAGTCTTCAGAGTTCACAGTCAGATTTATCATCTTACTGGCCAAATGCATCCTGAAAATTGTGAAAACTGTCTGTGTGCTCAGCTGTATGTCATAAATTCTGGAATAGCCAGTGAACAGCGAATGAATCATCAAGTGAACCAACGACTCAAAACTCACATCATGCATGAATTGGATGCTCTGATATGGCAAAACAAGGTTGATGCATTACAATAAATAACCATTTCATAAATTCCCTTATGATTTTTCCCTCATCATTTGTGACTTGTTACAGCTAGTATTTCAAATACTAAATGAGGAGGTAACAGTTTTATTATTGCCTGATGACTTGAACCTTATCTCCTAACATAATTTTGCTGCAGTACCTCGAAGTGAGTTCATGTAAGTCTAATGGTATAAGTTGACCTTGAGAGTTAAGCCTAAAAGCTTGTAGGTTTTTTAGTTTCTTGCACTGTTGTTAAACATCATCTTTTTTAAATGAAGGATTAAAAAACCCTCCCCATATACTAAAATAAATGTATACATGTACAGTTAGTTTTGAACAACCAATATTTTTTCCAGTCACTTATGAACTTTCAAATAGTGTATTTTACCATATAGGTGCATAGTGCAAGAACTAAACAACAGCAAAACACAATTATTAAATTACCTTCTATAGCACACATGGTGGTGGTAAACTGAAAGACTGTGTGGTAAATGGTTATCAGATGTCTTTGACCGCTTTACCACCACTAATCGGTCTCATCTGGGACTATTCAGACCCCCTTCAAACAGCTATCTATCTGCTCTTGTCTCAAATGTGGAATTTCCCCCCTAAATTACACTGGCCTAATGAGGCCTAATTTAGGAGTAGTGACAAGTTTAAAGTCAGTTATCTACCCATCAGACTAGAAACAGGAAGCTTTATATCAGACAGAGTAAAGGGGACGTTACCTGATTTCCAGTGGCCAAGTTACTGACTTTTAGATCTGAGATTTCAAATCTTTAAACTGGCTTTGAGCCCTTTTAAATCAAATCATGAATTCCCCATATTACTGTGCATAGAAAATCTCCTGCAATCATGTTTTAGGGATTTCTAAGATGTATTTGTGAAAATCTTTCTATCATTCTGAGGCCTCTATCACTGAGCTCAGGGCACTAAGGGAATCTCACTTTACAAGTGGAGAGATGTCAAAATTCTGAAAATTGCATCAAACAGTTTCTAGAATAGTTTTCTGTAAAGTATGTGGAATATGTGACTACAAGGCACAAAGATTTTACCATTTTACTGTTCATGTATTTGAATGTTTCGTGTGACTTTACCATCTACTCTGTGTTTTAGAGGGGTGGTTACTGCTAGTCAAACCCATTGGTGTCAAGCCATACCAGTCATACCATGAGGTGGACAGAAATATACCTGTTAATTTTGGAAACTTTCAAATGTTTAATTTTTGTTGCAAAAACTAATGTAGTTTTTCTACTATTCTGATTGTTTGTATGCTGTGACTCCTAACAGGAAACAAAGAAATAAGATGACATACACATTTGGGAAGGTTGCAACATAACATTACTTTATTTCTTAACGTTCAGAATGATGAAACACAAAGCAGGTTACACCATAAAATAGAGGCACAACTTGCTCCATGTTTCTGTAGGATTTTTGTTTTCAAACTGACTGCTGCGTGCATGCGCTCTAACCTGGAAGCAGGAACAAGAAACCTCTCGAGCATTAAACTGTTGGCTCTACAGTTTTAATACATTTTCCATACATCACAATTTCCAGGTATGCGCACTGTGGCACAGATGCCCACAAAACTGTTTAATCACATGTATGGTTTGAGCTGAGTGACTGAAATTAGGAAGGCAAGCGCAGACTAACCTGTAATAACATACCAAGGGTCGTGGTGGATTCTCTATCACCTACCATTTTTGCATTGAGGCTGGATGTTTTTTCTAAAAGATACTCTGAAAAAACTTTTCTTGAGGAGGCTAAATTGCCTGTGTTAAATGGGAGGCTGGACTAGATGGTCACAGTGGTCATTTCTCACCTTGAACTCTATGAATACAAGTTCAGGGTGATGAATAAATGGAGTTGTTAACTGTGATCGTATGCCATTCTGACTTGAATTTTTTTTTTTTGAAATTCAAGACAAAGATGGTTTGCATGAAGAATTTATTTACTGTGAAAGGGATTTTGTTTGTATAATAGCTGGGCAGGACAATGCAAATAACTGATAGGGAAAAAATAACTGGTAATTGTTTTGAATTAACAACTTGGCTTTAGTTTGCAGGCAAATCCTTGAATCTTGTAGTTCAGTCCATTTGAAAAAAAAAAGGCATTTCCTTTCAGTTTTATTTGAATAACTAGAATAGAGTTTTATGGACAGTAAGTTGTTACCGATATGCTGTGACTATAAAGCTTATAAAATATTAATACAAATCTTTGGCATTTTTGCTAGATGTTAATATTGAACCAGCATTTGAAAATGATGGAATAGTTCAACATAACTAGCTCTTATAGTTTGATCACAACAAAACCTGATCCAGTATTTTTGAATCCTTGCCTTTGTTGAACTAGAATATAAAATTAAGCATTCAGATCTGGAAACCCCAGTCTCTGGAGATTTTTGCTCTTTTGGAGCACAATGGAACCATCTTATGTTACTGGAATAAATGGCATTTCTGGAAGGCATTTCAATGAAGATACGAAATTGAACAGGCCACAGAGAGAGAGAGATAAGGAAGAATATGGTTGAAAAAATATTGGAGAAACACTGGGCTAATCCCATTATTTTGTACTAGGTAGGGTTAAATAAACCTACAAAAGCAAAACCTTTACAAACTGATTAGTGGATTACTGTTAAAATAGAGGTGGTACCTGCTGACTTGCTGCATTTTTATGAGTAAAACTGGTCTTCTGATTCCAAAAGCAGCTTTTTAATGTTTTTAATGTAGATTGTATATTTCTTTTAGTTGAAATTGATTAAACTGAATGTTGCTAGGGGTGTGTGTGGTCTTGTAAAATGTACTTTTTGCATTTGGAAATCAGTGATTTTTTTCTTAATGTTGTCTGCTATATAGGGGTGGTTAATGTAATTTCAGTGTGTAGATTAGCTTCTCCTGTTAACATTCTTTTTTATTTCCAGTTGCTGGAATTATTACAGCTGATTTTGCCTCTGGCATGGTTCACTGGGGAGCTGATACCTGGGGTTCCGTTGATATCCCTGTCATTGGCAAGGTAAGGAGAGGTTGGCTTGCATTCACTGTGAACAGTAGACTAGAAATAAATCATTTTTAATATGCTTTCAGAAGATAAAAAGCTGGGTGGGGTGGTCTTTCTGATTTTACACAACCATCCACCAGCAGTGCATGGGAACCTTAAACAAAACTCTTCAGACAGATTCATTCTTTCTTATGTATTGAGAAATGGATCTTAAGTAAACACTAAAGAATTTAATATATTTCAAAGGGAATGTTTTTCTGTGGACCCACCCAATAAGAACTTTTTTTTAATAAAGTGTATGCTGTAAAAGCATGAAATTTTAGTGCTCTGATTATCCATTCAGTAAGTGTAATCTGCAACATACAAAATACAATTCAGAATATTTTATGGGCAGTAAATCCAGGTATTTCTATTGTGCCTATTATTATGGTATTGGTACACCAATGTAACTGTTTAATATTTTTGAAATAGTTTCTAGTGCCTTATACTGCTAGATATGTGGAAGGAGAGCTGTAGCTGAATGACCTGTGTGTGGTTGTTAAGTGTATTTAGATTTTTTAAAAAATCGGGCCTGGAAAAAAAATGTTATTCAAAACATACAGTTTTGTGAAATCTGCAGTTAGTGTCAACACCAGTGAAATAAGTTATTTCCTTGCGACAAGGCCATATTTAGCACTCTAATAAAAGAGGGGAAAGAGAGTGATCTTTGATAAGCTAATTATTTTTGGTGCTTGCATCAGAGTTTAGTAAATCAGCATGCTGCATCTGCAGTGCTAACCAAACTAATCTAAAATACTGGCCTCCCTGTGGAGGTATAGAAATGTCATAGTCCATGGAGACTTGCACTGCATTTATGCAGGTCTGCCTTTTCTGTCATAGATTCAACAGACCTTTCCAGAGAAGATCTACAGTGCTTTAAACAACCTTAACATGGGGTTTAAAGAGATTAATGAATATCAGCCTTGTACTAAATAAATCTTTATCACTTGCTTTACCTACTACAGTAATTGCCTCAGTGCAGTATAACACATTCAATCTGCCAGCTTGTTGTTAATCTCAAATACATCCTTGACAAAAGACTCCATCTTATCTTCATTTTTGTGCATAGGTGTGTGTGTGCGCGCAGGCACACACCAAACCTGGCACTTAATCAGGTTATTGAATTACTATATGTGAAGCTGTTTAGTAATAGAAGAGTAATAAACTTGAAGAAATCATTCATATGATATACATTACAAAAACTCCATCTTATCATAATTTAATTTTTTATGTGATATAGCATATAAGCCTTCTTTTCACAAAACAAAATATATTAATAAATGAGGCATGGACTCAAAATGGTGGTGTCTGATGTATATGCAAATAAATTAAGTCTAAGTGTGAGTTTGCATGTGTTTGTGTAGCGCACAGGCACACATACCTCTTAGATATGACCAGTTTTGGTCAAATGTGTGAGATAGAATTTGTGTGCATATTGATGTTTCTGTTTTCCAGTCTGTCTTCTAATCTGATTTGCCAATATATACATGCTTCTAGTTTTCATTAAGAAAAAGTGGATTATTTTAAAGGACTAGTGTCAAAATTATTAATCACAATTTAGCAAAAGCCAGGAAGAAAATACAATAATGTAACTATTTTAGCAGTGTTTTGGAATATTTACCCTTTCATTTAGCAAAAATGGTGCAGTTAGTTTAATTATAGTCTCCATGTAAAATCAGTCCTGTCTAACATTGTCTGGTGAATTCTTCAAGTGTATATTATTTATTTTCTTGGATGCACCCAAAATGTAGTGTTGAAGTGTTAGTAACAGGTTATCAAAGAGACAGGTTGGTTGGTGATGTAATATCTTTCATTGAACCAACTTATGCTGATGAAAGAGGCATGTCCTTCAGCTTGTGTTAGCTACTTTTGGTAATTTCTTCTACCTTGTGTTTAACTGTGACATTCTGAGTTCTCTTCTTTAAGGCTGTGAAAGGATTGGTGTAGCTTGCAAGCTTTTCTTTTTTTATAATCAACAGAAGGTGATCCAATTACAGATACTACCTCATTCACCTTGTCTCGCTAATGTATTTCTCAGAAATTCAAGAAGGAACAGTCCATTACTGAAGCTCACAATCCAGGGGCAGACCAAGAAGTGGACAGAAGTTGATGCAGGAGTTAAGAATATTTATACCAGTCAACTAGATTTTTGAAAGGAAGGATGGAAGAAGTGGGTCTTTAAGGGAACTTCCTTCTGGACAAGGAAAGACCTTTGCAGACTACCTTGAATTACCTGCATAGATAGCTGCATGGCAGAAATCAAGGAGGTTACTTTAGGAGAAGCAAATGGCCGGAGACGGAAAGGACTATTGGGTGGTTCAGGAGCAGTGCTAAACTTCATATAGATGGGAGGTAGAATAAATGATGAGTATATGCCTGATGCAGTTGTGGAAGGAATTCATACTGGGGATTGATATGCTCACCCGCTGGATCAAGGCAATAACTTTAACAGCTGTGTTTTATATGTATTGAAGAAGCAATGTGTGTATCTTCAAGACTAGAAAGGATGACCAGGATTTTCAAAAGCGTGAGCACTTGCAACTTGCCTTGAATTCAAATCCCTGAGGTCCTTCGGTAAAGATAAAAATTGAATATTGAAGTCAGGGAGAGTGGTTGGGTGTTTACCATTTTTGGAAAATCAAGCAACTTATATTTTGTGTGTGCGCATGCATGCACAATGTATACAACATCTGTGTTAAAGTGAGACACAGGGTAATCAGGGCATTGGAATGAGCATCAGGTGACCTGGGTTTTATTTCTGTTTCTGCCACTGACTTATGGGACCTTGGCTATGTCTCTTTACCTCTCTGTACCTCAGTTTCTACATCTATAAAATCAAGATTATATTTGCCTTTCTTTAGAAAGTGCTTTAAAGTAAGTACAAAAAAGCTTATGTAAAAAAATAACTTATTCCTAAATGCTGCAGTACAACCCTGATTCTTTTCCCTCTGCCTCATTATATTCCAAATTTTCTAAAATCTTTGGGAAGATAGACTTTTGTATAAAAGAGTTAGAACTGCATTATGCATAACTATATGAAAGCGTGGCATCATTGTTTAACCTGGAATTTCAGATAGCCTAAGGCTGAATAATTGAGACTGAAATGTGCATTCATTTGAACTTCTCTTGACTGGGGGCTGCACCACTCAATAGAAGAACCACAAGCGAAAATTTGCCCCTTACATTTAGGGGATTATTTTTATGCCATGTTTCTTGAGCTTGCATTGCTGTGTTTGGAGCTTGTGGTTGCTAAGCACTTTTTACCTCCTCCTTTAAAACATCAGTCCCGAGACAGTGACGGGTTTGAGACTATGTGAAACTGGCAGAGTGGTTGGATTTTTTTCATAGTCAGAGTAATCCCTCACATATCTCTTGCTGCTCATCTGCTAAGACCTGTGCAGTGCTGTAACGTCTTCCCTTTCCTCCTTTGACCCATTGTATTCAGAGTTTCCTTAGAGTCCTGCATTCAAACCGTACATACTACAGCTTGAGGCCTCTGTGTGTAGCTTCTGGGTTTGCCCTGGCTCTACAATTGACCTTGCAAGGTCATTCTCTTTCTGTAATGTTTATATTTTATTCATTTGCAAGGCAGGAGGCTATGCTGTATAGGAGTACTTACCTTCAGAGGAGTTGCTCACGTATTAGTAACAATCTCTGTAGCAAAAATTGTACAGTGACGCTATCATACTAAGACTATACAAACACCTGAATCTTAAATGTCAGTCTACCCATTTTTCTTTCTTTTTTTCTATGATGACAGAATTGCAACCATTAATTGTACTAGTTTCTCTGGGGAAATGCACCAGATTATAGGAAACATTATGTCAATAGAATTAGAAGGAGATGGGATGTTATTGTTTAGCCATTTTCCCACTCACATGATATATTTAGGATCTAGCTAGAAACAGGCTACTTCAACTAGAAAAAGATAGATAATAACAATAGAACATTCCGCACTTGGGTGCCTAAAGATTAACACCTAAATCTGTACTTGGAAACCTAAATGATTCCCAGAAGTAATAAGTTCCTACAGCTCCCACTGAAGTCATTGTGCAGAGGCAGCGATCATTTAGCAGGCAGATTAGAAAACTGACGTAGAACAGAGACAAGGAAACAGAAGTCTCCAGTTTTCCTGAACAGCCTTGAACAAAGGAACAAAAGATCCTCCCAGACTTCTGCTTGAAGTAGAAAAGGATTAGTAGGAAATAATACTGGACAAACAGAGGCCAGGGTGCAGATCTATGATTCAGGTCCAGAACTTCATAATCATCTCACATGCAATGGCAATACAGTAGAGACCCTCAGAATTACAAACCTGTTGGGAACGGGGGTTGTTTGTAACTCTGAATAAAATGTTCTGATTACCTTTTGGTGGCTCCCAAATTCATTTACCGTCAAAGTGTAGTCTTAGACTTCATTTTACTCATTCATTGGGCGATGGATTTTACTAGCACAGCGATTAGTGCTAACACAGATCCATCCTCACTTCCAGAGCCAGTTCATTAATGCTATTATTTTAGAAGGAGTTGGTGTAGTTCTAATCGTGCCTTAATAACATCTTTTTTTTTTTTGCAGCAATGATTTCTATTTTCTGCTACAGTGGCTCTTACCCATCTTCTTTACATAAATAGCATTGTTGTAAGTACATGGAAGGAGCTGTGGTGGACATGAGTATTTTAAATTTCGTGTATAATTTCAGATGAAATTGATTTACATCAAGTAATTATCTTCAGTTTTCTGAAGATTATTGTATTCTAACTAATGAATGCTATTTTGTTATGTTTGCTTTCATGGTCTTATTCTTCACTCTTTTCATACCTCGTTTTGGAAATATAAGAACTCTGAAATCCTCCTCTCCCCCCACCCCAGTCAGTCTATTAAAAATATATCAGTGTTTGCTTGTAACTTGCAGGACTTCACATGTGTGTCATTGCTTTTGTATTAAAGCAAGAATTTCAGTATGTGCTCTTTCAGGGTGATTGTTAGGTGCTTAATTGAATGCTTCCCATTAGCTCTCTTCTCTCAAATTGATTTCTGTACTTCCTTAGCATAATGAATACAGAGATTTGTGAGAACAAAAAGTGCTACTATCTTATTAGCTGTAGCAAGAAAGTAAATTAACATGTTTCTCCAATTAAATGTGCTGGAATTTTTTAAAGTTCTTTGAGAAATTCCTCGCTTCTTACACATCAGATTACAAAATATCTTAGTAATGTAAGTTATTTCTAGGTCTGAGGGCAGGCTGTTTTATATTTTCAAAGCATGAGTTGCCAGAAAGGGACACTTTTTTCAGAAAACATATAGTTCTTTAAGTAACATACTATTGGATGCTCCATTTCAGGTGTGCACATGAAAAACAAACAAGGAGTCTTGCAGCACTTTTGAAGACTAACAAAATAGCATGAGTTTTCTTGGGAGAAAATCCCACTTCACCAGACCCTTTGAAGATGGGGAACTTACAGAATGGGAGGAAAATACATGCAGGGATATGTAAATCGTAGTATCAGGTCAGACTGTTATCAATAAATAAATTTGTTAGTCTTTAAAAGTGCAACAAGACTCCTTGTTTGTTTTGCTGAACTAGACTAACATGGCTACCCCTTTGGAAGGTGTGTATATGGTTTCATTGGAGAGTTTCAGTAATATTGCCCATTCAGCTCACTTTTGGCCTCTACTTGTTCTCATGTCATCCAGCAAGACTACTTAAGACTGCATAGACAAACCACCCTTGGCTCCTCTTGAGCACCTTGGCTTGAGACTGTGCATCCAACATTCCCACTTCAATTGGTCAGTCTTGCTTTGACTAGTCTTTAGTTGTTTGTTTTATTAGTTTATTGTTCAGTATGTTGTTTTCTGTAAGAAAATTGTGCCTTGACTTCTTTATTCCTTTCCCTTCTTTATAACTGCTGAAAGGGGTCCTAAGAGAAGAAGTTCTAATTCTCCTGAGGACTAACACTGTTGACTTCATCTACAAGGGCTCTGCTTAACAGACTCCCACCTCGCTACTATTAGTTATGTGATCTGATAGAAATTTAAATATTGGGGTTTTTTTGGTTGCAGATGAGCCTGTCCTTTCCATTTTGATGAGTACCAAGTGCTTCTTGGTACTGAGATCCACACGGTCTCCATATTTTATCTTTCCTTTCTCACCATTCTCAGACTCCCCCTTTGTATAGTAAGAAGGCTCTTTGTTGCTTTTCACATATTTGCAGGGCTTTCCTACTTGCCATTACAGAAACACGTTTACTGACACCTACCAAGAGCGAAATGACTGTCAGTGGAGGTACTGTGAAGTCCCTCTTCATTGGTATGAAGTCACAATTGTCACCTCCTATTCTGTACAGCCTCTCAGTGATTGTATTAGGAAACTTAGGTAGCCTACTGACAGCAGTTTTCTAGACTCATTTGCTGGGACCTTTTAGACAGTCTCCTTCTCTATTGCTTCCTCCTTAACTACCTGATTAGCAGGAGAAAACTTCTGAGTAGCAGAAGTGTAAAGCACATAAGGAGGCTGCTCCATGGATTAATAGGTCCTTGTCTTCTCCATTCTTCATGACTGATAACTTCAATAGTTTCAGGATCTCATGAAATAGGGGGCAGATTCTCTGCAGATAGCCCTTGTAGAGGTTAGGGAGTCACAGCACAAAATGCTGAACATTTTATGTACAGCATTGTCTGCTAGAGTGGTCTTGTCCATAACAAGGCACTTCTAAAACCTGGCAAGACTAGTTGGTAAATCCCAACAACAGGCCCCTCCCATTTGCAGGCACGCTGATTAAAAAATATTATTTCATAGAAAAGAACTCCGTTTTTATTAGACAGCATTTATATTAACTGTGGTCCATTTTGTCTGTCTGTATTCCCTATATGTTCTCACCTTTCTCCAGCAGATGGTGCAACAGTTATAGGTCTTAATAGCAAGTGCTGTTCAGAACTGGCTGCGGGGGGCAAGGCTCAAGGCCGGGGTGTGCTGTGGAGCTGTGGAAGAAAGCGAGGAAGGATGAGAAAGTGCAAAAGAATAAGATGGATGAAATGCAATGGATTAAAAATAAAAGCTTCCTTCCTTTTTTTTTCCTCCTTTCTCTGTGGTACTACCACCAGCTAGAACTTTCACACAAAGTTTGAAGTGAAGCAAACCATTTTAGACTTCAGTAAAACTGGAAGTGATTCTCCAAATGCTGATGAGCAGGACTACTGTCATGGCTTTTCTGATATTATTTGGCAGACCCAACCGCTATACAATTTTTTGAGAGCTTCTTTGGACTGAACTGCAACCCTGGGGCTTCAAAGGTCTGCACAAAGTGACCTTTGTATCATCTGAATCAATTGTTCCTGACCTGGAGTCCATGACCCCCTTGTGGGGGTGCCAAAGAATGCAGGGGGTCCATTAGGCTTCAGTAATATTAAGTTGATTTAGCCCCTACCACCCACCCCCAGGCCCCTGCACCTAGCAAAGTGGAGGAGTAGCCCCCCCTCCCAGCCCAATACAGGCTGCAGCGGTGGAGAAACCCTTCCTCCTATGTCAAGTGACTGGAGCAGTCAAGGCCAGCCAGCCACCTCTGGCTGCCTCCATTACCCTCTGTTCATAAGGGACAGGAGGAGTTGGGGTCACCAGGGTGTGCGTTGACAGTTGTATCAGGGAAAACTTAGCTTCTTACTCAGGTAGGGGTAACGTCATTATTTATTACTGTCATTTAGTGGCATTATTACCATCATTATACATGCTTATAGAAGTTATGTTTGTTTATGGCTGGCGAAGGGAAGCGAGTCAGGTGGGGGGGTGCATATTTCACCTATTGTTAAGTAGCGGGGCCTCCAAACAACAAGGTTCAGGACCACTGCGAGAGTAGAAATTTAGGATTAGAATTTGCAAACTGGCCAGGTATGTGAGGTTTTTATTTTTCATGGAGCAATGCTTAGTATCAGAATGCTTGTTTATAGAATTATATAAATTAGCTTTCAAATAATATTCTTCCTGCAAATGATATTCATTATCTTATTTGTTAATGAGCTGGCAAGTACAGTGTCACTTAAAAAGTCACTGCTTGCTGCTTGGCAGTATTTCCAGTTCATCGGGGAGTGTGTTCCAGTGCTTTTCTACTATTTGTTGCATCCGTTTTCAAGCACTTGTGGATATAGATGGTTGAAATAGCATGTAAAAATTCTTCTTTTAGATTCTCCTAAAAGCAAATGGCTCCTTATGCATGCAGTACTCCATTTGCTCTGAAACATGGGATTTGTCTCTTGGAGTTGGACATGTGATACAATTCTATTTCCATGACAGAGCCTCAGCATGGAACTATTCCCTTCCATTTGCTTCTATCGTATGTGTATTATTTGTGGTGTACCATAAATTTGATGGTTTGTGATGACATTCAGAAGTTTTTCCAATCTTTGAAATGTTTCAGGATTCTTTCTTTCCACTCAGTTCACTTTGATGAATGACAGGTTTTTACTTTTTTTCTTACTGGGGGAAAAATAGCAGCTGCGACTCCCTTTCTCTTGAGAAATTTTACAGAATATTCTGTAAACCATCTTTAAGTCAGTGGCATTTTGCTTCTTTTGAGATGTTTGAGATCATTTTCTTTTACCTGAAGTCATGTGCCATTTTGCAAAGATCCATAGTAGTTTTCATCTTCATTTTTGTGTCCTGGAAAGTTGATCCAAGAAACGATTTTTTCAAAGAGATGATAAACTCATCATCAAAATGTAAAAACTGTCATTCATTCAAGCAGAATTCTTTTTCTACCAACTAAGACCCTGATCATGCAATTGACCACATGCAGGTGCACTGCTATGCTTTCTCTGAGCCCCATTGCAACTGGTGGGGTTCCACATGGGCACATAGCTGTGTGTGTGTGCTGTCAGTTGCTAGGTCAGGGACTTAGAAAGCAATAAACTACATTTGTCCACCTGCAGTTTTCCTTTTAGAGGCTAGTAGAAACTGAACACAATTTGCTTTGGGAGAACTCAGTGCACAATTATAATTAGCTGGGCTACGGGAGCTGTCACACAAATCTGTTACTTATTTGGTGTACAAGATTCTGAGTTTTATAAAAACTAAAAATAAAGCGGTTAAAATAAACCGATTAGCAGCACTCAGAGGAAACTTTACAATGCTTTCTGAGGAAACTGATTCATTTATAGAATAAGCACAAATTAATTCTCCTTTCCTTAGGATAACCTTCTTTTTGTGGTTATTTATGTTGTGGCGGTGGTTTTGCTTCATACCCAGCCCCAAACACACAGTAGCTACTTTATAGACAAGAAGGAGGGCAAAGTCATTGCTCTGAAGAAATAAGTTCTGTTTTGGTTTCTTTTCCCATGAACATCTGTCCAAAGCTCTGTCTCCATTTATGGTAGCATGAGGACTACAGAGACTGTATTCCCCCCAAGCATGCGTATAAATAAGCAGTGCCTCACAACGTACACTGCTAGGCGAGTAGAGCAAAGCCAAACCAGAACCTTAGGGTATGTAGCTTATATGGCTCTTTCCATGCCCAAGCTGTGCTTCTCCTGTCTACACTGTCTGCAGCAGTGTAGTGGCCTGCTGCTGGAGACTTTTCCTGCCATGTGGGAAGACTTCAGCAGGGGAGAACGGAGAGAGCTTTTTCCCACTGCCTCTCTCCTGTCAGAGCTTTTCACTGCTGCATGTAGCTATGCATCGCAGTATGATGTAACTTGCTTTCTGCTGAGAAATGAAGCTACACATTCCCAACATGTAGACAAGGCTTATGTAATGTAGTTGCTGGTCAAGATTTTGTTGGAAGTGTACTTTGCTTGAACTGTGCACTGGTCGAATCATAGCTTAGTCAACTTGTTTAAAAAAATATATTTTCTGTACTAGAATCTCCCCCCTCCTTTCTTATAGTCTTTTCTCTAATGAATTCCTGTCTTCTTGTTCCATGGTATCAGTCAATGTCCATGTACCCATAGGACATAATATATTGTAGCTGTAAACTGTGATATTAAATCATTTGGGGTGGAAAGTCAAATGCAGAAGGTGTTACTGTAATGTCTTTACAGTTGTGTTAAATAAACCCTAGTTTTGCTTATGGAGTTTGGCTAACTTTTTAGAATTTCTTTGTTCTGTAAAGTATTCCATTCACTGTGAGAATATGAGTAGTGATCTTGTGATAAGATAGTTTATAAGGAAAAGTAAGTATCTGAAGGTCTTTCTATTGGGAATTAACTGTTTTGCATTGTAAAACTCCCATGCCGTTGAGGCTGTTATGTAAGTATTTCATCAATGGAAGAGGGTGTCTAAAAGAATTTTTACCATGTTTTTTTTAAATGATTGCTTTTATCCCACAATTTTATTTTCTTAGCTTACTGTATTACAATAGATGAGCCTGCTAACAATTGATATAATTATAAAACCTCCTCAACCACGTGTGGCTAGTAAAATGCTAGTTGTCAAAGCAAGCATTTTCTAAGCGTTGCCTCAGTTCTGTGGTTTTGAGAGAGGCACACAGGAAGCCTCTAATAGTACAAATGTAGATGAAGTTCTTGCAGTCTCCTGAAGTAATACCATCCCATATTTATTTTCATTCCATGGACATTTGACATGTTAGTGTCCTTGTCTGAACAGAATATATCCATTGGGGGTATTGGCATGTTAAATGGTCTTAAGTTAAGGCATTGCTCTTTTAGTGAATTGTCACCAAAGTGTTCATGTTAATAATAAAATTAATATCTAGCTCTATATGGGAATATTAGATCTTAAATCCAAGGCACAAATTTCTGAGATTTCTGTAACTTGTTGTTTTTTGTGTCATTTGCATGTTTGTATGTTTTCAGATTTATGTTGTCATCCACAATATTAATATATGCTAAAGAATGCCAGACTGACAACCAGGCTTTAGAGGATTCATACATGTTCAGCACACACATGCCATTCCTATATAACACTACTGATTGCTTGTGTCTTGTTGTCCTTGGAAAGTATTTTTACTCACTGAATTGTAATTGTATTTTGTCTCCACTGATATTAATTGTGTACACACAAATTAGAAGGTGTCTTTTAAAATGTGGCCCCTTTTGTGCTTTAGATTTGTTATACACCTGGCCTGTTAGCACAGAAAGCTATTTGCTTTGTTGGATGTGACATCTGTTTCCTGTATCTGTGTTGACTATTGAACTACTTCCTTTGCTGAATTGGCTTGGTTCTGGATGGGATTGCAAACTAGGAAAATGTATATGTTCTGCTACCTTAACTCTAGCACACTGGTTGGGCTCCATGAACTGTCTCCCCTGTGAACAGTTTGAGTTGTTGTGATAATATTAAAAAAATGCTCTCAAATGATGTTCATTTGATTAAAATTATGCCTTTTAGTAGCCTTTGTCAAATTCAAATTCTTCAAAATCAAATTTAAATCCTTCCTACATCCTCGAAGGAAGGTGGATTGTGTGTTCAATATGAACACCCAGAGTTGGGGAAAAATCTGGAGGACTGTGGAAAAAATAATTAAAATAAATCATTTTTCTACCAACAGGCATTTATCAGGCCAGTTAGAGAGCATCATATTGATCCAACAGCAATAACCAGACATGACTTCATTGAGACCAGTAGAGATAACTGTTTGATAACCATAACTCCACTGGCCAGCATGTTATATAAATTCTTCTCTCAAACACCAGGTAAGCTTGCTTTTTAAATGTTTTCTTGATGGATAAAGAGGGGTGAGTGCCTCTGGCATTGCCCAGGGATTTCTGACATCTGGTTCTCTATGGCCTTGAAACATGTATTGTGCACCACTGGCAATTTCTAATGTTTGCAGATTGGAATTCTCCACTCACTCTGTACAGGTGAAATGATGGGGAGAAAGGTGTGCGGAATGGAAGATCAGCCTGGGATTTTTACTACTAAGAAATTATAATAGTAAGGACGGTCGTGTTTCAAAGTGCAAGTTTTCATAAGGCCTGGCAGCTGAAAGTTTGAGGTGGAGATTCATTGTGTCATTCATCTCGGCTCATCTCTTGCTGTTCCTTTGCCACAGAATCCACAGTGCCGAAGTGCCACTGTTGTTGCAGATGTGGAGCATGTGATCCAAGAATCAGGGGCTACGTGAGCCTGGGAAAGTTCAGGCTTTGCAGGCAGCCACACAGATCGGTAAGATTGCAGAATCCAAACTCAGCCTCTTTCTTTTGCTTTGTGCTCCTGGGACTTTGTCTTGGACTGCCAAACTCTTCTGGGAATCTACTCACTCTCTTCTCTCCATATCTCAGAGAGCAGTACAGACTGCTTCTTAACTGACCGTATTTCTATGCTGCATGGGTTTCTCCCTGCCTACATTTCAATGGCCTGGTGTCTGAGACTGGATTGGATTGGTGTCTGGGAACATCTTCCCTTTAATCTGCCTCCTGGTGGTGAGTCTCTGCTTGGCCAATAGAGGCAAGCTGCAGTGGCGTATCTCAACACTCTCTGCTGAGCTGAACTTGGCTCAGGTTTGTTTGGGTTAGATGTAAAATGCTTTGGGTGCGGCTGGCTCGGATTTCCACTTACATGTCATCCAGCCCTGCTAATAATGAGCTGAATTTCATATTGCTGTACTGCACGGGCAGCTTGCTGCACAGAATCTTAACAGCCTTAATAATTCCCCTAACCATCCAATTAGACTAATAATAAAGGCTTAATTACATATCCAGTTAATCATCAGATTTGTTCACCGAACAGCTTTAATTGGTAGATATAGCTGTTACAATTTTCCGGTTTGAAAGCTATCACCCATTTTTGCTCACAGCTATATCCACCCAGCTGTTTTTATGATTGGGACTTGACCGGCATTATTAAGACAATAAAAAGGCTCACGAACTAAGAAGCCTAACCACCCACTGCTAGTGCAGCACCCTTCTACGAAACGCTGTCTGTGTTTAAGCCTTACCCTCAGATTATAGGACTTTGTACTACACATGTTCAAGGAACTCCAGATAGCAAATGGCTTCTTTACAGGTTTCCAAAAATGAAGCTGTTCTGTATTCTGCCCAGGTAGTTCCCACAAAATGATTGTTAAAGACTCTGGGACCTGGAAGCCCCTTGGCTTTGTACAATTCAACAATGCACCACCTAAGCCATTTTGTAATAGATCCTTCAGTAGCCCTGAGTCTTTTCTTATTATGGAAACATATAAATTGGCTCATCCTGCAAAACCCTTCAGTTTTAAAAATGTAAAACCTAATTGCCTTATGGACATTCAAAGAATGGAGGCACTTCTCTGGGGAGGCTTTGCACTGAACCAAAAGATGACAGAACTAGTTACTGATTAAAAAAGAAAAGAAGAGTTAACCTCTTCATGCCAGTTGTCAAGCTTTTCCCACATTTTTATTTTCTAAATGGTTTTAATTGCTACTGTGTTTTTCCCACCACAAAGATCTGATTTCATTTTCTTTGGGGTTAAACAGGGGAACTGCTTACAGCAATCTCATTGCCTTAATCTGTTTTTCCTTTGTGCTTTGAAATCAAGTGCCCTGTCCAATTGCAGAATAGCTTTCCCTCATTTAATAAACCTCCTGACATTCTTTCTGTGCTCAGAAGACCCATGTGTAAGGTTCAGCTTCTGCTGACAATATTGGTCTTTGCTTTATGTTCCAAAATGTATCTCTTTGAAATCACCTTAATTTAAGAGAATAAAATAAAATCTTAACGTTCCAGGGTGTCCAAAATAATGACTTTTCTTTAAGGTAAATAATTTTCTGTAAAAACAGAACAAATGGCAATATTTTTAGGAAGCATCTCACCCTAGGGAAGTAAATGACATATAAAAACGAACTTTCAAAGTGTTGGTCTATAGAAAAAGGAGCAGTGTGTGTTGGCAAAAAATGAATTTCTGTGAATTAGTACAACTCATTATTTGTGCTATACACACCTTACTGCCTTACATTCCCTGTATCGAGCTGGAATATAAAATAAAAAAACTGCAGCCCTTCTCCCTGGCCCTCAGTGGCGGTCTCTCTGATTGGATGCCACCTACAGCATGGCAGAGAGCATCAAGGAGTTAGAAGCTGGGAAGCATGCAGAGTAACCGTTTCTTAAAGTGCATGTCACAAGCTAGCTTTATATATATTTTGTTAACGTATTCTAAGTTTAACAGACACTTCAGTTCCCCTGAACAAGTCATTTAAGGTGGGGGAAGGAACATGCAGATCAAGAGCACTTTGACAGAATGTGATTCCGTAGCTGAATCCTTTTTTAAAAAATGGAATAAAAAATGGATAACTTTGCAAGTGAGAGGAATGATAGTACATTGAGAATTACATCCTTTATAATGCTTAAGTTCAAAGATTTTTTGTGGTAGGGGTTCTCTAGATTTTGTCTAGTACAGCGCCAAGCATATTGTGCTTAACAAATAATAAATATAGTGCATAGGTTTCCTATCAGATAATTTGCACAGCTATCTGCAATGTGTATATGCTCCTATCACAATAATGTTAACTTCTGTAATCTGGAAGACAGACACTAACTGAATGACCAAATCACCTCTTTGTTTGCCAGCACTGTATTTTAGAGTATATGGGTAATTTGATCTAGGGCTTGCTCCTGCAAAGTGTTACAGTTGGTTGACTAACCTGGACTTTAATAAGAGAATCTAGCTTATAGCATGTCACGTTAGTCTGCTGACAAACCAGTTCAAAGGCTGAAAAATGGTCAGTGTGAAATGGGTGCAAACAAAGAAGAGACGTTTACTCTCACATCCCAGAGGTGATTTTTAATAAAGATGAACTTGAATTAAAGCATCAGATATGACCCCCCCCCCCAGAGCAGATCTATATCAGAGCTTTGCAGCTCAGGCTCAGGTCTTTGGTTTAAGATGGCTACAGAAGCTATGGAAACTTTTGGTAGAAACTGTCAGCTTTGGGGCATTTTTGGTAACCAAAATAACACCCCCCCATCCTTTTTCGTGCAAGTGAAAAGAACTGTCTGTGCATTGTTGTGGAACAGTTGAATGCTGAGCCTATTGTTCTTTTAAGAACCCCAGATCTTGTTGTCTTTTTGGCTATGTTCACACACGGGGTTATTTTGATACAAGTTGTTTTGATACAAGTTGTATTGAAATAATGCCTTATTTCAAAATAAGTTAATTCAAATTAACAGTTTGTTAATTCGAATGAAGGAAAAAAGCTCAAAGCGAAATAGCAAGTTCAGACAACGGTTATTTCAAAACGAGTCACCGTTGTTTCGAAACAACATGTTTGGACAGCATTGCTTCGAAACAATTGTTTCGAAGCAATGTTGTTTCGTCCCCACATGGGGTTTAAGTTGTTTCAAAACAACGCCATTGTTTCGAAACAACGGAACCCGTTGTTTCGAAACAACGGTGCATCGTGTGAACATGGCCTTTCTTATTTCGAAACAACCTCTGTTGTTTCGAAATAAGACTGCTGTGTGAACACAATTTATGTTTAGCATTGTGATTCAGGGAGTGGATGGGACCAGAACTTCCTCACCATTAGAAAATTAAAAATTCCCATTAAGGAGCTATGGTTTACTGCCTTGCTATGTTACTTCTGAATTGTCATTAGGTTGTATAGAAGCTTAACATGAAGACCACTTTTTAAGTCCTTGATACTCACTGAAGTCTGCTCAACTTTTTGCCTTCAACCATCATTCAGAGGGATAATTTTGTCTATTTAATTTCTTAATAGAATCAATTTTTAAACCAAGCATATAGAATTAATTGGTCTGAAATTTAGCACTTTGTTTGTATATCTGGTATGCCCAGTTCATTATGACTACTAGATAATCAAGCTGAGATTCCTTGACTTATCCCCACCATTACAGTATAATACCTGGCTTACAACCATATCAGGAATCTTTTTTGGTTTATGACGCTTCATTAAATGCCTGCAATTAGGCATCTGTTCAAACTAAAATGCTAAATTTTATGGCATTTAGGTTAAGTACAAAAATCACATTTCAGCACTTGACTCTTAAACACTGTATTTATTATGACTTCCTAAATTTACCTTTCTGTCTCCTTTTCTGGGAGTCACCCTAAGACACATCCTGCTGCTCGCTCTTACTTTGCCAAAACTACATACCACTCTGCTTGGGCCTGCCTTTCCAATCCAATGCATTTTCTACCCCACAGATTACACCAGTCTCATTGTCTTTTGTTTCCTTCTCCCAGCTGCACCTCTTTTCTATGCATGAAACATGCTCTCTGATTTCCCAATTGCTGAGCCACCATTTAGTTGAACTCACTTCTATTTCCATTTACAAGTGTGGCAATTAAAAAAAAAAATGGCATGGAATATGACAGGCTGTGCATGTGCCAGAATGAAATAGCCTTGTGATCCTATAACTTTTGTTCCTCTCTCTCTTCTGTTCCACCCACCCTATGGTTCATCACTGCCTTGTCAGTAATTAAATGTCAGTTTCTTTGGGGCAGAGTACAGGTGTTTTTTTACATTTCTATATAGCTCCTGGCAGGCTTTGGGCACTGTAAGTCTAGGTGGATACCCAGCGTCATCTAGTAAAGGGAGTCTGATTTGCTCAAAATATTGTGTCTGTCTTTGGGTAGAGGCTATGCTCTGCACAGAACCCAGGAGTGGCAGAGTACAGATACAAATGTGTCTTTATACCACATTTCAAACTGCCTGAACTCTGTAGGTAATTAAAATTGCCAGGGGGCTACTTTAATTTATGCCTAGCTGCCCACCTCCCCACTGATTCATTCCAGCCCCAGGGAATAGCTGGCATGCAGAGGCACGTCGGCTACAGCTGTTCTTCTTAGCCCTGCCCCATCTGTACAGGTCTATGAACTGGAAACACTTAGCTTACCATATCCATCAGGACTCCAGTCCCTTTTTGCTTTCAGAGTATGCAGAAGCTGGTTTCATGCTCCATCCATGTAAAGGTAGATTAAGGTAGTATCTGTGCATGCGGGATCCTCTGGAGCCACGAAATGTGGATCCTAGCCTCCATGTAAGAGGGATGTTGAAATCCATTATGGGGATGGAGGAGATAGTGTTGTAGTGTGGCAAACCAGGAGCATTATGAGTGCACATTTTTTGGAGTGGCCTGGGGAGAAGTGGATCTGATCTCAATTTAGGCTGAGTAAAGCAGCAAAAACGCAATCATGCTGCAGAGGTGTTATTTTCCGGTAGATATAATATGGGCCTGGGACATAGGAAAACAATGGAAAGAAATCTTAAGTTGAGTTAAATGTGTATTTTCCTTCTGGTATAAAGTGTACTTTCACAGCTGAATAGAGTGGTTTGATCAGTGGTAGATTAACCAGGGCATAAACTGCAACTGGCCAAAAAGGTGAATGTATTCAATTGCTTTATTTTTAAACTGAAAATATCTGGTATTTCCATTGGATTGTTTTACGGCATGGCTATATACAAACTTCTACATATGTTACTTTGTTGCTGCTGTTCTGTTTTTGCTTACCACAAAGTAACGCGTCCTGTGTTCTCCAAATTCCATTGTGATAGTGATGCATCAAGTAGGAAAACAGTGTTAGAGAGGCAAGTCAGTAAGTATTGTCTGCCCACTTCTGCCGCTAGTGAGAACTGAAACGCCCTGGATGGATTGGCCTGTCAGGGAATGTATACAGCACTCTTCAGTACTACTTACCAGTATTGTTGTGGTTCATTTTAAAAACAAATAACCAAAACCCTCTGATTTCCAAACAGTTCTTACTCTGCCTCTAGGATTCGCAGGAGAAATTAAAACTGTGAGCTGCTCAGTTTTGAAATAACACATAGGAATGTACAAAATGATTTATTGAAAAAGAGCATTCAAAAGGTTTGGAGACTGGGGCTGATAGGATAAACATCTAAGGCTTTTCCATCAAGCTTACAGCTTGCGAACAGGGGACTGCAAACAGGGGAGTTTGCGAGGTAGGTTGGGGAGGAGTTTGGTGAGGCCACAATGGTAAAGAGGAGCTGCACTGCTGGTGTCAGCGCCCCTTCTGTTTCCTTTGCTTCTGTTTGTAGCCAGACAGACTGACTGACCATGGATATCTCCATCCAGTGCCAAAGGCTATTGCCACAGCTCTGGAAATGGATGGGATGCCTATGGCAGAGGAAGGACACTGGCAGCTGGTCACCTCTGGCAGTAGACAGTGCTCCACGCCTGCTCACATCCCACCATCCATTGTGGTGAGGAACCGATATGCGGTGCTGGACACGCTAAAGGAGGTAGAGGAGATGCCATCCACCCCAAAGGCTGGGCAGATCACAGCTACCTCACCTAAGAGGAAACGTAGGGTTGTGGTGATTGGGGACTCACTCCTGAGAGGAACGGAGACACCCATCTGTCGCCCTGACAAGGCCTCTAGAGAGATATGCTGCCTGCCAGGTGCCTGTATCTGAGATGTAATGGAGGGATTGTCAAAAATCATCCGCCCCTCAGACTAGTACCCCATGCTTCTTATCCACGTGGGTACCAATGATACTGCTCTTCAGTCCAGCTATGAAATCTACATGCTTAAACTATAAAGAGCTTTGCTGGTTAACATCCACTGGGCTCATTTTAGGCAGACACAGTCCAAATTTAGTCACAGCTGTGCCTTGTCCTGTTAAAAAAAAATCCCTCTTTTATGATGAAATTATGAAAGATTTTTAGACAAGGTAGGGGTTGGGAAACTGTTTTCCCCCAGGACAGATTGCCTAGGGCTCTGGATATTTTTTTGCCTTCCTCTGTTGCACAGGGCATGGCTCACCTACCAGTGAATTCTCTGAACCTTAAAGTCCTTAAATGATGATTTGAGGAGGTAGATAACTCAGTCATTGGTTAGATGCTTATTGCTGGAGTGGGTGGCTGTGGTTTTGAGGCCTGCATTGTGCAGGAGGTCAGACTAGATGATCATATTGGTCCCTTCTGACCTTAGAGTTTTTGAGTCTACCCAAGCCATCTGAACCTATGACCAGCCTCCACACCCTGTAATGATGCTCTGCTTACTTTTGCAATGAGTCTTGCAATGGTCCCTCTCTATCTTTTGGTGTCCCCTTGTGTGGAGCTCATAGCCAGGTCTGCTACTTGGGAACATAGATGGAGAGTCAGAACAGCAGGTGGTATCTCTGTTTTTCTCTTCTTCTCCTTTCCACCCACTTTTCAGTCTAAAAACATGAGGTCCCTCCTTTCTCCCTTCTTTTCTTTAGACATCTGCTAACCTTTCTGCTCCTTCCCTGACTATCAGCTAGACATCAGTTGCCTAAGGAGGGCTGGGAACTGATGGTACTAATACCACCAGATGTCTGCTTCACTCCTCTCCCTGCTGGTCTCTGACACCTCTGCTCACCACATCTGTTCCTCCCTGCTGTGTTCCTGCAGCCAGATAGCAGAGCAAGGATGGAGGAAGCATGTGTTCAAATAGCTGGCTAGAAAAGGTAGGTGACCTCTTTTCTGGCTGTGCAGCCAGGAAAGCACCCATAGTACTGGGTGGAAGTAAAAGCTAAAAAGCCAAACAGCATTAGCAAGGCTGGAAAAAAGGCAGATACCTGGAAGCATTGTCAGAAGACAACCCTGAAAGCTCACTGCTGTCTCCAAGAGACTGAATCATCTTAACATTGTGTTTGCAGTGTGCTTAGATTCTCATTTGGTACAAATAATACGTTGAAATGAACCATGATTAAAATAACCCTGAAAACACTCCTGAATTCCTCCTTGGAAGTTTCACGGATGCAGACTAAGATTTTCAAAAAAGTGGGTGTCTGTGGTTAGGACCCTAAATAAATGGCCTGGTTGACAAAAGTTCAAGCTGTGTGTTTGAAACCCACAGAGGAGGACTGAGAAGCCCATCTTTAGGCACCTCTCCTCCCCCTTCAGAAAAAAATCTTGACATAAAACACTACATTATCAGTGTTTGGCTGCCTGGTACCTCTGTGTGTTGCTGCTGTTGTGGGAAAAGATACCTCTTTTTGTTTTCAGATTTTATTTAAAAGCCAGTGTATCTTGAGGGCTGATCAATTGCTAGTTCAATCATCATTTTAGAAAATACTCTCCTGACCACATGTCAGGAAATATTGATGTGAGGCTGCCGTGGAAGACACCATGTGACTAAAGTGGGTGCTGCCAGTCCCTGAGTCAGAGATGCTCAGTGAGGAATATGCGTTGCTTTTTGCTGCAGGATCAGGATTAGTCTCTGTAGGAGCCAGCCCTTGCAAGCCCCCTGGAGTCTTCAAAGCTGAAGTCATAGAAATTCATTTTGTTAAAATATTGAGTAAGACTCTAAACTACCAACAAGAGAATGGGTTTTCAGGCATGCATCTTAATTTTAACTTCCCCTCCTAATACTCTTGCTAAGCATCTGAAGGCCTTGAAGAGTTTTCTAGCATTTTGTGACTTTTATTGCTTGCTTTTGGCTGCCATTGTGTCTCCTTTTTATCAAACAGATATTTGAGGTCCCCATTGCTGCTGATTGGCATGGACCAGTGTGTCCAGCATCCTTGTGTAGGCTGAGAAAATGGTGAATGCTCTTTCTTCTTCCACCTCCCTCCCTCCACCAGTCATTCCTGAAACATTTGAATACCTAAAATGGAAGCTGTTATTTTCTGTAGGAATTATTGCTCATGTCAACTGGGAAAGGGGAAAGTTAAAAAAAAACAAAAACAAACCTCAAACCAAATCAAACCCATATATCTAGGAAAACCCCTAGAAAGTAAGGAAGTAGGTGATAAAAATAGGACATTTCCCTTACTGAATTTCCAAGCTAAATGACAAGAGTATCTTTCTCTTTCTTTCAGTCTAAAATAATTCTGGATTGATTGTAATTGATTTTGATCTCCAGTTAATATAACTGCATCTCATACTTCTGCTACCCTTTAACCTGGAACTAAATAAGGCACTGGCATGAGAGCATGCTTTGAAGTGCTCATACTGATTTCACAACAGTCACTGAGACTGAGTGTTGTAGAGGCAGAACCTATTAAAAAAATCTAGCGCTGTAATTTTTGAACATACCTGTTCTTATTAATGAAAACTTGATCTAAACTGTCCAGGCAATGTTACAAATAGTTTTGAGAATACTCTATGTATAAAAAAAGTCCAGAGGTGGTTATGTTGGCAATTTAAAAAAATGTATTTTTGTTAGAGAAGAGAGTATGCAGTTATAATATACACTATGAATTTTGAAATATATAACATGAATTGTGTGTGTCTGTATAAAATTGTATAATGATAAACTAATTCAGCTATAATTGAGCCCCATCTGGTGGTGATATGAGGGAACAACTGATAAATTATTGCAGTGACAGATTGTTCATTAAAGAGTTCACACCTTTTTTCAGAAGACTTAAGACTTAGCAAATAAATATGGGGTTAATTATGTAGTATCACTTTTAATCATGCAGTTTTGTTAGTCCTTTCTAACAATCAAATGTTAAAACAATTGTCTTTCTTCTTTGTTTACATGTGGTTTGGGGGGTTTATGTATATGATCTCTTCTGCAGCAAACACAGATTAAGTGTCACGTGTAGAATTGCTTGCCTGCGCTGCACTGAAGAGACCTATTTGCTCTCTCTGATCCAACCTAATTCATATGGAATTGCTACAGAGTACAGAAAACAAGTTAAATTATTTGTGCAGACTCTGTAATGTAATTGATGAAGTTTGGCTATCACAATTTTTCACTTTCATGGTTTTTTCCCCTCACATTAGTGTCTGTAAACAATCACACAAAGAAAGAATAGTTTACTGTTTCCTGAATTGAGTGCTGAAGGATAGGAGATAGCAGTCCTCTAATAAGACCTCAGGGTGTAAGACCAAAGTATTTCAGTTACAACATGATTACAGGGCATAGTTGCTGTGAATAAAAACAAAACAGGGCCATAAAGTGGAGCACATGCAAGGGCATGTATATTCACAGGGCATGCATGTGCACAAGCAAAGGTTGGGTATCTCCAGCTTATTGCTTCTTTAGAGGTAACCTAGGCTGACCTGACATCAAGGCCTGAGCCCTGTGCATGCGAACACATTATACACGTGTCGGCATACATCTAATAACCATAGATTAGAATCAACAGTTTCCACAGTGAGATCAGGGATTCCACAGGTAGTTTCTGTTCTAAATAACCTAGCTGTAAACAGGTTTTCTGTTTATCACGGAGTACTAAATGTTGGCTTTTTTTTCTTTTTTAACTGACTTATGGCATAGGAAACAGGCACAATAAAAGGATAACAGATGAATAAAGTTTGTGAAGGGCAAAGAATAGCAGATGTGGCAATGGAAGTTAGGCTTTCCTGTCTTGTAACCTTGTTAACATTCCCATTGATGAAGTGGTCTTTTGGAAAGAACAAGACAAGATTCCTTTTACAAAAACCATTAAGAAATGGATCCTGCTAGTTAAAGGGACTAAGAAATTGAGCATACAACTGGGGGCGTGTCTTCACTGGCAGATGCAAGTTTGACTTCCAGATAGATTGACTGGGTGTTCACTTCTGTTCAGTTTGATTCAGAAGTCTATAATAAATCCTGGAAAAAAAGTAATGCTGCATCAATGGGAACACACTTCCTGTTGGGGCAGCATAGTGGAAACAGCACACAGAATGGACTTCAGGAAGATGATGTAAGATATACAAGCTACTCCTACGTAATTTACGTATCTCCCCTCGACTGCCACTGAATTTGCTGGTAAGTATAGACCAGGCCTAAATTTGCTATGGGCACACTGTAGATTTTCCTTACTTGTGCATTTTGGCTAATAACCAGACCTCAGTATTAAATAAGAGCTCACTGGTGTTACCCCATTATCCAGTGCATGAGAGAGGCAAAGGGGAACAATACTCACGTGCTATGCAGTGGCTTCTGAGCCATTTCACAGAGGCTCTATCCAGAAGAATGGCTGAAGTGGTTTATGTGGGCAATTTCTATGATCCTTGTGGAAGTGGTAGGAAAAGGAGAATCCAAACCTCACCATAAACCTGAAATGCACACTTCTTACATGCTTAGCACCCCCTCCACGTTGACAAAAATGGGTGGGGAGGGGGAAGAGGAGGTTCACTGGTTTTGCTGCATTGGGACTTTGCTGTAGCAGCAGCAGTTGAATTTTTAAAGAGTTTAGCACAAACTCCCTGTAAAATCAACTGTAACATGCAGTGAGAGTTTCAGTGGGTTTTGGAGTCCTAAGTCAGATTTAAATCATGTTCTACTACTGCACTCAATGCTTCTCAATGAGACCTATTTCCATGTCAGAGTTCAACTTCATTTCCTCCCAGATGTTTTGACTGTACACCCTTTAAAAAAAAAAAAAAGAAAGCACACTTTTTACTAGCAGTGTAAGTTAATAAGTGATGGTTAGCATGGGATCATCTGTAGATGCTTAGTTGCAGTTGCTGTGACTACCATTATCTCCATATGGTTATATCTGCTTTTTATTAATGTCTTAGGACCCCCAGCATGACAATAGCAGAGTTGGGTTGTCTCTGTAAGGTTGAGGGTTCTTAACTTTTGGTTTAAACCTCTTCAGGAAAAAACAACGCACTGTTCATGTGTCAAGCATTATTTAGTCATTGATGATGTTGTATTGTGGTGGCTACTGGGTCTGAACTGTTCTGTTCTTTATAATGCTATCTCTTTGTTTATTATTGATAGAGTCTTAGCTTCTCATGTGCAATTTACTTTAGAAATTAAATGTGGTTGCATAAAGTATTACAAACTGCTTCCTAATCAAATGGGTTTTTCCCATTACAGAATATATACATGAGACATATGCTTGGGAGTGCTTTATGTTCGCACTAGCTATTTTTGTCACAATGACTAATCAGATTCATAAGTGGTCCCGTTCCTACCTCAGACTGCCTCTATGGGTAACAGTTTTGCAAGCTCTCCACATAATTTTACTGAGGAAACACCACAGAATCCATCACATAGCATCCCATGAAATCTATTTTTGCATCACTACAGGTAAAATAAAAACTCAGAGATCCAAGAAACATCTGATGTTGTGGCAGATGGTGTGAAGGAAGTTGGAAAGTTGAAATAATGTATTACTGTTGGAATGAATTATTGAAAATAGCATATTTTCCTTCGGTACTACTTTCTAATAATAAAATGGGAAGTGATTTTTTTTAATTGGTGCTTTCTAGAGTGCAGTGCTGAGAATTCACTTCTCTTTCATACTGTTAGAAACTCAGCTGGTATAGGAGGGAGATGTTTCAGTGTAAAACAGTATTGTCATATTACAGGAACAGTTTTATAGTAACATTCAACCCTTCAGATATTGTGTGATGCGTAGTAACGTATTTGTGTTACAGAATGTAACAAACATTATTGGTAATCAAATATTACAGTAATGTTAAAAAAAATTTCAGCTAGCAAATTTGTACTTATATGATAACTTGTTCTTTGTAAATTGTTAGCTGTAATTTTAAATTGACTAGATGTTCTATAAAAGGAAATAATTTTTTCAGTTGCTCATGAGTTCAAGATAGAAACTACTTAGGATTTAGTGAGGCTAGTTTGTTCCAATTCTGTGTTTAAGATTCTTTGATACCATTTAAAATGAACCCGTAATCATCAACTGTTGTTTTTATTCACTTCGTTCTTATTGACTGTGCTTTTTGAAAATTAGTTTTGATAGTCTGTAGTTTAGAAATAGATTTTAAGTGGGGTAATTGAAGTGGAAAGTGTGTATGATGCCCACAGAAGGAGTACCGAGATGGTGGCACTGAACAGAATGCAGAGATCGGAAAGTACAATGATCTAGTGGTGCATAAAAAATAGTGATTGAAGCTCAGGAGAATATGAATCCCAGGCTAGTAAAAGCTTGTCTTCTCAAGAATGTGATACACCAGAAATGTAACTGTGTCGGGGGTGGATGGGGGAATTAGGGGCAGAGAACATTAATATTGCTTTGCAACAACCCTTTAACATGCACTTTAAACATTATCATTAATTTATGGGTTGGCAATGGCTTTAGATTGTGCTTAACAAGAGCAGTAACTAGCAGGTTATAATATTTTAGCAAGAGAAGGACAAAAAAGAGACCTGACAGAGAAAATATCATTTAACTGTCAACATTTTTTTCCTTTCAGGCTGGCTAAATTACCCCTTGGACAAAATAGGGTTTTGGAGGAAAATGGAAAATATTATAGACACGTTAACAGGTCAGAAGCCTCAAACTGATGATTTACAGTGGGCATGGAAGATGCAATAAAGCACTCTCAATAAGAAATAATATGTCATCTACAGGAAACAAGCATCTCTTTAGCACAACAGATTTTAACTTCTGGCACAAAGCATGGAAATTCTATAGCGCATTGTTTTTGCAATGTGAAAGTGGAATTTGATGATTTGCCAGCTTGGACATCCTTAGGAGTTGGAACACAATAGTATCTGGAACACACAACCATTGAATACAATTGTTAATCTTGATTGGTTGTAGGAGACTATAGTCCCTGATTTTGTATTTGTTAGGACTGCTATAACCTGTTACTGTGCTTGAGTGGATACTCACAGTGCATCTAACTCCATAAATGCACTTGTGGAAGAGGGGGGACGATATGCTAATATAACATAAAACACCCTTTGGCTTCAGTCTAAATAAGATATATAAATTGGCAGTGTGCCATTGTACACTGAAGAGTTTATACTATTCAATTTGCATGATGCTGTGTTTCAGTAGGTCTATGAAGTAAATGTCACTGACTGTGTCTTTATTTTTAAACTGCTGAATTTTAAACTTCTGTGTTTTGGTCCTGATTTTTAGACTGAGGCTCCATTTCTTTTGCCACAGTTTTGCAACTCCAAATGATTTCTTCACTCAATATTGCCCTTTAATCTAGTCATTCATCTGTTTTCCTGGTTGCTTACTGAAGATACAAAATGTGGGGGCAATCTACTATAGGTACAAAATTGCAGCTAATAGGAATGAAAGTCAGGTTTGAAAATTACGCCATTTACATTGTTTAATGAGAGGACGTCTTAATCATTGTTGTTAAATGTTTGTTTTGCACTTGCACTCAGGATCCAAGCCAAATTAGTGAGTTCCATTTTTTTAGGCACTGCAGGAGGACACAGTGCCTACCTCAGAAATCTTATGATTTAAAGAGACAATCAACATACAAATAAGGAGTCTGAAATGTAGGTTTGAATTCTTTACAGTGAATGGAAATCTTAATTTAACTAAAATTAATGTCTGGATTTTAAATGACAATATTTCAGTGAGGAACATATGTGCACTTTAAAGCTATTTGTAATATGCTTTTTAAATAAAAACCTCTTACCACGTGGCTAGAGAGGGGTATAGTGTAGATTTTTTTTTTTTTTTAATGCTAGGTGGCAGATTGACCATGTGCCTTTATGACCTGAGGCTGGTTTCACACTTTTTTTATATGCTGGTGTCACACACCACTGATTTCTATGGAATTACATCTGACTGATCCTGATGAAGCAGCAACATAAAAATCAGGCCTTCGTTCTTAAACTTGGAATCTCTTGCACCTGCTGTCTCACAAAAAAAAAAGTTTGTTTTATATCTTGGGAATAGTGCAGAATTTATGTTTAAAAGAGCAGAAATAATAGCTAAGCTGATTGTAAAGGGACACTCTTGGTATGTCAAATCATTAGGAGGAACGAGTAGGGGATTTTTCATTTTCAGAGCCCAGAATACTGTTTCATCTGCAAAATGGTATGGTGCTAGATTAACAGCATTGAACAGTTAAAAACTGTCTCTCTCTTTAAAGGCTAATTATCAGCAATACAGGTTTGCAGTAATAACCAAGCTGTTCATTTTAGGTACCAGCCATCAGTGATCATGACTGCAGCCAAGTCTCAAACTAAACAGAAATGCCTTTTGATTATTCCTGTTATCCTGCATGATTTTTCTCCCAGTAAAATTATCCTATACTAAATGTGATCTTTTTCTGAATACTGGGTGCAATTTTCAAAAGCAATTAAGGTCCCATTGAAAACCAGTGAAATTTAAGGCATCTGTGCCACTATGAACAAATGGACAGGCTCAGGCTGAGTACATGCAATTAAAAGTGTTAATTGGCTAACAGTCCCATATGGAAAGATATGGACCTGCCCCCATTGGAGTGGAATTATCACTCTGGCAAATCAGAAGATCGGTTGTTAGGATTCAGGAATCCTGATATATTATTGGTGGGTGGCCTGCTACTGTGGCGTGCTGAACACCTGTGTTAAAGTCCATCGGAGACAAAAGGAGGTTGACACATTCCAGGATGGGTCCTTGGAGGGTAACAGAATGCCGTCCTTATGATACACACACAGTGTGGATTGTTAAAGGTGATTTTATTTCACATAGTTACTTATCTACCACATTAAACAAATTGACATTCAACCATTTAAGACTCTGATGGTTTTGTCTGTGTGCATGTACAACAGCCTGAATGAACGGTGCAACAGGAACTGTAACTCACATGTATGAGGAAGAGGAAGGTTAAAGATTTTTTTTAAAAAGCAACTTTTGTGAAAAAAATGGTAGTGTGTGTAGTTTTTGTTGTTGTTGTTTTGGTTTGGTTAGGTTTTTGTATAATTAGGGCCAAATCCTGCAAGTTAAAGATAAGGGGAACTGCAGGGATTCAGCATCTCTCCTGATCAGTCCACAGGCACGTTGTGGTGCCTTTGTGAATATATGATGTGACATAATGCTGGTGGCCAGGGTTAGTACAGTTATCTTTAGGGTTCCCTCTGATGGCTTGATGTTGCTAATACAGTTTTGTTTGTGACTAATGTGTTGGTCAGAGCTCTGAATGTAGTTAATCTAATGACAATCTAATGCCACTAACTGGAATCCACTCTTAGCCAGTGTAAGTGTATTACATTGCAGTAAGTGTGTCTAATTTTGGTTATTCAGATAACATCTTTTGAGTTCAGTTAGTCATTTTTCTTTTCTTTTTTTTTTTAAACTAGCCATAACATTTGGAAAACCTGTTTAAGTTGTTTTGTCTTCTTTTTAAAAACATGAGAAGCTGTAAAAGAAAGCAACAGATGGGAATTCATTTAACATGCTGTTGTTACTACTTCATATAATTACAAACTGATTTAACGAGACAGTAAAATTTAGGGTAGGGAATTTAAGTTCTACAGTGCCCTACTGTGGCTTGGCGAGAGAACAGTATTGATGTTGATTTCGGATTCCTTCATATGGGGATGAATATCTATGTAAACTCCCGATTCCTTACACAACTGTAGCAAGGTGCTAATGTTGCTCTGTGACAAACGTAGGTATCTGTATTAAAAAAAAATAGAGAGCAAAAGTATCTCATAAGTGTCTCAAAGACTTTATGGTTAAAATTTCCATATATGGTGTGTAGTTACAGGCATTTAAATCTGCCTTTAGAAAATTAGGTGAGAATGGTTTGAAGCCAAAGGAAGTTTGTGGGTGCCCAGCACCTTTGAAAATCAGGTCAGCTATTAAGCTCCTGATTTTAAATATTTGTGTTTCCCAGTGTTGACCTGTATTTTTATATATGTTTTGAAGTGAAATAATGTGCAAACTACATACTTTAATGGTAAAGTTGGATTCTCTGTATTGTTTTGTCAATTGTATTTTGCCTCAGTTTTCAAGGTTTCCTTGGTTACACTATATAGTAAGTAAGGAAACACGGTTCCAAATATGAGTAAATATTCTCATGATCATTTATCATCATTTTGAATGAACTGATGTAACTAGTCACCATTAAAAGGTCATTTGCTGAAAGCTAGCACACAAGGCCACATTCAGTCATTTCCTATTCAGGCTCCAGGAAATAAATATTTTTGTGGAATATTGCATGCTGGATGTTATTGGGAGAGGTGACTTAACACCCATTATACCTATTTTCTTATATCTCTGAACTATGGAGGAGTTCTCTTTGGCATTTTCACAAATGTATTCTAACCTGCAGCTCAGAAATTCCTCAGGTCTGATCTGTGGTAGAATCACTGTTTGTTTGAATTTTTCCTCTTCCCAAGCTCTTTCAAGCAAGTCCTTCAACCTTCTGTCAAATGCTGAGGGTCCAGAGGCTGTTTCGTGCAGAGGAAGTTTAGAAAAAGAGAACTTCTCTCCTGTTACAGATAGCTTTTGCAAGGAGGGAAATACTGATATTGCTTCTTGCATGGAGAAACTGTTGTTATCCACATGAAGCTGTTTTGTACTGCTGCCCTTCTTGGAGACACTGGCAGTTGGATGGAGATTGTAAAAGCCGCCTCTTGGGCCATTAGAAGTTCTAGCTGAAACCGCCTGCATGGACAGGTCAGATCCACCGAAAGGTGTGAAATCCTTGGAGTGCTTGTGGTCTGAAAAAAATCAGAAATATTAAACTGCTTTTCTCCACCTAAAGGGCTGATATGGGCCTGTTACTACAATATGGGAGTGCCTCTCAGACTTCAAGGTATTTATCCTTACAGTGCTCTTGTGAGCACGGTGGGATCAAGGCTCTGAGACGCCCAAGGCTGCCCACTCCTGTGGGACCCACACATTGTGGTGGGGCCTGGTCCAGCCAGTGCAGGATCCAGGGCTTTGGGACGGGTGGGATCCAGGGCCCATGGTCTGCTGGTGCTGCGAGGGGTAGGGGAGTGCCAGGGCCTGTGTCCAGGGGGCCCTTGGACCAGGCAGGGACAAGGTGGACAAGACTGTGGTGGCTCAACCAGGTCCGGATTTTGTCAGGGCTGCAGGGGCCTCCTTTAGGCCATGGCCCAGGGCTGCAGCACCTAAAACCCCTGCCTTTATCAAACGCTGCTTGTGAGTTAGAAAACTAAGATCGTCTCCTTTTTATGGAGCAGCAGTCGAGGCATAGACATACTATGTGATTTTCCCAAGGTCACACCAAAAGTCTGTTGTGGAGGAAGGAATTGAAACTAGGTCTCCCCAGTCCTAGATGAACATGCTAACCACTGGACCACCCTTTCTCTTTCATTGTTTAACAAATATTGTCCACTTTGAGAAATGGTTTTACATTATTTGCTGTGTAGAGCAGTAGAAGTGTATGAAGATTTCCTGGCTACAGATGGATATTGACTCTTATAAAATATTTTTGAAAATAAAAACACAAATCTGGATATTTGAAGCGTGCCATCTCCAGGATGAAGTTGGCAAAAGTACAGCTGGTCTGGCATCAGTTTTGGACCTAGTCTTCTGGATCTGAGCTACGATACTGAAGGATGAAACCTCCAAAGGTCTCTGATGAGAAAAGTTTTTTGCCTTCTTAAATGAAAATACTGATTTTCTGGTAGCTAATTCAAGCAGATCCATGTAGAGCCGCTTCCATTAAAAACCCAGCATCTGTCACACTTAGGTACTGTTCTAAGTGTGGCAAGCTATAACATCTGATGGCAGGTGCTGAGATTGTTGCGGTAACCACCATTACCTGTTAACTTATAAATACAACAATATGCTTTTCTCAATTCTATAAGGCTGAACAGAAGAGGGAGATTTTTCTCTGATTTTGTAGAGTACATTAAATATGAAGTGCTGCCTTCTAAAGTTCTGCCTTTTTAAGCTTTGCCTTTGTGGTATGGAAACAATGAAAGCTACAGAAGCAAATCCAATGCTAAGGGTAACCTTGCCATCTGAACTCTCTCAGGAGCTCATCTTGTAAAAGTTATTTATGCAAGAAGACTTTAGTCACGCAAGTAGTCCTGTTGATGTTTGTGGGATTCTTTGCCTGAGGGAAGTCTTCAGGATAAGGCCCATGGATCATAAAGTTAAGGGAAGCATAGAAGTTAGTTTTGGGAAGAACATTGGGGCCATATTTTCCTACCAGCTGTGAACATTCTGTATGCAAATCAGGGAGTTAAATGAGCAGTTATCCAATTCGCAAGAGCCTTTGCAGCGCAAATGCAAGTCTTAGTTGAAACCTAGCTCCGATTGGAACCATATTCTTTTTTTAATGTGGTCCTGTTTTCTTTAGGCAGCTTTGTTTTGAGCTTATGAAACATGTATGTCGTTTCTCTAAGGGACCAAATTGGCTACATGTCTTTCAGATTAATAGAACATAACTAAGGAGTTTTTAAAAATGCCTCTCATTTGTCTAGGAGTCATTCTGGTCTAAAGGCAACACACAAATAAGACAGGATTTTTTAAAATATACATAATATACAAAAATGTCTGGCCTCTTAATCAAATATATAATATTAACTCCAGTTTTGAGTCATATTTTTTGGCATAGTGGCCAGGAGCCCCATTTAGGACAATGGTGCTCTGTATGGTAAGTATGTGGCTAGAGAATATTTAAAAAATAAACTGCTGCTTTCTTAACAGCTGTTCAGCTCTATCATGTAATAATTTACTAAACATTAAGATACCTCTTTAAAAATATACTCCACATATATAAAGCTTTCTTTTTTTATTGTACTATCTCAGTGGCTAAAGATCTTTTAAAAAAGCAACTGAATTGGATCATTCTGTAGGCTAATTGTTTACTAAATGGGATGTTTAACTGTTTAGGTTTTAAAGGCAATGAGTCTTGAACAAATAGGTCAACAGTTTCAAACTTGGCTGCCTATACACTAAAGACACCTGTATCCTTGTGCAAGTGCCTCAGGAAGAGGGCTGACTTTTCAGAGATGCTGAGCACTCAAATATGAAATGTCTGCCAATTTTTTTTTAATTTTAGACAATTATAACTTAATCAGTTTGGATTTCTTTTTTTTTAAAAATTGTTATTTAACAATTCCAATAATTTTCTCGGTTGAGTCCTAAAACTGGATTTTTTTGTACCAAAGTCTCAAAGTGCAAATATGCAACTGACAGCCTGCGACAAACCTACTTTCTGATGTGATCTAGCTAATTCTCATTTTAAGCGGGATCAGGCCCTGTAGTGCATACCAGGCAGGCCAAAGTGCAGTCTGAAACAGTGATGATCTGGTAAGTGGTGACTTGGTCTCGTAAATGGCAATGAGCCAACATGTTAACTGATGCTAGTCTGCACCATGATCCTGCAGGTGGCATTTTGGGTGAACTGTTAAGTTCCAAAGGGGTAGCCATGTTAGCCTAGTCCAACAAAACAAACAAGGAATCTAGTGGCACTTTTAAAGACTAACATTTATTTACCGCATGAGCTTTCATGAGAGAGAATCTCACTTCTTCTAGCATCTGATGAAGAGGGATTCTCTCTCACAAAAGCTCATGTGATAAATAAATTTGCTAGCTTTTAAAATTGCCACCAGAGTCCTTTGTTTTGGATGAACTGGAAAACCATCTGTCAGTAAAGATAAATAGTTGAATGAGTGGTTTTTGATTTAGAGCAGCGCCCCTTAATTTTTATTCCCCATTGAATCAGGCTTATGTGTGGAAGACAAACCACCGAGTGCACTGGATAAGTATGTGGGTTGGATCTTGTGCACTATGCAGAAGAAGCAAAAATATCCTTTGAAATAATATTCTTCAGGGGAGAGAAATCTAAGTATGGGGAGGAATCGGGTATACATCTATTTGAAGACAATGCTACCTCTCAGTTAGAATTTGTGAGGCTGTGTCTGTGTATTTTCCTACAGCAATCATACTGTATACACTATCTTCATTGCTGATTTGAGTTCTTCTTAAATATCAGAGTTTTGATTGCACAGCTGAAGAAAAATTAATTGGCATCATGTCAAACATGCCACATTGGTGGTTCTGTTCACTCTGGCAACAGGGGTAAAATCTGAGAGATCTTTGCAGTGTTTATTCCCTCCCTTGACAAATCTAGGGCACATGAGGGGTGGAGAGCAAGGTGCATTTCAGATGATAAAAAAACAATTGCTCACTATGACTGTGGATTTATCCACTGAAGCTGAGACCAAAGTTAAGAACTCTTCACTATAATCTGTCTTACACTTTTCCTTCCTTAGCTTCAGGCCATTGCTCCTTGTCCTGCTATCTTCAGAGACTGAAGAATTCCCTTCCTTCATTTATATTACTATCTTGAAGGTATTTATAGACTGTGATCATGCTCCCCTGAGTCTTCTCATTTGAGACCATATAAGTTTAGTTCTTGCAGTCTCTTCTCATATCTCTTATTCTATAATTCTTACATCACTTTTATTGCCCTTCTTTATGTTTTCTTCAATATTCTAAACACCTTTCCTAAACCCTACCTATCTGAACCAAATATAGGGTCTAGATACTGGAATACCATAAAGCAAAGCACTATTATTACCCTACTTTACATTCACTTCTCCCATGTGTTCATCCAAGATCTGCACTGGTTCTCCTTTCCCACATACTGCTGTTTTGCTGTAAGTTCCCAATTTGCTAAATACCATTAATTATTAGACGTTTATTGTTGTCTTTATCAGCACCTTTCACCCCTGCACAACTTCTGTTCATTTCCACTCCTTAAAACTGTAAGTTAAAGTGATAACAAACAGAGTGCCCCAGGGGTCATTCTTGAGGCTGGTTTTGTTCAACATTTTGATTAATGATCTGGAGGGCAGGGTGTATTGCACCCTCAGCGAGTTTGCAGATAAACACTAATTTGGGGGAGATAAGTGAAGGTAAATAGGTCGGAGGGTAGGGGGTAGGATACATAGTGACCAAGACAAATTGGACAATTGGGCCAAAAGAAAGCTGATGATGAGTCCTTTAACAAGGACACGTACAGCGTTTGTCACTTAAGACAAAAAAATCCCATGCACTGCTACAGACTGGGGACTGAGTGGCTAGGCAGCAGTTCTGCAGAAAAGGACCTGGGGGTTTCAACAGACAAGAAGCTGGATATGAGTCAACAGTGTGCCCTTATTGCCAAGAAGGCTAATGGCATATAGCGCTAAATTAGTGGGAGCATTGCCCCCAGAGTAAGAGAAGTGATTATTTCCCTCTATTTGGCTTTGGTGAGGCCACATGTGGAGTATTGTGTCTAGTGATGGGCACCCACTACAGGAATGATGTGGAAAGCAACAAACATGATAAGAAGGTTGGTGCACCTGATTTATGAGGAATAGACTTGAGGAAACTAGGCTTGTTTAGTCTGCAGAGGAGAGGAAGATTTGACAGAGGCCTTCAGCCTGAAGGGGGTTCCAGGGAGGATGAAGCTAGGCTGAGGATTTGATAGCAGCCTTCAGCCACCTGAAGTGGGAATTGCCCAGGGAAGATGGAGCTAGGCTGTTCTTAGTAGTGGCAGATGACAGCACAAGGAGCAGAGTTGCAGTGGGGTAGTCTAGTTTGGATATTTGGAAAAACTTTTCCCCTAGGAAGGTGGTAAATCACTGGAATAGGTCACACCTAGGGATGTGGTAGAATCACCATTCTTTGAGCTTTTTAAGGCCTGGCTTGACAAAGCCCTGGCTGGGAAGAGTTGTTTGTAGTTGGGCCTGCTTTAAGGAGAAGGTTGGACTAGAAGACCTCCTGAAGGCCCTTCCAGACCTAATATTCTATGATTCGATGAACTTGTATTTAAAATAGAATTTCAGCTTGCTGTTTACATCCCACATTTCCCATTTTAACAGCTCCCTTTGCTGGTTGATGTGTTCTTCCTGTGACTTGGCTATTCCTTAGATTTTAGGCATTTTCAACCAGCTTGACCATGGCCAACTATGCATTGCCTCTTGGATGGATTATGAAACCCTCACATAATAGTGTCCAATAAAATGCAATTTGCAGACGATTATTCCTTTTCCCAGGAATGAAACTCTGGGCCACTATTCATATATGATTTTGCTGTGGGTGCAATCAAAAACACCTGCAGCAGCAGCTGGGGGCAAAGGGGAGGCTGGAAGTGTGAAATCCTGCATATATAAACCCTGCAAGCAAGTGTGAAATATTTCTACTGTACTCACTCATGTTAATGCTTTAAAAGTGTATGTGCAGACATACATGTGAACAGAGTTACAAGTGCACAAAAGCTCAGATGAAGCCACTGAGATGTGCTTGTAAATCTTTTTTGAATTGAGTTGCTTCCATTGCGAATGGAGTTTGAATAGGTGTACTAAAGGCTTTATCCTGAAAGTTATTATTACATGGCTATAGGTCCTATCACTGTACTATCTTTTCCACATTCAGACATTGGAACACACAAAATTGGTGTTTCAAGTCAATAAGAAGTTGGAGGACTTAGCACCTTGCTGTAACTGAGCCAATGAGTGAACTGACTTGGGTGATGGTGAGCAGTAGACTAGAAATTCTTTTATGGGTTTGAATGGCAGGCTTCATAAAGGGACCAGCAACATGCACTCACGGATATGTACATCCAGTAAAAGAGAGAATACAATGTGTGCACATTGGGACATCCTTGTAGATAAACTGCCTTTATACTGAACAACTTTTTATAAGAATATGGAGAGTTCTTTTACAACATAGATTTAGCAAGAAGAGCAATTGGAGTAGTAGTAGGTGGTGAATAAAATGAATGTGACAAAAACAGCTACCAGAGATGCTTAAGTGTATTGAATAGAAAAAGGAGTATCCAAAGAACACATGAAAAGCTGCAGGCCTCATAATTTATAGTAAAACTCCAGGGCTAAAAGTATACATAAACTGAGAGAAAAAAATGGATTCAAGACAAGTTCAAGTCCATGCTGCTTCAGTTTGTAGTGAATGTTGTGTAAAGATTGTGAGCCTGCAAATACAGTTAACAGTCATTCAGTCTGTGATTTGTCTACTTCCTATGTAGACAAGGCCTCAGGCACCTGTCGTCTTGATGACTGTCTCCTTTCAAATTTTACAACATACGCAGTTGGGATTTGCCACATCAGTTGCTTGATGTTCAGAAACTGTGATTTAAACCTGGTAGCCTGTTTATTCATAATAGTAAAGCATTATATTTGGGGGGTGAGGGGAGGAGAGATTTCTCATTGGCCAGAACATCAAGGAAGCCTATTTTCAAAGACAATAAAAATGTTAAGTTTTTCTCTTTGAAAAGGACTTAAAGGCAACAACTTTTGCTTTGCTGTACCACTCTGTTATGGTTTGGATGATAATCATTAGCTGTAATACAATTGAAGATACAGAAAATGTACATATAAAGCATAATTTTCACAGTCTCCTTTTCACCTTTCCATTTGCCCATCAGCAGGAAATCATATCCTTGGACTGGGTTCTATTCCAGTGACATTATCTCTTAATTATACTTCAGTGACAGAAAGAAGAAAAACTAATATTTTACTTTCAGGGATGCATTTCTAAAACAATCATTTACATTTACATTAATAAAGCAGAAAGGGAGTTCTGTTTTTAGCAGAGTCAGAAAAACCCTAATTATCTCAATAAGAAAAATAGATTAGGCTGCCTAAGCCCTGGAAAGTAAATCAAGCCTCATAAAAGAAGTGAATGCTATCTTCCCTACCACAGCTTGGCCTTTTAGTTGGTCTTCGCAGAAAGCTGACAAAGTTGGGCAAATGGTCCCCAAACTGGCTCCAAGGCGTTTCAGTAGAGCCTCTCTCAGAGATTTGTTGCATTTCTTGGTTTGCCTCTTGGTTCACTTCACTGGAGGGTATCTTGTAAAATAAACATTTATTAATTGCTGGTGAAAGTAGCAAGCTCACATATATATATATATTTTTTAAAAAGGTGGTTGTGTTTCAGCAGGGCTTGGAGTGACAAACATAGAACAGGGTGCTTTGGACACTGATGTCCAAAGGAATTAAAAAGGAAAGTGGGAACATTTTTTTTTTAATTCAATCAAGCACACTGGGATAGATAAGAGATGCTGAATGGTTGGCCACATTGTGGGTTTGGTACGAAGCAGGATTAAACTCTTAGGTTGTCTTCTCTGGGTTTTATATCATGCTTGCTACGGTAGTACCTGAGTGATAACCACATATTTATTAGGTGAACTCAAACACTTCATATTTATCTGTCAAGGAGGATTCTGAAATAAAATCAAATTTACAAGAGGACACTGTACTTTTGCCATTTGTATTATGGAAGAAACGGGCCTTCGTTAAAGGTAAGTTCAATTCTGCACTTCAGGTGGGGGGTCTCAGCCACTCTTTTATGTATGAAGATCACAGTGCTTCCTACTGCAAATTACAACACTAACTCTTTGAACATGGAGTGAATTTAGTTTATAAGTTAAAATTAATTTAAAATGGTTCCTTTGAGAAATATAGCACCATGTGTTAAGACCATTTTTGTTTTTAATGATCTTAATAGTAGACCAGTGTAGAACTTTTAAACCTCCCATACTGTTAAAACTCACTAAGATCTTGTTCACAGGTAACATTTGAAGGTTTCTTTAAAGGATTTTTGCCATAGTTTTTTCATAACTGAAAGGTTTTCTCTGCAGAGGCTGACACATTTCTTCCACTTGGAATTCTATGAGGAATTGCCCTCATTTAAAATGCTTGCCATCTCCTATTGGTCTCAGTGATAGTGAGGGCAATGTGACTGGTGATCAGCAAGCATGTCTTCTTTCTGAATGGTCAGCACCTCCCACTGTTGCCACTTTCAGTGAACCTATTACATACTAATCATAACTGTACAGTTACTGCATGATGTCACTACAGGGCAGAGTTAAGGTTGTTTCAGTCAGTAAACTATAAATTTACATGTCATGAGACTTTTGGATTTTTGGTTTTAAGTTTAACCTTGTCTTTGAATTACCTGGATTTTTGAGGCATGGTTTGTTAAATAATTACAACGTCCCTATAGTTGTTGCTTTTTAATTGCTGATATATTCACTACCTTAATTTCAACTTAATATATTGTTATCCAGCCATATGTTTGCAATGATGGTGCAGTCCTGTATGTGGCAAAGTTTGAAGAGTCCTGCCGTAGATTTATGGCTTACCTAGGTGTGGTGGGTTTTTCTTTTTGTTCTTTTTCAGGGGTACAGGTAGTCTGCTCCTGAATAAGCTGCTTAATTTATTCTTAATAAATACTCTTCCTAAGCAGACACAGCTAGCAAATGGGGCTGGTTTAGGTGGTCATAACATACACAGAATGTAGCTATAATCTCTGCAGTCTGGTACACAGTGACAACACTTAATCTAGACAATATCAACTGAGATGAACGTAAATGTAACAGATGTATCATCCTTATTTTAAATTGAATAGCAGAATAAACATACCCGTAAAAGCTACGTAATTTACTAGCATGTTCTTCTTTCATTGACAGAAGGTGAGTAGACATATTGCCTAACAACAGCAACAAAGATCTTTTTCTCTGTGCTCACAAGAGAGTGTAGGAGACAAGTGCCAGAAACAGTTCCCGAGGGATGTAGAGCTACTGCTGAAACACAGTCTTGAGAAACTCTGTCTAGAGCCAGATGAAATCCAACCCAAAAACTGGAATAAAGGAGCCAAAAAGGGACCATGTAGCTGTTTCTTTAATTCTTCCCTAAGAAGGGTGGACCCATTTACACTAGGGGGTGGGATGTTAGGGGTGTGGAGAGAAAGGAAGTGTTAATTTAGTTTAATTGATGTATCTTAATAACCTGCCACACCATTGACTGTTGGTTAAAGATGAAGCTAGGGAATGACAGGTTCTGCTTTTAAAAACTTCTTCTATGTTTCTACTCATGCAAGTCTCCAAATGCCTGAGAGATTTATTAATTTCTATCCAGTTTCCATGCATCTGTCTTATCCTCCAGGTGCCTTACTCACATTTAAATCTAGAAATGATACCAAAGTGCAGCCAGTAAACTGTAGATACACATAACCCCCAGACCTGCCTGCAAAACAGGAGTAACTTTGCAAACCTTCGTGAGCCAGCACAGACCCCACTGTATCTTTAATAGTTACTGGTAAAAGAGGAATACCAGCCAGCACACGAGGTCTTTTTTTTTTCCTTTTTAACATTTGCAAACATCTTTTGGGTTGAAGTCTTTGTTTTTCTTCCATTTGCAAGTGTTGCTACATTAAAATTTGAGAAATGTTTTCTGTTGCAGTGCACTGTAATGCCAAAACTAGAGGCAACAGCTAGAAATTTGCCAAGCCTTTGGAATGCCAAAATTCATCAGTGCTTGCTTTCTCTGAGAGCAGTTATTTCCAGAGTGCTTTAGCATCAGTGACTTTGGAGGCATGCTCATGTAACTTCCATTTATTTGCAAACTCATGAAATCCTCAAGTGTGATTGTGTGTTCGGGGGGTGAGGGGAGGAATGCCTAGCTAGTGTTAATTGTCATGGCTCTACTGAAACCAATTACAGTTTACACTGACCAAGGGTCTGGCCCAAAGGATTATTGATGGCCACTTAATTTGCTGAAGTAAGACGGAATTTTTGGAAGAGGGAGCAAGTTGGGACTTGAGGGTGGAGCAAGACCTAACTCATGCTACCTCCATCAGCCTTGAACTATTCTCTCAGCCTCTGGCCTGCCTTACCAGCGTGGTCTGCTTACATCTGCAGCATATAGGGGCTACTCATATAGAAACCACAGTTCTCGTTTTATTGTATAGCTTTTATACATTGCATGGTTTCACTTGGAGAAGAAGTTCATTACCTTGTATAAGTTCTTATATGACAATGATGATGATGGTGATAATTCAGTTTGTTTTGCTAGCCATCTCTTTACTTTTCTTTCTTCCTGCTTTATCAGATTATCATTCATGCTCTTCATAGTGTCAAGTGATCTCTGAATCTTCCTCAGCTGAATGATGAAAGAGATTGCACAATTTTTAACAAGTTAGCAGTCTATGTATGTGTAGGGGGAACAGTTGGACCACTTCAAAGTTGTATGACTTGTTGGAAAGATTAAATCTTTTATTTTGCTTCACAGAGGTGAGAAATTCACAGGAACTTTCTTTGGTGTCTGAGTCTCTGGGGAGTAAGGGTATAATAGCTGAATGGCTGCCATTTTCGCATGCCTCTAATTTAGAGAGATCCCCATAAAAACTTTTTCAGTTATAAATTTGTACCCCAAACTGCCTGGATATTTAATGGACAGAAATATCTTATTTTCTTTCTTTATACCTGAAATGACTCTCTATCATTGGTGACCCTCAAGGTCTTAGCTCTTTTGTTGTCCAGCCAGTCCATAACACCACTGTCCATGGTCTTCCAGTTTGTGTCAGCCATTTTTAATCTTGCTGTGGAGAAAAGGAGACCCTTAGTATAGTTTCAGGAGTAATTGGGCCTTCCAATGTGAAGCGATTTCTATTGTAATTGCAAAAGACTTACATTATAGCCCTATATTTTATGACAAGATCAGCAATTCTGCCTACTGCTAGCCCATTTGTCTGAGGAGGTGGCATGAGGAAACAGAACTGTGAGGTAACAATGTGGGTTTTCTTGCACAATGCCTTGGAATGATGTCCCGGCAACCAGAATGAAAACATTAAGTGGCCAAATACTTGAACAAAAGAGCAAAGCTAACTTGCCCAGTTGGAATTTTGAAATGTAATCTTGTTCATCTTAGCAGTATTGATATAAAAATTCAAGGTAATTAAAAACAGAAGAAAAGTTTAAATGGGAATATTTTACAGAATAATACTGTTTCTGTTAATAAATGGTAATAGAGTGTGTTTTACAAATGGAAAACTTGAGGCACTATAAAATACCTCATTTTTATATGATTGTAAAACATTTTTCAAAATAAATTAATAGTGTGGGTCCTTTCTCTTGCCTCTCATTTCTGCTGACCTTTGCCAGTACAGAAACAGATTTCTCCTAATGTATACACAAAAGTGTAGACTACTATTCTCCCTACATGCAGCTGAGTTACCATAATTCACCATTTTGGCAGAAAAACATTGCCTCCAACTATGGATATAATTCAAAGTGTCTGACAAAGTGAGATTTTCTTCCACGGAAGGTCATGCAATAAATAAATTTGTTAGTCTTTAAAAGTGCCATAGGACTCCTTGTTTGTTTTGCTGAACCAAACTAACATGGCAACCCCTTTGGAACTTGGCTACATACATGCTTTCTTTCCTATAGCTTGTGTCTGCTACAAGATAGATATGTCCATTGACTGTGACAAATAGGCAACTTTCTGTGGTTTTTTAGGGCCCCGTTTTCAGACAGATTTTAAAAATTGCAGAACTGGGCACTTTCATGGACTGATCAGGTACTTAAACAGCTGAACATACACAGTTGGCTATGTATGCCAAGTTTCTAGGTGCAGTTTTGGAGACCTATTTCAAATGTTTGTTGGGACCAAAACCCAAGCCTGAGTAGCTGTTGCATCAGAAATGAACTCTCCCTGACAAGTATAGTAAAATTAGCTCCACTGCACAATGCATTCCTTAAAAAAAAAAAAATATGGAGGGTGTGTGCTGTGGAGAAAGGGAGACTGTATTGTTTTCTGTGGAAATGGCCCTGAACCAAAACCTCAGACTGAAACATCCTGTACTAATCCAGATTCAGCCTGGACCTATGTCTATGTTCCAGTGTGTGATGCTCACTGTGTTTGTTCATTTCGCTTCTATATGGAGCTTCAGGAACTCTTAATTTGTTCCAAAATACCCCTGTGAATTAGGTAAGTAGCCCCTGAGGATGGCCCAAAAGGATGGCATGGGAGACTGAGGGGTCAAATGATCAATGAAACACAGAGAGTGAGAGAGAGGCAGAATCTGGACCAGTGCGCCCACTCACCTGCTCTAACCAGTAGCCTGCAGTCTCTTCTGTGGTTGTAATGCTGCAGTACAGGAAAGATATATCTTTGGCCAGTCCTACAAACTTTGAATCCTCTGGTCTGCAGCACTGAATTCAGAGCTACAAAGTGATTATAATGTGGGTGGGCTTTGTTTTTTTGGGGTAGGAGGAAGGGAGAGAAGAGAGAATGTAGGTAGCAAGGGAGAAAGTAAGAGCTTGAGAAATGTTTGTAGATGGTAACTGTTCTAGGAAAAGAACGAATCTGAGTCAGTTTTCAGAGCTGCATTAAATTAAACCAATAAATCTTTGGAAACTGCAGAGAAATCTTTCACCTACCAACATCTCTCAGAAGGGTGAAAGTCAAGACTAAAATACAAAAACAGTTCAAATTCACTAATCTAGGACTCTCAGGGATTTTAAGACGTCTAATAGCCTGATGAAACAGGGCACTCGAAGGAATGTGTTTCCACTGGGAAGTGGATATTGATGGCAACAGACCAAAATTAAAACTATTGGATGAGGAAATTAATGGCTGGTGCTGCAGTGTGCTGAAAGCAGGTTTAATGGAGAGACTTGTGGTCTTTTACAATTATACGAAACACTAGATATCAGACTAGGAGATTAGGAAACATTTGTTTTTAAATGCAAATTTCATCACATTTGTCTGAGAAACTCAGTATTTCATAATATCACTTAGCGTAAGTTCTTCTAGGCAGTATGAGTGAGAGGAACTGGACATGAATTTCTGTGGCTTTGGCTGAGGTAACGTTTCAGTACAAGAGTAGATCGGCACTAGGGAAGCACACCCTCAGTAAACTTCAGTATGAATATGTTCTCTAATGTTGTCTTCTGGTTTTTTTTTTAAATCTACTGTAAAAGCCGTGTCTGAAAACTCATAAAGATGCAGTTACAAGTCTACACACAAGTTCCATGATACAATTCTCAAAAGGCCATTTAAACGTGTAATTGACAATTTGTCAGCATGAGCACAAATCAAGTGTGTGGCACCTTAATAAATTTGCCTTTTAATTAATTAGACCACTTGAGTCTTAAACTCTCTGGCAGTGAAACAACTTTTACCCTTTAATAGGCAGTGAAGGAACACTGCATTGAGCCTGCACCCTTAAGATTCTGTCAAAAGGGTGAAAACTAAGGAGTCTTCTCCCATAAACAGTGTCATCCACAAGTTCAGGGGCCACATACCTAAATCTCAAGTCTGTTCATTGACATCAGCACTTAGGTGTCCAAATTAAAACCCCAATATCTGAAATTGTTTCCCCTTCTAACCCCCAAACTCTGCAGCATCAGTTCTTAAAATTTTCTGAAATGCTGTTTCTGTGGCTAATGTGCCTGGCTGTTGGTATGGTAGGGCCCTATAATTTAATTTAGAAAAACAGTGGGATGTTTCAGAACCAGCAACATTAGAAATTGAAGTATATTTATCTCCAGCAAACATATAGCTCAGACAACAACAGTGCAGACTTCTCCCTATTGCTCCCTAGTGTGATATTAACACTGGCTGGGAGTAAAAGAATTCATTTTGTGGACCTGCTTCAGAGCAAAGATTACCTATTGTACTTAATTGTGTGTTGTGGGTAGAAGGACTAGGTGCAGTCAGGGACCAAGCTGTGATTGCCAGACCTGCTGCTCCCAGGGCTTTAGGTTACCTTCAAGGTAAAGTATCAGCATTCATAGTTTTCTAGACAAAACAAGAGGATTGGTACAGCTTTGTTTCTAGCTGTTTGTGTGTTGATATGTGTTGCATGGCATGCCGTGTGCTCGGTTACTTCAAGAGTTGCCATTCTTGAGCTATACTTGAAGCAGTGTCAGTGTCTACTATGACGCCATCATAGAAATCTGACATTGCATCATAATATCCCTAAGCCTACATGTGTCGAACTTTGGTTTTCTGGCAGGTATATTATATAGTCTGTATATTTTTTACATCTATAAAATAGAATCTTATTCTTCATTACATTTTCCTATCTAGATATGAAAAGCCAAAGTCTCTGAAGGCCCTCAACCCAACCTCTAATTTTGTCTTTATAATCAATGGAATATATGGTTGATGTGTGATATGATGCATTTGATTTTTGTGGGCATAAATGTTGGTTGAGGTCTGTGATTTGCAGCTGAAGTTAATTTCTTCTGTAAAATTCCAGGCACAAAGTGAATAGTTTTGAAATTAGAACAGCTTTATGTTATTGACATTGAGAATGATGCTCTAACCATCAGTACTTTGAACTATTTTTAGCTCTGCTCCCTGGCCCATCCCCACATGCTCTGTTACAATGCACTCAGAAGCTATTACTCCAATGCTTTGCAAGCAAAGCCGATCCCATTCTGAAAATCCAAGTGGGAACAAATTCCTTGTAATCTGTTGCCCCAGATCATGATGTCATTTTAAAGAATGTGTTACTGTATGAAATGCAGTTTAGATTAGTGGTTTTCAAACCACAGGTCAGGACCCAATACTGGATTGCAGACCCTCAGGTACTGGGTCGTGGCACTCCTGCTGCTGCTGCCCAAAGACTGGAATGCATTCCTCAGAGATGTAATTGTTGAGTAGCTGACATAAATGAATGTTTTCAACTGGGTCCCAATTTAAAAAAAATGTTTGAAAACCACTGGTTTAGATGACTGCTAATGGATGCTAAGATGGTCTAAAATCCTTGATTTAAACTTTATTTGTTTAAAATACTTCAAAACTTAAAATCATTAGCAAATCAGTACACGGTATTATTGAATATCCAAATAAATGGGCTCTATAGTGGAAAAGGCTGTGACCTAGTTTCAGTGCAGAAATTTTACAAACCTTGAAGTGATGATTGATTGGCCTGCTCAGGGTTTAGCCCTTTAGATTTGCTTGGCATTTCAGAGTGACCCCTGTCCCCACGTCTCCTTAACTAAAGGCTGAGTCTTGCTCAGTCTAATGCTAATTTAACTGTAACTTCTCCTTCATTTCTGTTTTGGTAAACTGTAACCATTGCAATTAGGTAAATTACTAGAGTAATAATTAGGATGTGGTTAGATCCTGTTCCCTGACTTATCGCATTGCTTCCCACAGAGGGCAGCTAGGGAATTATTTACCTTTTAATTGCTGTTCTCTGAAGGTGATTGCCTCCAAGGATTCATGCTCGTGGGTTAGCTGATGTGACCTTGGGTACTGAATAACTGGATTTAATGGTAAAGTATAGAACTGGTCATAATGAGTTAGTACAACAAAATGCCTTGAGGGGTCTATATGGGGTATATCATAGTCACCAACTCCCAGATCCGTTTCAAACTAATTATTATAATTATAACTTAAATAGGAATAAAACTCCATTTCTCAAGGGATGGTGAGAGGATGAGTGTGGCTCTAATAGCGGACACCATATCCAGAGAACTCAATTATAAGCAAGTAATTTCCTTTTTTCCATAAGGTAATTGGCCTTTTCTATAGCCCTGTTGTTAACAGAAGATGGGGAAGTTGGACGTTTCTGCTGAGGAAGGCACTGGATTGCCAGTAGGAGCTAGATTTGCAGTGCAATATATGGAAATGAAAATTAGCATTGGCCTTAATTTCTTTTTCTTGAAAAATCAAATAAAATGGTCTGGGCCCTGTGAAACACCTAGCAGGATACATTTAAGTAAAGAAGATCTTTCAGATGTAGCTACATGTAAATGTAGCTAAGTGGGTGTTTTGGCAAGGTGGTGGATTTACAGCCCTAGAAATAAAGTTTTTCTTTCTCCCCAGGAAGATACAACATAGGCTTATTATAATGTTGCTGCTTGCCATTGCATCTCATTGTCCTGTTGTTGAGAGACCACCTCCAGGAGTAAGTGTGTAACCTGGTTTTAACCTCTCTGCTGAGACTGCCAACAGGTAGGCTAATTAGTGCAAAGTGTGGCAGTAGGTTCAATATGACGAATTTTATCCTTCACCTTTTCCATTCACACTCCCATTCTATTTTTACTACTCGTTTTAATTCAACTGGTCTCATTAGAATAACCTTACGACATTGGCATTAACAAGAATTCCATGATCTATCCTGCATAGCTCTCCCCAGTTCTTTATCGCCATATGTTGTCACCAACAGACCACCCATGACAAGCATACAGTGCAGTAGCGTTTTAAAGAGATGATTTTTATGTGACTTATGAGGGCAAAATGAAAAAAAAAAATTCTGTCAAAGTTCATTCGGATTCAAGAGTAAATTTTTATCTGTGTTCATGACCCTTAAATGTCTATTTTCCCTAATATGTGAGCAGTCAAGCTTTATTAGCACAAACAATAAATTTAAGCTTGGATGTTTGCCAATAAGGAGCTTGACTGACTGTGTATTTGATAGTAAAACTTTGCAGTTCATGCATTGACTAGTTGCATAAATCAGCCAGTCAGATAACAGAAACAATGCCATATGACTTACAGAGGTCACCAGCATAATTAGAATGGCAAATATTGTCAAGTGATTTAGGGGCTTGCCAAGGGGGCAAAAGGCAGTGAAATTCAGTGGCTTCTTTCTCAGGTTCTTTTGGCATTTCAAGATTTGACTGGACCTAGTAAGAGGTGTAAATTCATGCGTCCCAAACTCAGCACTCCTGGCTTAATTAAACTATAAGCAGTGTGAAACTGGAGGGTTTTACCCAACCCCATTGGGATGACACAGAAACAAAAACAGAAGCTTCACCTCTATGCCAGCTTTTATGTCCCCACAGCTCTTCACAGTCAACTTGCATCAAATTCACTTATTTTTCAAAGCACTGCCCCAATACAGAGCTAAGCTGAGTGCAAATGGCTGTCCTCACATTGTATGGACTCTTCATAGTTATGAGAGAGTCAACATTCCCCCAAACCCGCACATTTTGAGCAAATCTTCAACTGGCAGCAGCCATTCACTCTTTCTAAAGCAAAATTGCAGATCCTAACCTCTCTGCACTGTGGGAAAGGTCATGGCTTAGGCCTATCTCAACTTGCAGTAATATTTAATACCATTGCTGGAAGCCATAGAATATCCTAAGAACGTTAGTGGTTTTGAAGGCAAAGCTACATTATTCATTCAAGGATGACTATTTTCAAATTGTCAGGAAGGTCTGAAGTATTTTGCTACCATGTGTATCTGAAATAGGCTTGTTGCTTCTGCTTGCTCAATATCAGCAAACATTTAACTAGCAAACCTTTAGCTCATGTTCTTAACATCTTGATCAGTGTCCTTCAATAGCAGAGCTGTAAAAGATGTAGTTACTATAGTAACACATTCAGTTGCCTAAGTGATGGTGTTCTTATGATGTCATCCAAAAACAATCTATTTCAATAAACACCTTGAACTCAGTTTATGTAAGTGCTTTGTCCTCATATAGTTCATCCAGGAATCAATTAGAAGATCATGTTGGCTATGTAACTCCTAAACACTTCTTTTCCCTCTGAAATGTGAGACCGTCATGTTTAAAAATAAAAAAGAGAGAATGCTTTGAATGCCTGTTCAAATGGACTTATGTAAAAAGAAAGATTTGAATATAGTCATTTAACTCTCAGTAAGCAAAATGGTTTCATGCCTACATACTATATAATGGTTGTTGATGGGCTATTATGTATTACTATACTATACATTACAAGACATGCAAGAAGTCCTATGGCACTTTTAAAGACTAACAAATTTATTTATCTCAGGAGCTTTCATGGGAGAAAATGCCACTTTGTTGGACTCTTTGAAGATGGGGAACCAATCTTCAAAGTGTCTGATGAAGTGGGATTTTCTCCGATGATAGCTTGTGTGATAAATAAATTAGTCTTTAAAAGTGGCACAGGACTCCTTATTTATTTTGCTGAACTAGACTAACACAGCTGCTCCTCTGGAAGTTGTAGACTTTACAAGGTGTTTAAATAGATCTGCCTAGCAGAACTCCACTCCTTGCAGTTCCTTCTTAAAGTTTAGCAATGTTTCCCTTTCATGTGTTGAGTGCTTGGGAGGGAGGATGCCATGCTGATATGTCTAGTGCATTCTGATAATCCTTGAAAGTATATACAATACAGAGAAACAGTAATGGCCACTTCTTTTGCAAGCCCTTTCCACGAACCAAGCTCAATGCCTGAGAAACAGGGTGCTTCAAATGAAATGACACCTCTTCTCAGACCAGATTCAGAGCTGGTATGTACTGGTCCTGAGCTGGAGGGACTGGGGCAGCGTGGTGTGGGGGGGGGGTGAAGTGACAAGAGACAGGCACTTCCAGAGCTACCTGGTTTTACACTAGCCATAACGCTCACTGGGGGAATCCCCCAGCAAGGGAGGTGGCAGCAGTTTCTGCTCCCTTTGCATCACCGCAATCTGGCACGCCATTTCAAGGGGAGAGAGGCTGAGTTTAGGTTTTGTGCCCACAAATCCTCAACCCCTTTCATACTTCCATTAAGGGTCATTTGTAATCAGGGTGCCTGGCCACAAGAAGCTGCACTGACACCACTAGCCTTTTTCAGAAATGCTAGCAAATAGCCACTGCCAGCTTTTGAGCACTGCTAATTGGGGTCAGATTTGACCTACCCCCATGGTAGCCATGAAAGTCCATATCTTGTTGTCTTGCCTAAACCTGTTTTTATGTTACCTTTAAACCAATATGTGCTGCCTTTAAAAAAACAAACAAACAAACAAAAAATTATTTACATAATTTCGCCTTATGTTTCCACCAGGCTTGTTGTTATGTTTGTTAGAAACATTTTCTTATCAACTCATTTTTAAATATAACCTCAGAAGGTGTGTGTGTTTTTTTTAAGTCAGTGATTTGTGCACAGATGTAGCTCATGCGGTTGGAGAAGTGTGCTTGCTGAATCCAGCTAAACCATGTTCCAAATGTTAGTCTACTTCAGTAAAGCAAACAAGGAGTCCAGTGGCACTCAAAGACTAACAAATTTATTTATTGCGTGAGCTTTCATGGGAGAAAATCCCACTTTGTCAGACGCTTTGAAGATGGGAGAACTTACAGAAAGGGAGGAAATAAATGAAGGGACGTATAAGTCATGGGAACAGGTCACACTGTAACAGCAAATCAAAACAGTTGTAAAGATTCAAACACTGGGGAACAGCATACAGAGGAAAATGAGGTCAAATCAAATTGTAATGAGAGAAACCATGTGAAGGGAAATATATATGTGTGACCCCCCCATACATTTATTCTTTATGTTGAGCATAGTGAAAATGCTCAGCCATTGAGTTATATTTGTGGTCGGTCATCTTTTGAAAAGGAAGATTTTTCCCCTCATTTTTAAAAAAATGTATAGTATTTATAAACATTGTGTAATGAGAGTAACATATATATAAGTCTTTTAATTCATTTATTTTCCACCAGCAAAGAATGAACCTCCCTAAGTCTAAACTGGCTCTTAAAATTATTTTCTCTTATCATATATTGAAAAAAAATATTTTATTTGTATTTAGTACTTTGACCCTCAGAGAAACTCTTCCGCTCCCACTAATTTACATTTTTATTCCATGCAGTGTTCTCTGGGTATGAGAGCCCTTGCAGCTGGGAGAGCTGAAGAACGGAGCAACAATTGTATTATTCAAGAGCTCCATAACCACAGACTGGGAAAAGCATGATCAGATGTGATTTTTAGAACAGATGCCCAAGCAGAGTTGGCAGTTAATTAAAAGCACCATGTACTTAATGATTAACTAATCACAGCATGATGGCATTCAACAGAGATGCAAGAAACTTCTCTGCTGGATTCAACAGAGAAACTCCTAATGTCTGCCTTCAGGGTACCATACTTACAGCAGTTTGCTTTTGCATTACCAGCAGAGACAACACAAGCAGTTAGTCTAGCAAATTTCATTAAACATTGCTTAGTTAAACCTCTAAAAATGGGTAAGACAAGCTTAGTCAATTACTACAGAAGCTAGAAATGCTCGGTTTGTCCATTCTAATCACAATTCATTGTCCATCTGTAAAACTGCCCTTCCAAGGATTTCAAGGGTCTGTATAAACATTTAATTAAGCTTCACACATGAGTTCTGCAACTCTTTCCATCAGGCCAGTGAGTATAACACTTGCTTAAATTCATATTTGGCACCTATGGCATAGCAAAGTCTTTCAAGTCTGGCTTGGGCTTTAACCAGTGCCCTTTGCTTCCTCTCTTTGCAACGGAACTGCAGAATCACTCTCGTTAAGATAAGTGATATGTGTAAAGGGCATTAACTTGTTCAGATAAATACCTGCTTGGTAACATTGTATGCTGTGTAGTTGTAGCCTTGTCTCTCCTAGGATATAAGAGAGACAAAGTGTATGAAGTAACATCTTATTGGCCCAACACCTGTTCGTGAGAGAGGTGAGTGTTTGAATCACCCACAGCTCTTCTGTGTCACTTGGAGAACCATTGCCACCCCAGACCTGAAGAAGAGCTCTGTGTGGCTCTAAAGTGTGCCTCTCTCACTAGCAGACGTCTGTGCAATAAAAAGTACCTCACCCACCTTGGCCAGCTAACACTGATTATTTTTGATGCCTTACATCTCTGTGTTTCAACTTCCCACACTGCAAATCCACTAGTAAGAAATGGTTACTGCTGATGACATGGCACCTGCACATTTCATGCGTACCTCCTTCCTCCCTGCCCCAATTCCATTTGTCTTGTTCTGTTGTAGCATGACACACAAGCACTTTGTGTAGGGGTCATCTGTCTTTTTTTGGCCTATGTCCAGACAGCACCTAGCAAAACAAGTCCCTGACCTAGGGTGTCCAGATAGCAAGTGTTGGTATAGTTAGATAGCAAAAATTGGGACGAGGTGAGATGTAATAAGCAGTTATATAAGAAAAAGACCCAAATAACAAGACTGTCCCTATAAAATCACAGCATCTGGTCAACCTACCATGACCTGTAGGTGCTACTGTAATCTGTTGCCATGCTAATTTAAAAAAAATACAACTCTGCATTTCACAGTGTCACTTCAACCTGGAAGAACACTGGCAAAATATGACAGAAAAGGCCAGTTTTGTTGCATTTCCATCCTAGTTGGAATCTTGCTGGGGGAGGGTCTGTTCTTCTCAGATATTCAACCAAGAGGCATGGATACAATGTAGATAAGCAGAGTTGGTTGGAAGAAAACAAAAGCGTTCTTTGCTTGCTGAAAAAAATGTTCCAAATGTATATTTTAAATGCAGTAGCCAAATGTTTTTGAAATTTTAATTTCAGTTTAAAAACACCAACAGCAAAAACTTTGACTATTTCTATAGCTGATCATTCCACTGAAATGGTAATTATCCAACCTCAGCTGATGTCTCACCTCACAGTCCAACTACATGAGTGGCAGGCAGGAAATTAGAGTGTTTTTCTTGGCTCTGCCATTGATTTACTGTAGACCCTTGAGAATTAAAGTTGCTGAACCTTTGTGCTTTAATTGCCCAGGCTGATATGTGGGGCTAACGGTTGTCTCATAGAGTGTTTGTAAGTATAATTAAGTAATGTTGATAAAGCACTTTGAGCTCCTTGGATGGAGCAGGCTGTCATTCCAAACCACACCTACAGATACCGCTGCAATGTTTATTCTTTTACTACATTTTAAAATGGTTTTTCTTCTCTAAAGTAAGTAAGTTTTGTTCAAGAGAAAATAGTATCTGTTACCTCCTTTGTCACTACTATCGTGGCCAGCTTGGCCACTCATCCTGCATTGCAGTGTAAAATTAGTTTTTTTTTGTTAAGCACAGCTTTCCTGGAAGGGAGAAACAGAAATACAAATGTTGTGCTTCTGAAAGAGACCACTGAAGCACTGGCTAAACTCTCCATGGGGTGGTAGCCTGCATTCTGCATGCTTCACTATACAGGAATGTGTTAATGCCTTCATCAGCCCTTGATAAGCCCCTCTACTTCTCTTTGTTCCTCTGCTCTTGCTGTGCTACACACTGATAGATGAAATAGAGTAGCAACTTTCTTCCAGCCAATGTCATTCTGAATTGACCTGCAGGGATATACCAGCAATGTCACCTAATTGCACTGTCCCATTCCATACTTATGTGACCAGCTGAAAAAAATCCGTTCCAGTGCGTCATAGTTCAGTATTGGTACGAGAACCAATGCAAGATACAGGTGCAAAACAAAAGTCCTGTCCCTTCAGGTATCTGCCTAAAATAGGCACAACCTACTAGCAATAGCACCGCCTACTGTGGTTGGGTGGAGGGGTTATGCCTTTTGCCTGTTGTCATTATTGTAATTTGCTGAATATGCTGCAGACAGACTTATTTGTTCTGTTGTGCCTGCCACCTGGTGGTCACAGTGCTGTAACTAGAGTCTCAGCAAAGTTTTGCCACTCGCTGGGTCTGATTTGTGGCCCAGTGCAGCTCTGATAGCTCCTAAGATATTTTTGGTCTCTGTCCTGCAGCTCTGCTAGGTGGCTAAAGCAAAATCTCGTGTTTAGTGTGGTCCCTGTCATTTTAAAGGACTTAAAGTAAAGCCTCTTTCTGGGAATAGTGCAAGTGGGAACTGTGCTAAAAGCTTTTCTCATTGAAGAGGTTTCATTGGCACTTAGTGTAATTATTAATACAGAGGGGTGAGCCACCATGCTTGCCAACAAAATATATTAGGGAACCCAGAGCCCAGACTGGCAATTATACTGAGGGCTGGCTCAAGACATAGGCCGATGGTAAGATCTCCTGGAGTTGTGTAAACATATCAAAAATGCAGCTTCCATTTAAAAAAAAACAAACAAAAACAAAAAACAAAAAGCAAAAATAAGTTTCTAGCTCTCACAGGTGTGAGGAAAAGCCTGGACCAGTGACTGGAGTATCTGAAGACAGCCTGGAAGAATAACTCTCTCCTAATGGGTGCATCACCTCCAGCACATGCTGTTACGGACGCCATTCCATCGCCAGTCACCAGAGAACTCTGTGTGACAGAACGTGAAGAACAAAGCAGGTCCAGTGTGTGCACCCTTGCAGATACGCCAGCATTTAGCATGTAAGTAACAGCCCCTTGCCAGCCTTCTCCTCCAAAGAGAGGGGCCTTTCTTGCTCCTGCAAGTACACACTCCTGCATCCAGGGTGTATTTGCTTTGTGAAATTAAAACCATGGAATTACTTCTAAGGACCAGCCAAGGGAGAGAATGAGAGGCTGATAGCACCCTGCTTCCAATACAGGATCTTCATTGCCACTCTGGTGAGAGCCCATGGAACTGCGTCTTTGAGAAGGGAGGGTCACCCAGCCACTGCCCATCCAAGTGGGAGCAGCACCCTGATAAGGGGTAAGCTCTTAAAGGCAAGAACCACAGTGGTCCTGGTAACATGGTGCCTCTGGGATTGCCTGGAGGTCCCCTATCCAGGCAAAGCTACATGGCGAATGTTGTGTGTGAACACTCTCCAGGATGGAGAATGTAGTGCAACTGTTATATTCCCTTTGTGCACGTGCCACCACAAGCAGATGTGCATACACACATTGTGCCAGGTTCAGGCACTGACAGGACTTACTACTGGAGACTTACACTAGTATAACTCAGATCAGAAGCTAGACTAGGAACTGCTGCGTCATCCCTTTGTCTTTGCTTATAGGTCAGCAGTAGTATTTATTGGTCACTGCTACTTCAAACAGCGAACCAGACTGAACTTGAGGTAAGCTGAATTAACTCAGTTTGTAACATTCACCTCAGCCTCTTTGGAAGTAGCTAAAAGTTGTAGTCAGGAGCTACCTCAAACTGAAATACCATTTTTATTTCTAAAATCGTTCTCATCAAATGCCTGTGAAAAGAAGGTCCAGTTTGCTCAGGTTCTAATTCTGTTTGCTATGTTTCTTTTCGTTACAGTTTGTGCTGGGGGAAGGAGGGGGACCACTGATCTATGGGCATGAAGGATTAAACTCCTCATAGCCAAGGTGCCATGTGCCACTGACAGCCGAAGAGGTGTTAAGGATACTCTGTGGATTAAAGCACCCTTGCAGTGAAGGCTTTGAGATCGCATTGTACAGCAAAACAGCCATGTGATCTCAGTGAGCAGCCTTGGACTAGGACTTTCTCAAGTGTGAAATCCAGGGACTGGTACAGGCCAAAGAGGCTGTGCATTAGGCAGTGAGGATTTAGCAATGGGATTTGTGAGTGAACCAGGAGACAGAGAGTGAGGAGCAGGAGACTAGCTTCTGGGGAAAGGACAGCAGTGCCTGAGCTGAAGTTTCTGCAGAAGGGACTTTCCTATTACCACCTCTGTTTCCAGGATTTGGGTACAGAACAAATTACAATAAGAAAATGTCTGAGTCTGTGTTACCAACTGCTGTTCCAAACTTAAAATCAGTATACTGTTGTGTATTGAAAACTGTATTAAAATTGTAAGCTGTCACTTTAAATTTCACAGGGTTTTTTCCTGATCCTGCTTGCAGACCGGAGGGCTTTGTAGGGAAGCATGGGTCCCAGGCCCAGTAGCTGTTAGTCATCAAAGAACTAGCTAGCATAGGGTAAAGTGGAATGAGTTGTGTCTTTCTGCCTCAGGGAGCAGCCTGCTTTATCTCTGTTTTTTGGTTCTTGTGTGTTAAAATTCTGGACTTTAAGAAATAAGGTATTGTTTTGCTGCAATCTTCCTGAGTACTTTCTGTTTTTATCTGACTTCTCTGTATGTTTACAATAAATGTGATACTGTACAAGGTCCGAGTTCTGCTACTGTTTGACAAAGAATAACACCCTATAAGTAGTTTCTACCTGCTATTCTACATCCAAATAATTTTTTGCTGTTGGGGAGGAGGAATCAGCTGGAAAGGAGTGGCCAAGCTATGCGTTATTCAGGACTTAGCTATTGGTTTAATTTAGTAAATTGAGAGTTTGGGGTCACTGAGTGGTTGAGCTAGACATGAATTGGGTGTTGGTGCAAATGAAGTGAACTGGTTGTTATTGCCAGAGAATATTCTCTTACAGTTAGTCAAAAATGATATGCAAAAATTAATGTTCTATGTACTTTCCAAACACAGAAGAATGCATTGTGTCTGCCTTGAAGTGTAATATGAATGTAACAGGGCATCAGCAAGCCTGCCCTGTTTCTACTTCTTTTGCCTCACAAAGTCAGCATCCACTGGTGCAGGTTTATTTATCACTCCCACCATCTTTCTCATACACAGCTTCGCCTCTTAGCAGCTAGACCCAGAAGGGAAGAGCCAGTACACTGCTTTTACTTCCCAGTTCCCTGCCCCTGTATCTTTCCATTCACGCCTTTATACAGCTCAGGTTAATTGGGTTGGCAGCTGCCTCTAACTGTCTAATTAGGTTCTTGTTTTCCTCAGCCAGCTCCAGTCTACCTCCCTAAATGGGAGCTGGCATGACAGGGGGCAGATTTAGTTGTCATGGTTCAGCACCCTATCAGAGTTAACAATGCATGAAGGTGGATGTTCTTGATGGCAACATATTGTTTGTATAACTCCAAATTTTTCTGAGATAAGATGTGCCAAATATTCTGTATTTCCCAGGTGAAAGAAATTTGTTAGTCCTTAAAAGTGCCACCAGACTCCTTATTTGTTTTGCTGGACTAGACTAACATGGCTACTCGTTTGGGAGGGTGTTAGTTGACTCTCCATCATGCACAGCTGGGGACATGTGAATGAACACAGCTAATGAGAGAGGTCACTTCAGATATGTGAAAAAATTACTTTCTTGGCCATATGAGCATCCAGGTTACATTTAGAGCCCTTCACAGATACAAAAATGTGGATCTGCATTTGCTTAGCCTGCACCTGATCCAGGATTCGCATGCCAGGTTTTATGATCATCTGCATCTGCACTGCCCCGCCTTTCAGCAGCTCCTGCTCAGACTATGGGAACAGAGCTTCTGTCTGGCTGCCATAGCTTTGCTGAGCTGAGGCTAGGGAAGGAGGAGGAGGAGGATGTTGCTGGCAGTTCCATGCAGTTCAGAGCATCAACAACTTTTATTCCATCTGGGTTAGGGAAGCTGGAGCTGCTCAGATCACTCAGTTGTTCAGTTGCAGTTGCCAGTCATCTGACTCAGTGGTGGGCAGTGGGGGAAGAAGTGGAGGGTAGCTTCCACTCACCAGCTAATTAGTGGAGTGTGGGGACTGGCCCCCGGGGACTCCTAGAGTCAGAAGCAGGACTAGCCAGTAAACTGAGCTCCCATAGGTGGCTGTTTCTGATTGGCTGGCAGACCACAAGCAGAGCTGAGTTGGGATTAGCTGGAGTCCTTCCTTTGTTCCTTGCTATGCTGTTTAACATTGCTCACTGCTCTTCACAGCTGTGGCAGAAGCAACAGCAACAGCAGCTAATGCACCCTGGGCAGATAAAAATAGAATCCACATCCGAGCTCCAATCTGCAACAATGGATCTGTGGATATCCACATCCAAACATGTGGATACCTGTGGAGCTGCAGGGTTCTAGTTATATTTCAATACTTTGTAACTAAGCTTAGAGCAAGTCTAAAAGAGTGTTGTGTTTACTTTGTTCTTTAACAAAAGTAATGAGTCATTAAAATAAATCAGAGGTTTGGGAATGAGGCAGTAATCTGAGCAGTTGCCAGCTGGTACATAGCAACAGTTATTATGGAAACTGAGAATGGAAAGGACTAGCTTCCTCACTATAATATTATTGGCAAAAAAAACCTTTGTCTTCTTCCCAAGGTAGCACCATAAATTAGCTGCTGAGTTGCATTGAAGAGTAAGAGAGAGCCAAGCGAGATACTGTAAGTAAAGTTCTGTTGGTTTCAGCATGGATTTACCCATAGCCTACCTTTGATATCTTCTGGGATTGTATGCTGGATTTTAAGTCTCTTTAAAAAACCAAAAACTATAAAATAAAAACCATACATCACAAAAAAAATTTCACTGCTTCAATGCCAAGCAATAATGAAAACAGAAGGCTCTGTTTCTGATAACTAAAGTGTCCAGTGCTCTGTTAAGGAAAGAGCCATCTTGCTGACCAAGAGTCCAACTTAACTAACAAAACTTGTTTTCTCCTTGACTTCTGCTCACATGATTGTTGGTGAAGCTAATTCCTGAGTATGGAACTAAAACTCAACAGAGCTGTGATGGTGATGGTTCTCACCCTTTTAGTTAGAAGATATTTAACACTGCCCAATGTGGAATTGAGCTAGCATGAGCTGAGATATGAAAGTGGGCTGTATTCCTGCTGATAGGTCTATGTTTTTTCCCCCATCATTCTAAGTGCAGCCTCTTTCTTTCTTTTCATATTCACTTCATCAGACATGGCAACCGGCTTATGTTCAGAAAGAAATGCTAACTGAAAATCAGTGTTTACCAAATGGAGAAAGTGAAAAGCACTTGCTGTACCTGGAAAGTATTCAGGAAATAACTGCTGTTCTGTGTTTAGGTCTACTAGGGTATAGACATTCCAGATTGCAAAAAACATTTTTGGTTTTCAACTGCATTGGACGTGATCCCTCCCAATGTGGTTATCCAGGCAGGTATGCTGGAATAGCCTATGCTTGGGGCACCTCTTCTAGACTCTTGTCTCTATAGGGTGTGTAAGGGGTTTCTAAAAAGGCCTGCTCAGTCATGACACCTGTTGCTGAAAATGCTCCTGTGATGCTGTCTGCAATATAAGTGATCATTTATAATACTATCGGTATCAATGTTACAAGAGTGCAACAAATTATTTTATAAGATATGCTATGCAAGGTGATGATGGAAAGGTTATAATGTCCTAAAACTGATAAGCACATTTATCTGCCTGTATCAGTGGTTTTTTATGAGTTTGAAATGTGTGTGATGTATCCATATCCAAATACTTGTGCTGTGCTACTAGATTACCCTCCCCCCAGCAGATTAATGTCCATATTGATGACTCATGGAGTGCCAACACTTATAGACTGAGCCTTGGGAGAGAACCCAAGATGGCACTATGAGTACATGTAGGGTCATCCTTGTTGTTAGGAGGGAAGACAAGTGCCTTTCCCTGCCTGCGTGCTGTGGACTTATCTTTGAAACAAGTCACATGGCAGACCAGAGACCATAAAATATAGCTTGTCTTCATTCCAGCTTTCTGCCTCTGGATCAACTCATCTACACCTGAATGTGTGAAACAAAGGACTGAGAACCATCCAGGTACTAGATGTTCACCAGATAAACTGTGTACCGGAGCAACCTCCACAGTCGTTTGTATTTTTCTGATTGCTTTGACCCTTTAACATGCCTTTTCTCATTTGTTTCTTTCCTTTTATAATATACCTTTAGTTTAAATCAGTAAAGGACGGCTGGTATTTTGGGTAAGGTAATATTGATTTGACATTGTGTCTGACCCTTTGGGGCTCAGGAGAACATTTTGGTAAAAACACATAGAGTTTAAATAAATTATTGGTAATTGGGAGCCACAGACTAAAATGCAATAGAGGAGGCTGGGTAACTTCTTAGTTTAGCTTTCAGATAATCAGTGTGCAGTATCAGAAGCATTGTTTGTGACTGGTTGGTAAACTTAACTGCAGTGTTAGCCGCCAGTCTTGAGAGAATCTGCTCTCCTTTTTGCAGCCTGCCCTGATCTTGGCATTTTCAGGTGGGCCACCCTAGGCACAAGATGGGTCACAGCTCTGGATCCCTGTCCAGGGCACATGACAACTATCTTGTGGTCACTGTCTGAATGCGGGTCTGTGACTAGGGTCTCCTGGTGTCCCTGTCACCACTTGCCCATCACTATGGGATTTTTGTGGATGGAGGTGGGGAAAAATTCTTCCTGTGAAAGAGGCCTGTGTGTGAGTAGTTTAATGTGGGGAAGCTGTTGTGCACCAGCAGCCACATAAGTCTTGGAGGAAGAGGCACCTATGTCTGGTGGCAAGTATGTACAAGATGATTGTCTTGCATTGCAGCCTTCACCCGCCTTTGCAGCCATCAAGGAGTAATCCTTCTTCATCCATTTGCTCTGATGATGTAAGGATAGCACAAGTAAGCACACACTTAGCTAATGCAGTGTTCTGGAGAGGAAGCATCTTGGATCCATACCATAAAGAAGTCCTTTTCAATAATAGAAAATTCCAAAAGAGATCACTGTGTTTAAAACAAGCCACCAGAGGCCTACCTAGGGGGTTCAGTTAGATGCCATGTAATTTAAGTACTTAATTTTTAACAATAAAAAAGAAATGTAGAGGTTGAATTGACTTTGTATAAACTCAGCCTACCTTCGCAATCCCCTGCCAGATGTGTGTTTCATTATTTAAGTGATACTCCACTGTCAGATCCTTCAGAAATGAAGTGGACAGGCTGACCCAGCCACTGGTGTTCATGTACTTATCTACTGCCATCAAAAAAAAACTCCAAAAAACTTTGTACAGAGTGAGTGCTGATTCCAGGTTCCACAGGGATATTCATCTTGATTTGAAATGTCGGTCAGCATGATCTAAACTTCTCAGAGAAATACAATCATGTTTAAGGAAAAGATAGCACTCCAGAAGACTTAGCTAGCTAATCTTGCTTATTTATACATTTCACTATATATCTATAGCTATATAAAATACGGCTTTTAACAACAATTGCAATATTTTGTTATGCTTTTAGCATGCAAAAAAGTAGAGCCCTGTGCAGATAAAAATATGTGAATCCGTATCCAATCTGCATCCGCAAGAAATGGTCCACAGATATCCGTGCTGTATCTGCGGATGCGGATATAAGGTGGATATCTGCAGATATCCGTGGATTTGCAGGGCTCTACAAAAAAGCTTTAATTATTTTCTTTTTCCTATATTGGGCTTACAGTTTAGGTATCTATCTTTAAATTAAAGAACCAAGAGGCTCTGAATATTTACTTTAAAAAATACGATACTAATGTATCATTATCCTAGAACGTTAGCAAAATATTAAACAAATGTAACATTTACCAATTAGCACTTTGTTTAGAACAGATTCGCCTAGCAGTCAGGATAAATGCCAAAGGAGCCCCAGTCAGCTTCTAACTCTTTGCATGGAAAAGCCTGAGAAAGCCTAGTGGCCTCACAGCATGCCTCTAGGTGCCTCTAGGTCTGTAAGATGGGGGAGAGGGGGAATAAAAATTCCAGTCATGGTCTCCCTCTGTGTCTTTGGTTAATCACATTGTTTGTAGAATTGTAGGAGGATGATATTTACTGGTGGAGAGTTCAACCGTAAACCATTGTAAAGTGGTTTACTGGACAATGGCAAGCAAATTACAGAGCTAGATCCTCGACTGGTGTAAATCAGCATAAGTCCATTGGAGCCATGCTAAGTATTGGGTCTGCCACGTGAGAATAGTTAGCTGAAATAACTAGATAGAACCAGCATAATCTACAAAATGAATTGACTTCAAAATAGCAGTTAAAAAACAAACATATTACAGCCTGAGCCTATGCAGAAAATAGAGATTTTTGTACTATGCTCTGTTTTGGGTAATTTGCAATTGATCTGCTTTGCAAATACAGCCCATGTGCTTGAAGGAAACATGATGGCAGCGCCTTCATGGCCCTGATGTCTCCCTTTTTTAGGAGTCTGGTTAAGAATTTCACACCTCACTTAATGCCAAATTCAATTTGCTATTATTTATAAAGATTATTTGCACAAAGAGGAAGGCTGCTGGTTGAAGCAGGGCCTGAAAGAATTGGAGCGTTTAGTAGTGTGCAGCAGAGCATGGCAAATTAATCTGGTTTTGTAAGGACAGGCCACTTCTTTGATTTTTCACTAATTTATTACGTGTGTAATTATTTAAAGAATTACACATGAAGCTACACGAAAAATCTCAGCTGTCTGGGAAAAATCCATTTAAGCTTAACAAGGGGACATGATGATGTGACAATTATTTGGACAATAGCCTGCTTAGTTAAGTGAGGGACATTCAATAAATTTTTGCCTCCATTAGTTTTTATTCTGGGGGGGTGCCCTTTTAACTGATCATACTTTGAGCAGTTAAAATCTTTTCAGATCATTTCCAGTTTGAAACATTGATCCTTTTTTTTTAACATGAATAATTAGTATTTGTTTCATTATTTTGTTAGTAGTATTACATGTATGTTCCCCAGGCATGACCCAGGACTCCATAGTGCAAGATTCACCACAAAGAGAACAGAAAGGTGTCTTCACCAAGGGTTTATAATCTAAGTATAAGACAAGAGACAATGACCTTTATTTTTTAGCTCCTCTTTGCCCAATTCATTCTGCCATCCCTCACACCTAACATCCCTCAATGTGTCCTTCTGTCCCACTTATCTCTGCCACCTTGAATATGTGAATCAGTTGCACCCATAGGTCTTAACTGAGATCAGGGCTCCATTCGGGTTGATGCTCTGCTAAAGCATTGGAAGAGATGCTGCCACCCTCAGTGAGCTCATGATTTAAACCAGGGGTGGCCAAACTTATGGAACTCAAGAGCCAGACAAGTTGATTATTAAACCTTCAAGAGCCACACTGAGGCATATAGCCATATACTTTTACCTACTAAATTAATTTGCTGATGTTCTTCCGCGAGCCACACTTTTTCATTCAAGAGCCACATGCGGCTCCCAAGCCACAGTTTGGCCATGCCTGCTTTAAACAGATAAGACAGAGAAGGAGACCAGGACACCATACTTAGGTGCCTTATGCAGCATTGCACAGGAGGTCTGTTATAAAGCTAGCAACAGAACTTTTGAGCCCTGGTACAGTGGGTCCCTGACTCACTACGCTGCCTTTCTATGTTACCTCCATGCCTGAAATGCTCCGTCTCTCTTTATGGCTGTTCTCCAAGCTCTGTCCATATCCCTTCTCAAAACTGGTTGAAAAAAATATTTTGTATGAAAATGTTTGACAAAAATGAAAGCATGCACCATTTTCTCTTGCTACATCATAGGAGTCCCTGCCTGTGGTGCATCATGAGAAATGTAGTCTGGTCAGAGAGCCCATATCATGAAGAATGGGAGCATAAGGTGTCCAAACTACCACTCCCATGAGCCATTGTTGCACCATTTTGCATAAAAACTATTTGTTTTCAGGCATTTAGGTTTGGGTTTTGTTGGTTTTTTTTTTTTTTTTGATGAAATATCAAAATTTCCCAACCAAAGAAAAACAAACAGGGGTCTAGTGGCACTTTCAAAGACAAAAAAAAATTATTTATTGCATGAGCTTTCATGGGAGAAAATCCCACTTTGTCAGACACTTGAAGATGGGGAACTTACAGAATAGGAGCGAATGTAATAAAAAAAAAATTCCAAAGGGATAGCCATGTTAGCCTAGTTCAGCAAAAACAAACAAGGAGTCGTGTGGCACTGTAAAACTAACAGATTTATTTTTCGCATGAGCTTTCGTGGGAGAAAATCCCACTTCGTCAGATGCTTCGAAGATGGGTGAACTTACAGAATGGAATGAAAATAAATGCAAGGGGATGTAAAACACAGGATCAGGTCATACAGTAACAGCAAATCAGAGCATTTGTTAGGTTCAAACCATGGGAAGCCTGAAGTCAAATTACCTTTTGTAACGAGAAAAGAACCCATAGTCTCGATTCAATCCTGCTTTCACAGAATTTAGTTTGCATACTAGTGCCACCAGACTCCTTGTTTGTTTTCCTGAACTAGACTAACACGGCTACCTCTTTGGAGCCACACAAAGGAGACATTTTTTAAAAAAAAACTATTAGTCAAGCCCAGTTTTCTTTCAAAAAAGTGGCTTTGCTGGAAAACATTTACCAGTCCCATGCAAAACACATTCCTGACATTCAGCCTGTCATTAATCCACCTTCCAAAGCAGATCTTAATATACCCTTCTTCATATCACAACAGGATCAAATTTGTCCTCCCCATCAGTCTCACACTTAAATTACCTGGTAATGCTCAGTCTCAGCTGGCGGTTGGCTGCATCAGCCCTGGTGGGCCTGCAGCAAGCTCTCTGCAGTGAGCAGCCCTCTCTATTTTCACAGAAGCCATTGCAGGATCAAGCTCTCAGACTGCTCTTTGTTGCAAAGCTATGGACAAATTAAGACTTGGCTAAAAAAAAGTTTTAAGAAATTGAACTGGTAGAAAATATTGGGACCCTCAGCAGAGTGAAGTCTTGACGTTAATGTCTCCCCTCATAGCCCTAGCCCCCACCACCACTTTCCATAACCTGTATTCATTAATTTTTAATTTTCTGTAGAACATACCTCCACTTTGAAACCAAGAGAGTATCTGAGTGAGAGTGAATGCAGCTGGTGACTTGCATGCCTCCTTAGCACCGCACAAAGACTTTCCTTCTGGGGGGGGTGGCTGTTTTCACAAAAGCTGCACCTTCTCTTCTGCCCTTACATCTCTTTACCCCCCAACTTCAAAAGAAATTCCAGGAAGGTTTTTAATGGTATTTTTCCTGGGCTTTTTTGCCTTCTTTCTGTTCCTTTTTCCTGGCAAGATGGTATGCTATGGCCCAAAGAATTTTATTAAAATAAATATAACCAAAAGATGTTCTAGTTCTGTTCAGATTCCAATGGATAGGAAACAGTGTTAGCTGCTTAAACATAAAATGACAAGCCACTGGAGGAGGAAGAAGAATGATGTAAGAGCTGGGTGCTAGCCTGAAACTTGGTAGATACTAGCCAGGAGTCCTGTGACATTTTTAAAGACTATAAATTTATTTATTGCATGAGCTTTTGTGGGAGAAAATCCCATTTCATCAGATGCTTTGAAGATGGGGGAACTTGCAGGACTAAAAGGACTGCTTGTTTGTTTTACTGAACTAGACTAACACCGTTACCTCTTTGGAACTTAACAGATACTGGTTCGGTTCCTAGCTATCCCACAGATCGTTCTGTGGGTCAGTTTCCCTTCCATAAAATGACATTTCCTGCTGCAGATGGGGTGTTGTGAGGGTAGGAATATTAATGACTTGAAGGCAGGTGTCAGCAACCTTTGCCAATCCCTGTGCTGGTCCTTCCTCCTGATGCTCAGCTGGTGCTGGCAGCCACCTCTATTAAAAAAATTTGGCGGCTGCCTGAAAATTCAGCAGCGATCATGGGCTGGAGTGGGAGCACTTCCCAGGCATGCCGTGGAAAGAAGTTGTCCGGAGTGGTTCATCTTGGAGTTGTGCCTGGGGCAGGCTTGCCATGAAAAGAAGAAGCTCTTTTTAGGGGTTCCCAGACACGCTGCAGAAGGAAGCTGCCTGGAGTGGGTCATTGGGGGAAGCATCACACTACAGAGGGAAGCCACTCCAGGCAGCTTTTTTCTGTGTCTCATGGAGGCATAGGCATGGGGGGACTCCCTGTGTCCCTGCTGCACCTGAAGGAAGCTACCCAGAGTGGCTTTTGGTGGCAGGAGTGGCAATTTTCTGTGGTACTGCAGAGGATGCCACGTGCCTCTCTGAATGTGCTCAGGTACCATTGTCGGTGCACATGCTGGGGGTTGCGTACCCCTGCTGTAAGGCATTTGGATGTTACAGTGATGGGTGGCACAGAAGTATCTATGGTGAGGAGAATGCTACACTACACCAATACCTTGCTTTCAATATGTGTGTGTATGCCGAGTGCTAGCAGGCCAAGTTATTCAGATACAAAGAGGAGGGAAGCCAGCATGAGCTGTGCTTCTTAATAGCACTGCCAAGTACTTCCATCCCTCCCTCCCCCTGCCCCAACTTCTTCAAAAGCATTTGAGAGGTGAGTGGAGAGGACAGCTTAAAAGAAAAGCCACTCAAATGGAGGAGAGAGTGGGAGACGGAATGTCAACCTGAAATTGCACTTTAGCTGTATGCTCCACCACATGGCTTGAATTTTCCTCATCCAGTAGACTCTCTTAGCTCTTTAAAAATCCAAACTCAGTATGTTTAGCTTAAAATTATTTAACAATATTGAGTTGTGTAAGGTTTGTTTTGTTTTGTTTTTTTAAATGTTAATACAACTTGGTCCTCAATCTGTGCTGGTAGTACCCTAGCATCTTGCACTTGTAGAATTGTGACCCTCCATTGTTTTGGGGTATCTCCTTGCTATACGGGGTGTCCTTCTTTATATTTTGCTCTTGATGCTTATGAAAGGTGCTGTTCTCTAGCAATCAATTTATCAAATGGTCTGGGAGAGAGGAGAGCTTGTTGAATTTGTAAAAGCTTTAATAGAGTATGTGTAGAAGTAAGGACTTTTCCCCCAATAGAAGTAAGTTTTCAATTAATTTTATTTGGAACTCAGCTACTGGCCTGATTCTCTGGTCCTTACTAAAACAAAACTCCCTGTTGACACAAACAGTTGTAAACTGAAATAAGTGAGGTTCAACAGGTGTGGGCATTAACTGGAGATAAATGCTCCCTCCTGTTTTTTCCATCTCTTGGGGGGGGGGGGACCACAAAACAAAACATTCCAGTGCCTCTAAAGAAAATCATTCCTGCCTCTGAAAGAGCATCAAATTTTTAACTAGTAATGGCTCCTCCTGTGTTTTAGAAGAGCCTGAATTTTCAAATCTGATGTACAGAGCTGGACATTCAGTGTGAAATTCATTCCCGTGTGAAATCATCGCAGAAGAGACTCATGTCCTGTCCTCCTTAAGATCTCAGAATACTAGCACCTAAGAGATCATAGACCTGGCACAGAATCTGTGCACAGGGGTAAATTTCACCCACAATGCTATATTTGTGTGCCTGATTTGAGCTGGCAGGTACCATGACTGTGGATGCAAACTGTATATTTCATTTCTGTTCATGGTGTCTTTACTTCTTTTAACAATGTGCCAAAAAGTTTCAAGAGCTTTCTCCATAGATGACAAACGTCTTCATTCACAGACCTTACATACTCCTTTTTCTCTCTCTTACAACTTACTGAGGCTTTTTTTATGCAGTATTTGACCTGTCTGAATTAAGCTGCATATGCTGCCTAATTATCTTTGGTAGCTAATATTATATTGCATTTGATCTTTGCAGCATATATGTATATACCTAGTTGTGACTCACTGTAGTTAGATTTTACCCCCTAAATGAATAAAACTACCAGGGAAAAGATATTCAGTATGTCGGAGGGAAGGCAGTCAGGACACGCCTCCCTCCTCTAGAACAGTGGTCCCGGTTGTTGAGCGCCCCCCCTGCTGGCCAGAGGAGGGCTCTGCAGAGACACGGGCCAGGACCCGGGACCCAGGAGGCGGGCCCAGGGTAGGGGAGGACTATAAAAGGAGACGGACCAGACAGAGCAGGGGGAGCCTAAGAGGGAGACCCGCTGCAATCCATGAGGGTGTGCAACCCTGGCCGGTGGACAAGCCGCCGGAGAAGTGGCGGGACGTCCCGCTCTACTCCTCACCCCAAGGGGAGGACTTGGAGGAACTGCTGTCAGCCGATGACCTCACGGACCTGGAGGACTCATCCCCCAATGACCTAGAGGAGCTGCCATCTGCTGAAGACCCCCTGGACCAGGAGACCCCTACCAGCAATGACCTGGAGGAGTTACCCCTCGCAGAGGACCTGCAAGCACTGCCGCCACCAGGAGAAGAAGATTTGATGGGGATCCCTCTGGCTTATTACCCTGAGGACTTGGTAGCGGAGGAAAGGGAGGGAACCTGGAGGAAGTAGCCCAGGGAGGAGCAGGGCTTTCCCACCAGTCTGGAGTAAGAGCCCGTGTGTTTTGGCGGGAGCACCGCTGGCTTCCTGGTGGCCGTTCAGCCACCAGATAGGGCCCTGGGCTGAGAGACAGTGGAGTGGGTGGGCCTGTGTCTCCCTCCCCTGTGCCCAATCCCCTGCTAACCCTGCGTGATTGACCCTTGCTTCAAACCCCCACCAAAATCCTCCTTTACAGCCTTGCGTGGAGGCCTAGACTTTGTGTAGCCACCTCACCCTGTTGCAGGGGGCTCGCAGGCACAGACTCCGTTACAGCCTTGCCCGGAGGAAGGGCTGGCGGCCTAGATGCTGGTTAGCTACCTAGCCCCACATAGGGTGGGACTCGCAGAAGGGGACTTGGACGCGGCCTCGCCCAGCAAGCAAGCAGGAGGTTGCCCGCTGGGGGGAACGCTTGGCTGCAAACCACCCTGACTTACACAGTACAAGACTGAAAGAAAATTCTGGGGGAAAGTGTCTGGACAGAGAAGGTATATTTAATCTGGATATATTAGCATCAGGAAACATATACCATGAATGTGATTCTTCTATTCCTGATTAGATATCTGTTTTATACCAAAATCTGTTTCACCCCAGCAAAGTCCAATGCAATTCAACTGATTTAAATAGTTTCTCTGACCTACACTGACGGAGAAAGGGAAAGAATTGGGTCAAGCATAAAATGGCCCTGTTCATCTTTGTAGCATGTATGAATATTAATATGCATGCTACCTTTTAAATAAGCCAGCCCCTTGTGGACATTGTTAGGATTTCAGTTGCTGAAGATGAGAGATTTTTTTCTCTGGGTTTTACACTAATCTAGAGGCCTCTCTGAAGTGGTGCAGTCATTACGGGGAATATATTTTCCATGTACAGAACATGCACTGAAATTGTTTTCTCTGATGTAACAATGAACTGTGGTTGCAGACTTATCAATTACAAGAGCCCCCTGCTGTTGACATTAGCAAAAAGCTTGTTCAGAGTGATTCTACAAATTTAAATCTCTTTCCATGCTGAAAGAAAGTGAAGTATGTAAGACCTAATAACCTGCTCGTCAAAGACTGTCAAGCAGATGTAGATCATGAGGTACAGAGCCTAGATTTCAACATATTAGTTTTAAATTTGTGATTGGGACTTGAGTTGATTGAAATTTATTTTTGCCAAAAACTGCTGATTCCAGTCAATTTAAATGTTTCATCCATTTGTCAATTTTTGGCCACTTACTTCAGTTGAAATGGAAAAAAGAAAATTCTAGGAATGTTTAAACTGTTCATTTAGACATTGGAGTCATGTGGCACTTAAAGACTAACAGATTTATTTTTCACATGAGCTTATGTGGGAGAAAATCCCACTTCGTCTTTGAAGCATCTGACAAAGTGGGATTTTCTTCCATGAAAGCGCATGCAAAAAATAAATCTTAGTCTTTAAGTGCCACACAACTCCTTGGTGTGGTGTGTGTGTGTGGGGGGGGGGTTCTGGACTAAACTAACATGGCTATCCCTTTAGAAACTGACATTTAGACAACCTGTCTTGCTTTTATTTTTCGGGTTTGAATCACAAAGCAGATATGGATGTGGTGATACCAGTGGTGGTGCATTGCCCTTTCATAGCCTTTACCCTGGTGATTATGTCACTCACATGGGATGTGGGACACCCAAATTCAAATCCTTGCTCTAGGTCAGAGACAAACTTATGGTCACCTCACACAGACAAGTACCTAACTACTACTGGGTAGTCTTGGGCGGGACTCTCTGAATCTCTCCTGTATAAATACTTCAATACTTAGTGGACCATGGACAGGAGCTGAGGCAAGTGCCCTATAGACTGGTCAGTCTTTCTCTCTCTCTCTTTGGCCCAGTGACTATTCAAGTATTTCCTGCAAGAATGGATTGCTTTAGGGCCCTCAAAGACTGAAGACTATAATCTGAGATTAAAGAGAGGATAATTTTATGTCAGCTCTCTATACTAGCATCATCAAGGTGCTGCCCAATGACATGGAAATAAGTGACTTAATGCAAAAATGCCAAAATGGTATCACTAAACAGTGATAGTGACTAAAACAGGATTTTAACCATTGTTTTTAAAACCTCTGTGTGTGTTGCTAGGGTTGATGTTAGGGGAGGGAGTGGGATGTGTTGAATCACATAGTCAAAGGAAGGTCTAAGAAGTCACCCCAGCAAAGTCTTCAAAGCCCCTACAGGATGACTTGGCTACACCCATTTTCCCCCAGCTTTTTCCTTTGCTGGTTACAAGAAGAGGGACTAGTGATAGGGCTGCCAACCTCCTAGGATTCTCCAGGAATTAAAGATTATCTTTAATTAAAGATTGTCTTTTGATGAAACCTCCAGGACTACACCAATTGAAACAGGAAACCCTGCGTGGTATAGGAACTGCTTTGATATGATCCTCTCAGTGCCAGCCTCTACCATCTTTAATATAGCTTTGGGTCAGCAGAGCTTTGTAAAGCTGCCAGAACACGGGAGAATCTGGCTCCAAACATTTAAAATTGTGAGATCAGTAAGCCACAATCATGTACATTCATGATCTATCAGCTTTAGCAACCTGTCATGCTAATAAATAAAAAGGAGTCCTGTGTCACTTAAAGATTAACAAATTTATTTATTGCATGAACTCATGTAATAAATGATTTTGTTAGTTTTTATGTACCACAGGACTCTTTGTTTGTTTTACTGAACTAGACTAACACAGCTACCACTTTGGAACATGCTGATAAAGTTACTAAAATGCTGCACAGCAAAACATATCACCCTCTTTTCCTCCCCCAGTCACCACCCAATGAGATAGCAAAGAAAGTTTGTTTCATAGAATTATATCTGGTCAAAACTGGGAATTTTCATTCTATGGCAATTTTGACATTTTAAAAAAATTGTTCTGAACCAGAATAAAAATTTGAAATTTCCTACTAACTGACATTTCCAAAAATAAATAAAATTCTTGTTAGGTCAAATACATGTTGTGACTTTTAACTTATTTATTTTATTTTGTTTTTTATTGCATCTGTTATAAAATGGCTAGCTTTGAAATTTATTAGATGTTTTTTTCAAAAATGACAGTTGGAATGTTTCATTCCAATGTTTGCTTTAGGAAAATGCTTCAATTCAATTTTCCAAAAAGACGTTGAACAAACACGTGTTTTTGCTGAACAATTTTATATCACTGAATGTGTTTTCTGTAAGAAAAAATGTTCTGATAGAAAAATTTTTCCCACCTCTATATACCATGTTCATGTGACAGTCTGCACAGGCAAAAAAGACACAAGATTGTAGCTTGCTTTGTACATTTGCTTATCTTTCAATTCTATTCTTATTTAGTTCCCTTAGGTGGCAGTAAATACAGTGTTTTAACTGAGAAATGCTGGGGGATGTCAGTTTTGTTAATCCATACCACTAGGTACCACTCAAATAAGCCAAAAGCTGACTAAACTATATCCATGTTTGCCTAGTGGATGAGCTTAGTGGTGATTTGAAAAAAGAAAACATGGCTCACTTTTCATATTAGTGCAGCCCTGGACTCCATATGTGAAAATGGCAAATGTAAAATTTGCAGAGAAGTCCAATGACTGTGACATATCTAATAATAAAATAGCCTGTTAGGAAATTATTGGCAACAAATGAATAATTTTTGGTCCATTCAGTGCAGTTTTCTGCACATTTCTGCCATAGAAATGGGACAGAATCCTGGTAATTTTATTACATGTGGCATATTATTTGGCACCACAAGTGCTTTTCATTCAGGCTAAAATTCTCTTATTCTGTCTAATCAATCCCAATCCAGATATACAAGATTTTAGGTCTGTATTTTCCTACTTTTAAAATATTAAAAATATAATGCTTGATCCTGTAACCTCTTTATGTCGTCAATAATTCTAACTCACATGAGTAGTCCTCTTAAAACCACTGGAACTGTTCATGTACCAGCTCTTAAAAGCAGACAAATTGTTACATACAAGAGCTTCCTATAATTTTACCTGTTTTAGAGGAGACTAGTATGCAAATGCAAATTGTCAACTGTTTGTATCTCACAATGAAATCTAAACCCAAAAAGATTATTTAAGTATTTTCAATGTCTTTGCAGAATATCTGTATCCTGTTATGTAACACAGCCTGTCCCACTGTGAGGTTGTTATTGATTTAGAAATACTACAATTTGTGTCACAATTCTATTTGCCTCATTCTGTCATGTGACATACTGCCTTACAATTTAGTCCTTTCTTCTTCAAGGAGTTCCACTGATGTGAGTGAGGCCAGTGAGAATCAGGCCTTTTATTAGTACGTTAGAGTGGTAGGTTTTGAACAGAAAAGCCCCCAGTCCTTTTCTGTCTGTTTCTATCAAAGAGAGTTCTCATTGGATGTTCCAAGAATTTTACCCATCAACTTTTGGGTCAAATGACCAAAGGTTGGAGACAGAGTGCTAATTCAAAATATGTTTTTTTTTGTTGTGTTCAGAAAATGCTGACTTACTAAAACAAAAAGCTTCCCTCCCACCCCCTGCAAAAAGGCAGTTCAAAGGTAATGTTCCTTGGAAAGTTTGAAGGGTGAGGTAGAGAAACTCCTCCCCGCACTTTGTCCCCCTAGATTATGCAAAAGCCTGGTGGTTATGGTACTCTCTTCAGATGTTGCAGTTCTGGATTCAAGTCCTCCTTTAAGTTAGCAAAGTGCAGACTTGCACCAGCACTCCCATATCCTGAGACCCATACCTAAGTGTGAAGTGGGACTTGTGCTCTGCCTTGTTGTATAAAATATTCTGAAATGTCTTGACTTCATTCTGAGGCGGAACAGGAAAAATTTTGGAACAAGACAGTTTCGTGAGATAAGACAACAGTTTCCTGCCCAGGTTTTTCTGTGGCACCCTTTATGTGTGCTTGCCCAAATTTAAAACAACACAAAACTTTAACTTCATTCTTCAATTACTTTCTAAATAGACTTAGTCTCTTCTCAGTTTTTCTGCAGGGTAAATACAGAGCAACTCTATTCACTTCAATGTACCTGAGAAAAGAACTTTTTTCTTGCTGTCCCCTTTTCCTCCTGTCAAATACAAATCCAACTAATCCTTTAAGGCCTGATGAAATGCCCCTTGAAATTAATGAAACCCTCCCACTGATTTCAATGATCAGCAAAGTTTCTACAATGCTGAAGAGCTGAAAAGATTTCCGTTTCTTGAAATGTTGCATTGTAAATATTGCAGTATCAGTGGGATTAAGAAAAATGCTGCATGACATTCCACAGTTTTTTATAGCAGATTTTTTTAATTGTGTGAAGGCCTCTGATAATGTTCCTAAAGTATCAAGGCACTCTTGCTTATCCAGCTGCTTAAGGTATATACCTTGAACTGTCTTTCTGGTTTAGTTGTTTACCAGAAAAAGTCCCTATTTTTACAAATGCATGTGCTGTCTGTCTGTGTGTGTGCCTCCTTGGTGCCTCCCTGTGTCCCTTTTTAGAAATTCTACTGGTAAGGGGCTGACTGGAAAGGAAATAACACTGCAAGGTCTCTTAAGAAACCAACCAAAGTAATGTCTGCATATTCTGCACTCCCTTTTCTCCTGCAAAATGCAGAAACCCTGCTCCTCAAATACGTTAGCGGCTGTGGCAGCAATTCTGAACAGAAGAGAAGAGCTGGATGCACTTGCAGATGAAATGGTGCAAGAGAGAGAATGGAGCATTTGGTTGAGCAGTTGGGAAGGGAGGTATTTCAAGCAACAGAGGGTTGGCTATAGTGTTTCAAAATTGGTCAAAGCAAGGAAATGGAGCTAGTGGTGAGTCCCACGATGATGAGAAAAGATCAGTGAAAGCCTTGTTTGAAGCAGTTGTTCCAGGACTGTGTTGAATAAATTTGATCTGAACAACGTTTCTAATGCTGATGAGAATGGACATTTTTATAGGGCCATTCCAGGTACCATTTTATATTTTAATCATGCCAAACTTTCTGGCAACAAGAAAACAAAGAACACTTACTTTGCTTCCTCTGCACAAATATGACAGAGTGAGAAACTTTGACATCTACCAATTCCAAATACTGGAAATGTCCAGGTGCTTTAAAGGAAAAAATGACCACTACATCATCACAGACGACTGCACATGACTGGTCCTAATAAACGCCACTTCTCATTTTTGGTCACTCTGCCTGGCAATTGTATGTTAGAGAATACAGTTAAGACATCATGGTATAGATTTGATGAAATGAAATGAATCCATAGTGCCAGAGTAAGTCTGCATTGAAAACTTTTCCCAGGGTTGTGTGGTACATTTAATTATAAAATTTGGATCCTTGTGATGCAAAATGGTTCCCTGCATGCAGATTTTCTCCAGATCATCACACAGTAAGTTTGGGAAGGATTAGTTTTTAATTGGCCAGTGCTGCAGTCATCAATTTCTTTCACCATTTACTAAAACTTTAAAAATGTAAATACAACACCTATGATTTTTATCATCTTTAGTAAGGTGGCTGCAGGAAAACTATTTGCATTCATTTATGCTCAGTTCTATCAGATGCTCAGTTATGAAACTGTTATGAGATATGGTCATTCATTATTATTTATGGTTTGACTACAAATCTTTTACAAGTATGACAGCTGCCTTTGTCAGATTTTGGATTAAAAAAACATCTGAACCTTTTTTACTACTTCCTCATACAAATAAAAAACCCCAGAAAAACTGAAAGAAATAATTGAAAGAAAAACCTGTTATTAACTGTTGATGTACCTACAGGGCTGTCCCGAGGGCAGGTGTGGGGCCTGAGACCAATTAGCCTGTGCGGGGCCCCACACTTCCCCTTTGCTGGGGGGGGGGTGGGCTGGGCCGGCCCACATGCTGCCCCACACTCCCGCCCCTCCCCTGTGCCCTCCATTCTGCTCCTGGGGGCGTAGTGGGCTGGCCCAGGGGCTGGGCTCTCCTCTCCCCCCCCCCCCCGGCTTGGCCGTCCCCACCCCCAGGGCCGAACGGCTGGCCCAGGGGAGGGGAGATAGAGTGGAGCCTGGCCTCTAGGCTGGCCCCCTCCTCCCCTGGGCCAGCTGTTCCCCATCCTGGGGGCCCTGGAAGAGCAAGCCCGAAGCAGAGGCCAACTCTGCACTCCCTCACCCCCCCCCCTTCCCCACGGCCTTCGGCTCCACGCTGTCCTGCTCACGGCAGGACAGTGCGGGGCCCATGGAAGTGTGGGGCCCGGGCTGATTGCCCCTCTTGCCCCCCACCCCCTAAGGACAGCCCTGTATACCTAATAAAAATCAAATCCTTCTGAGCCAATGGGTACAGTAACAAGAAAGAGGTTTTAATGGAGCACCCGTCAAAGAAGAACATGGGAGACGATGGAAGGAAATTTTTATAGATACTGCTGAGACCTACAGCCTGGAAAGGAATATTGCAAGGAGGAGCAAACTGTTGGGATTTTCTCCCACAAAAGTTCATGTGATAAATACATTTGTTAGTCTTTAAGTGCCACAGGGCTCTCTGCTTCTTTTGGTGGACTATAGCAACATGGCTGCCTCTTTGGAACTTAACATTTTCCTTTGAGTGCTGCTCACATCATTCAGTTACAGCTGTCTACATGCTGCAGCACAAGGTAGTTTGGAAAGTCTTCAGCCTTAGCCTGTCAGGTCAGGGCAGGCGGCCAACACCCCTCTGTGCCGCCACTGCGGCTATATAGGTGACCGTGACCCTGACCTTCCCAGTTCCTTTCTCCGCCCTCAGCAAGTGCCTGTCTTCTACCGTGTGGCATTCGAGATGCCTGGTTTTAAAGCATGCTTGGGATGCTGTAAAGCTTTCCCTCTCGATGATCCCCATACTAAATGTCTCGCATGCCTAGGTGAGTCCCGTCTCGCCAAGAGTTGCCTTATCTGCTGGTCCTTCAAACGGAGGACTCGCAAAGATAGAGAGCTGCGCCTCCGATCCCTTACTGGAAACAGTGTACATGCCTCTGATGCTGCCTCAGCTGTGAGTGCTCCACTGGCTCACTGATCAGACAGAGCATAGAAGCACCGGCACCGCCCTTTGGCACCGAGCTCAAAGTCTCAGTCAACGGCCTTCTTGGTGCCATCAGGGTGCCAAAAACCTCGGTCACTGAACCGACCCTACAACGAACCAAAAGCGGCACCATCAATGGCACCATCGATGTTGCAGGCCCCCACAACAGTGTGGGCATGGTCCCTGGACCCGGTTCCAGTACCACGGAAGAAACCCAGATCGACGCTGATCACAATACTAAAAACCCAGTCGGCACAGGAACCGGTACAGCCCATTAAGGCGGTACCGCCCAGCCCGCCACCAGTACCACAGTCTGGCACTGAGGACTGCTCCCTGGCCACCTCTCTACTCTCCTCCCAGGACCTGTTGGTATTGTGCTCACAGAGTATGGGGGCCCCATCGCCCGGCTCGGCATCAGCTTCAACCTCAGCCTCCATCTGCTCTTCTCCCTCACCCAAAATGGTATCAGGGGTCAGCAAACGTTTAGAGAAACGGCGCCACAAGCGCTCCCCCCTGCCCAAACCACAATGGAAGAAGGGATCATCAGGAATGTCTGGGCCAGCGGAGCCTTCCTTTTCCAGTACTGCACAGACTCCACAACCTGGCTGAGGCCATTCTCCTCCGCACTACCTGGAGGCTGGAGCATCTTTTAACGACTGGTCACATGACTGGCTGGACATGCCAGCCGACGATACCTTAACTTAACGGCACAGTTCCGTCCAGTCTCCCTTGCAGACCTTTAGATTTGGATTTCTCAGACAATGAGCCCGGCCCAGACTCCACACATCATAGCAGATCACAGGCTCACTCTTCCTCCTCACCAGATGAGCACACCTTTGAGAGGCCAATTGACTGCAACGAGGACTCTCGCGCCCACCAGGGTTTGCTCTGCCGCATGGCAGCAAACCTGAAGCTGGAGCTAGGGGTTGTCCAAGAGGAAACCAACCCCCCTCTTTGATGTCGGACATAGATCCCCACCCACCAAGGTGTCAGTCCCTTTCCACAAAGGAGTATACAGCATTGTCAAGGCCCATTGGCAAACCCCATCCTCAATTCCATCAGTATCAAGGGTTGCGGACAGGAAGTACCACGTCCCTCAGGACAAGTTCTCCTTCCTCTTCCAGCACCCCACTCCAGGGTTGCTGGTTGTCGATGCTGTGAACCAGAAAGAAAGAGGGCCAACCAGGTTCCACCTGTAAAAATAAGGAGGCAAGAAAACTCGACCTGTTGGGCAGGAAGGCTTACTCTACAGCAGCCCTACAGCTGTATATAGTGAACCACATGGCCCTCATGAAAAGGTATATCTTTAACCTCTGGAGTGCCATGCAAGGCTTTCATGGCATCATCCCTATGGATCGCCTTAGGGACTTCGACAAGATGCTCGAAGAAGGGGAAATGGCATCCAGGGATGTTCTGATGGCTATCTGGTATGCAGTAGACACGGCCGCTTGCACGATAGCATCAGGCCTCAGGCCTGCTGCTGCATCTGCAACTGACCATTCAGGACCTGCCATTTGAAGGCCCTGACCTCTCTGAGTCCATGGATGCAAAACTCCATGGCATGAAGGACTCGAGAGCCATGCTGTGGTCACTGGGGATTTACACCCCACAACCTAACAGACGCTCTCTGAAACCCCATCAACTCCTACAACAGCAACTTCAGCAGCTGAAACAATAGGTTCAACTGCAGAGTCCATTCCCGAGGGCCCTCCAATTTCCTCAGTGCCATCTTGGGGACATGGACAAGGACAAGGTCTGTTCGAGCAAGAGTGAGAAGTCCCATGCCCTACAATCAGGTAGGCGTGGGCAGGCCTTGGAACGCTCATCGGGAAAGAAACAGCTTTTTTGACGATTACAGTATGGGCAGTGAACCCATGACCCGACCCATCCCCAACTGCTTACACCGCTTCATACACCACTGGGCAAACATCACATCCAACCAGTGGGTCCTTGAGACGGGTGAGGAAGGGTATCATATTCAGTTCCTTTCGATTTCTCAGGATAGAAAACCACCCCCTCGTCCAACCCTTGGAAACCAGGAACTGTTCCACCTGCTTGAGATTGAATGCCAGAAACTCCTCTCCCTCAAAGCCATAGAAAGGGTTCCCAAGCAGAAGTGGGGAAAGGGGTTTTACTCTCTATGCTTGCTGGTCCTGAAACCCAACGGGGGCCTTCTACCCATTTTAGATCTCAGAGCCTTAAACAAGCACATAAGGGATTGGTTCGTGGCTCTCGATCTAAAAGACACCTGCTTCCACATAGCTATACAGCCCTGCCACAGGTGGTTCCTGAGATTCATGGTGGCAAACGACCACTTCCAGTTCACCTCTCTCCCCTTCGGGCTTTCCCTGGCCCCCAACGTGTTCAAGAAATGCATGGCACTGGTCGCAGTGCACCTATGCAGATGGGGCATAAGAATTTACCCCTATCTAGACAACTGGTTAATAGTCGGAAAATAGAGTTCCCAAGTAGAGCTCCACATCAGAGAGTAGTGAGGCTCTGTGACTATCTGGACCTCCACATAAACCAAGAAAAGTCAAAACTCCACCCATCTCAGAACATAGCATTCATAGAGGCGTGCCTAGACACCTGCAAGGGGTCAGCATTCCTACCCCACTTCAGATTTCAGTCCATTTGCACTATAATTACGGAGCTGCTGATGTCTCACATGACCACAGCCTGCTGGTGCCTGCAACTCCTCGGCCACATGGCAGCCTCCACCTCAGTGATCCAGACAGCACTCCTGCGAATGAGGCCTTTCCAGGGCTGGCTTTCCATGGTGTTCCACATATGGAGGAACTCCTTAAACAAGGTACTGTCCATCCCCCAGGACACTCTGGGGACACTTCAGGTTTTGAGGGATCCCTGTTTCACCATGGGGGGCATCCGCTTCAAAGACCTCAGGCCCTCAGTGACCTTAATAATAGACGCCTAGAACTCGGGGGGGGGCATATCTCTGGGGGGCCCACATGGATGGCCTTTTCCACATAGATGTGAAGGAACTACAGGCCATCAGACTAGCTTGCATGACCTTCCTGGACAAGATACAGGGCAGGTCAGTACAGATTCTCACGGACAATACCAGAGCCATGTTCTATATGAACCAGCAAGGGGAGGTCCTCTCCACGCCACTTTGCGACGAGGCGTGCAAACTCTGGGAGGTATCCATACAACAGAACTTCACCCCAGTGGCCTCCCACCTACCAGGAATGAACAACGGGATAGCAGACTTGCTAAGCAGAAAGCCCCTAGCTAACCACGAATGGTCCCTCCACAACAGGGTGTTCTCCCTCCTGATAGACAAATGTGGTCCTTCCCAGACGGACTTGTTTGTGACACAGCAGAATCACAAGTGTCCCTAGTTCTGCTCCCTCAGGGGTCAGGAGGAGGGGTCTCTCAGCAACGCCTTCCTCATCAACTGGTCAGGACCCCTGATGTATGCCTTCCTGCCAGTTCCCCTGATACAGAAGGTTCTCTTGAAAAATCAACAGGGACAGAGCAAACATAATACTGATAGTTCCAGACTGGCCCAGCCAGCATTGGTTCCCGCTCCTGCAGGGCGTGTCCACAGAGACGCCACTCCGCCTCCCACAGTGGGCAGACCTCCTGACACAGGACTCAGGGGCGCCTTTGGCACCCAAACCGGGGCCACCTTCACCTGACAGTCTTGATGCTCTCTGGCTCAGCAAGCAGGAGAGGCTCTGCTCAGACAGGGTTAAGAAGGTCCTGGTTGGTAGCAGAAGACCATCCACCAGGTCCATGTACACAGCCAAATGGAAGCGATTCTCCATTTGGGCATGGGACAAAAGTGTAGACCCTATATCTGCTCTGATAAACCTGATCCTTGACTATCTGCTAGACCTCAGAGAAAAAGGCCTCTTTCCTTCCTCACTGAGAGTCCATTTAGTGACAATCTCAGCTCTCCAGAAGAGTGTAGATGGACGATCAGTCTTCTCCCATCCCACTTCCATCAGATTCCTGAAAGGGGTGGAGATACTTCTTCCCCAACTCCGTAAGCCCACCCCGCCTTGGGACCTGAATGTCATGCTCCGGGCAACAACAGAGCTACCCTATGAACCCTTGGACTCAGCTACCTTGCTGATCCTATCCTGGAAGGTGTCCTTCTTAGCAGCAATCACCTCTGCCAGAAGGGTTTTGGAGTTGAAAGCCCTCTCCTCAGAACACGCACATACGAGGTTCTACCTGGAGAAAGTGGTATGTCACCACCCATCCTTCCTCCCTAAGGCGGCCACCCCCTTGCACCTTAACCAGGAAATTTGCCTGCCAGTTTTTTACCCAGACCCCCAGGTTACACAGAACCAGAGGAGGTGACATAAGTTGGACTTGAGGAGAGCGCACCTGACCGTTCCGCAAGACCCCCCCAACTATTTGTGGCAGTCGCTAAACATAAGAGAGGCTTACCAGTATCCTCACAGTGTATCTTTAAATGGATTGTGAACTGCATTAAAGACTGCTATGGAAGGTCAAACATGTCCTTTCCTGAGACTGTCAGAGACCACTCTACCAGGGCCCAAGCATCCTCAGCGGCCTTCCTTGCCAAGGTCCTGATCCAAGAGATCTGTAGGGCCACTATGGCATTGTCAATACATACCTTCATGATGCATTATGCCTTTGCCCAACAGGCTAGAGATGATGCCACTCTGGGCAGAGCTGTACTCAATGTGGGTAGACTGTAACTCCTTCCACGGCTATGGCTAGCAGTCACCTGTAACTGAATGATGTGAGCAGTGCTCGAAGGAGAACGGTGGGTTACTTACCAGTAACTGTTCTTCTTTGAGATGGGCTGCTTACATACATTCAGGCCCCTCCCACCGTCCCCGCTAACAGAGTTGGCGAAGGTAAATGGGACTGAGAGGGTCAGGGTCACTGTCACCTATATGACTGCGGTCATGGTGCAGAGGGGGCATTGGCCATGTGCCCTGACCTGACAGGCTAAGGCTGAAGACTTTCCGAGCTACCGTGCGCTATGGCACGTAGACATCTGTAACTGAATGTATGTGAGCAGCCCATCTCGAAGAAGGACAGTTACTGGTAAGTAACCCTCCAGTTTACTGTATCTTTCTATTACCTGGGGGGAGGCAGAGGGGAGAATTAAAATCTGTGACTTGAACCAAAAGCCATTAAAGTCGGTGGGAAGGGGGGATTTCTGGTACCATCAATAAGCACTGGAACTAGTTTATAGATTTCTAAAGATAAAATGCCTTCACACTGTGTGTTTCTGAAGAGGATTTCAACATATTGGATATGGGTAATGAGATTGTTTGTTCTGTTTTTGTCTAGAGAGAGCCCAAAGTTCAGACCTTATGTCCCTAAATATCCCTGAATTTTGGGAAAGTCCAACCCCTGATGTGAACTTTGTGAATTGAGCCAATCTCTCTCTCTCTTTCCTTTGCACATTATTTAAATATTTATTTCTCATTTACTATCCCAAACACAGTGGTACTCAGCTATATATGGTGTTACAGTGGGTGTGCTCATATTTTATACTGTAGTTGTTCATGGGTCTCTTCTGTCCTTCCCCAAAATATTTTAAAGAGCGAAACTAAATGGAAAAGATGTTTGCAGGTCGCCAACTCCATCCTTATGGAAATTGTCATGTCCCTTTCCTTGCATGCATGTAATGCAATTGACAACTGTTTTCAAGTGCTAAGAGCAGTAACATTTTGTTTTCATGAGGGTAAGTTTGGTATAAAAGCAGATTGGAATACACTGTATAGCTATAATTTATGCCCATAAGAGGGATATACATGTGGCAAAAATGGTTTTTGCCATCTTATTGCTGCAAAATACCAGGAACATTTGAAATGAGTAAGAAATTGTGTAAAATAAATTAAGAAATAAAAGCAAATAGAAGTGCCTCAAAAACAGACTTGAGACTTGTTCTCTTCACCTTTCCAGAATAGCACATACTTTTTAGTGTCTGGAAGCATCAAAATAAATAGTAATTAAAAGTTCCATTTCTGCTGTCACCACCGTGGTATTTATCATTTTAATATGATGGAATTTAATATACCATAAAATGAAAAAAATAGTTTTCAACTTTTTATTTAGGATTAAAGCAACACAGAGGAATAATTCTTGCACAGTCTCAGCTTTAGCTGGGTTGCACATTTGTAACCAAGGACAGAACTTGACCAAAAAGTATTTAGTGTCAATTGAAGGGGAAAAATTAAGCTCTTTCTGTAGCATGAGCAAGCCATATATGTGCTAATGGGTTTTTTGTTTTGCAAAATACAGCCTCAACTACATTAAATGATACCACAGCTATGCAGAATGCGACCCTTAGCACCTGATAGGGCATGTGCTTAAAGGACCTTTCTTTCTGAAAATATTAATTCTAATAATTAAACCTAGGGTTTTCAAAACATCCTAAGGAAAACTTATTCTGGAAATTCAATAGATTTCAGGTACCTAATTCCCTAGGCTGCTTTGAAAACACCAGACTAAAACAGGTTGGATCTTACTGAATGTGCAGCATGCTGAGTAATTCACTGAACTGCACACTGCGTTGTGTGTTGGCAATTATTTCTCAGCAAAAATGTACAGGAAGAAAAGTGGTAGTTCATTGTTCACAGGGCAAAACCCGCCTTTAGTTAATTTGTGTATGAGCAAATCAATGCGTCAATGCACCTTCCCACTGTTTGATTTCATTATCTTGTTGTTTAGCTTCGTGAATGGACTTTGTGCATGCACAAACACCTACATAGTTCAAGCTTTTAAGTTTTTAAGTCTTCAGAAATGTAAATGACTCCTTTGTCTCTTCTTTTTTACTGATGAAAGCATGATTCATAAAAGTAAGGAGGATTTTTTTTTTCCCCTGGTGCATGGTGATTCATTTCAGAGACAGAAACAAGTACATTGGCTTCCTTAAGAGCAACATCATGGTCAAACTCATTCTTCATTGTTATTCAAGCACATAAAGGAATTAACTCTTTGACTGTGTTCTTGTTGTTTTGGTGACAGGGCCTCCATTGTCTAAGATTCTTAGTATGTGTGGTTATTGGCTCCAGGTCCATCTTTTAGCATGGAGGCCTGTGGAGCCCTATTTCTTCATTCACTGACATAGCTTTTTCCCTCTATTTTTTTTAATCCTAGACAGCTGGAAAAGTGGTCCTCCGTTTCTGACCTGGACGTTGCTTGAGCAGACTAAGATTCAGAATAGCTGATGGAAGGTGGTCATACAGTGAACACCCAATGTACTCTTACCTTCTCTCTTACCCTTGGAGCGCAAGCCCGGCCTGGAGGCCATGTCCTGGGAGAAGAGATTCCATGTTTCTCTGGAACCCTGGAGGTTAGTGCTGTTATCAAGCGCAGTCCGTGCTGCCAAGCCACTCGGCCTGTTGTGCTCTCTGTGGCAAATATATGATGGGTATATTTTTATTTTGTTTGTATTACAGTAGAGACCCCAGCTGTTGTCAGAACCTTATTGGGCCAGGTACTGGCCAATCACACAAAAAGAGACAGCTTCTGCTCTGAAGTAACTGCAAGCTGTTCAGTCAAGACTGACAAAAGAATAGGCTGGGAAACAGAGAGGATATGATTTGCATAATCACAGAGCAGAGCCAATTCAGTGCCCTCTCCACTGCACCATGCTCCCATTGACAAATACATATGTTGAGCTGTAATATAACTGCAGAAGAGGTGCAACCTGGCTTTAAAAGGCCTTCAGTAGGAGCACAGCACCACAACAGAAAGGCTGTGTTTCCACTAAGGATGCGTGAGCCCAAATTGGTGCTGAAAAAGCATTTCTGGAAGCCCTTCTTTGAAGGAGTTTGTGCTTTAAGAAATGGGATTTGACAAGGCATTACTCCCACAGTAAGCAGTAACAGTGCAAGCAGAATACAAACATAGCTTATACCTGGGTCAGCATGTACATCATATTTGGAAGTACTTTGATCTATGAGTTTTCAGCAACTGCTCTGCTAAGGGAACTCATTGCAGACAGCTCTTTGTTGGAAGGGATGGTTGTGGTATAAGAGCCCATTACACAAGAGGTGGAAGGCTCTATCCCAGGGGTCTCAAACTCAAATCACCATGAGGGCTGCATGAGAACTAGTATGTTAGCCCAAAGGATGCATCACTGAAACCTTTTCATACAACAATATTGCAAATATTGATAACACTAGTGTCGTTGTGGGCTGCAAGAAATAACTTTAGGGGCTGCATGTGGCCTGTGGGCAGGGCCATCCCTAGGGGGATGCAGGGCCCCAGGCAAATCGCGCTCTGCGGCCCACCCATCCACTGACAGTGGGGGCAGGCCCCTGCGCCAGCCATCCCATGTCAGAGACCCGGTGAGCCAGTCAAAAGCAGCAGCCTGGTTCAGCGCTACCGGTCCCCCCTTGCCCCACGCTGCTTTCAGCTCTGTCCCGGAGCAGTGGGGATGGGGTGGGAGGCAGTGCGGCCAGGATATCTGCCCCCCCCCCCGCTGCCTCTCACCCCCTCCCTGCTGCTCTGGCACAGAGCCAAAAGCAGCATGGGGCGAGGGGGGAGGGACCAGCTGTGCTGAACTGGGCCGCTGCTTTTGGCTGGCTCGCCCAGTGCCAGGTGTGTGGAGGGGCAGTGGTGTGGGCCCCACAGGGCCCCCAAAGCACTGGGCCCTGGGTGGCTGCCCCACTTGCCCTACCCTAGGGACGGCCATGCCTGAGGGCTGTAAGTTTGAGACCCCTGCTCTAACTGACATTATACAGTTATGCTTTTAAGGAACAAGTCTGTTTATGCTTAGATGCTAAAGGAGGGGTGATAAGTAGATGCAGACTTGATACGGTTTGTGTTGATGTTTAGCAACTGTAATGGAAGCACCAATTTTCTTCTGCCTCTGGTAAGTGTTTTTTCTCAAGTTCTTTCTCTGTGGTTGAATGTGCCGAAGTATGGCAGGCATTCTCCAGGTGATTTCTCAGGCCACAGAATGTGAGCTGATAGCTTAGTACGAAATTCCTAGTTGAACATATTGCTACTTGCTCTTACTGTTCCCTTCTAAACAGTTCAATATGCCTACCTGGCCATCCAACAAAAGGGATTAGGCAGGTTTGCAGGGAGAACATGTAATAACTCTTCTGTTCTCCTGTGCAGTTCAAGCATGACCTGTTGGATGGCAGTCTCTTGGTGCACTGCACAGAGAGATGGGGGAAAAAAAAAAAATCTCTTGAGACCAATATTGACCTGGAAAATTCAGCAGAACCTTTGGAAAAGAATTGTATCCTTTTCTTTTTCCTCTCCCTTAGGTCCCCATGGTGCACTGAAGCTCACCTGAACGGCTTGGGATCACTCCAACATCAGTAGGGTAGTCCTTCGAATTGGTACCTGATCCTGAAAACAGCTATCTGAAGATCACTATTTTCAGTTCGAGGGACTACCCTGCTGATGTTGGAGTGATCCAAGCCATTCAGGTGAGAACCTGTTGCCATAATCTGACTCACAATAAGTTTCCTGGAGATCTACAGGGCAGATGCTCAGATGTCCTTAAAATAGAGGAACATACACTAGGTTATACTGAGAGGCAGACAGCCAGGTAGGTTGCTCCTGTGTTAACAGGCAAAGGGGCTGATGATGGGGAGTTGCCTTTGCATGGCCCTTGGCTTGCCATTTACACCTTCACTGTTCTGGCAGAGTTTGGCTTTGTTCATAAAAGGCCTCCACTGCAAAACCCATCTGTTTCCCTGGGCATTTGTTGAGGGGCTGGGTGGAGGGATGAGGGTATGCCGAAAGGTATGGGATAATTTATTACTATGAGTGAAAGCTATTTTAGTCTGGATTGCTCAGGTCTGGTGAGGTGCACGCAATAGAAAATGGGCCAATGGGGGTTTGTGTTGTGTTTGTGAGGGGTTTGTATTGCCTCATTGTGTATTTGTTTAATGTCTCCCCTGCACTACTTTTCAGTTCACATGCTGATACAGGAGAGGTTTTACTTCCAGCTGCTTGTTGCCTAACACAGTTCCAGGATGCTGCTGAGATTTACCCTTAGATCATACAGGCAGTTTCCAGTCAGTGCACATCAGGACATAAAATGATGGGAAACTGCTTTCCCAGGCTCTATTTGATACCATTGACTGCTCTTGTAGGCAATGAACTGTGAATCATTTCTTATAAAGGATGCTAATGACAATTTGCATTTCTGCATCACTTTTCATGCAGATGGCCCAAAATATTTTTGAGCAAGCAAAATGAGATGTGATTGGGAACGTCATACAAAAGGATTGGGTAGGGGGTGGCTGTCTGGTATGGAGTTACTATTTATTATTGTGTTACTTGCTTTGCAGAATTGCAAACTATCTATGGTAGTAAATATAGTAGTCATCAGTTTCCCTAGCATGGAATATGCAAAGAAATCAAACTGATACTTCAGTAAAGTAAAAACATGTTGCTAACAATAAGCTTTTAAAAGACTTGTTTGGAATTTGAGATGAAATAGACTAACACATTTTGCCCCATTATGGTACAGCTGTGCATCCAGTTAAGCAGCGTGCTCACCATGCTGTATTCCACCCCCTCAGCAATGTTATGAGTCCGTGGGACATCACTACCATGGGCTTGTGTGCAGATCTAATTATTTAGGACTTTGTCTTGTCTTTGAGCTGACACAGAGGGAAATAAAGGGTCTAGGCAGCCACAAAACCCTGCATCAGCAGCAGTGTGAGACTATTTGGATGCCAGACCAAATAATATCATAATAATTGATTGAGAGGGATCTGGAAAACATGCCACGTCTCCAAGGGATTACACCTTTTCATGCAAGCTGATCTCCTCGGTGACTGCTAGACAGCAGTTGGCGGCTATACATGTTGCCTCTACTCAGAGAAGCAGCAAACTACGCCCCAAGGTGCTCATCCCTAGGTTGACCTTTGGAAGGCTGACCTGGACCATCAGAGTTCTTGTTGTACAGGATGCACCTGCCACTACAGTCTCTGCTTTGTTGCATTGTCCAAGATTGTTTTTGGCAGGGAAGACTTTGTTGCATGTTGCTGAAGCCGCTCAGGTGAATTTCTGTGCTTTGATGATGAGATATTTTTAACATGTTGGACCAAGCATTATGTATTTTTCCCACTCAGTAGAAAGGTCTTTGGGTTCTTTATTTTTATGTAGGATGAATAAAGAGCATCAAGGAGATTGCAATGAAAAACAGTTTAAGGAAAGAGGTCTGCAGTGAGGTAATTGCCCTGTTTCAGTAGATGATCAGAAAATCAGGGGCGTTGCTGGATAGCAAAAAGATCCGGGGCACAGGCCCACATGCTCCACCTGTGCTAGACCCTGCCCCTGTCATGGGTCTGCCCCCAATAGGCCACACCCACAACAGACAACCTCCCCCCCCCATTACCCAGCAGGCCCTACTCCTATCCTGGGCCCCACTTGAAACTGCAATTCACATGAAGTATTTGAAGTGGGGAAGTTCCACATGAAATAGAAGTTTTGGAAACATGGAGATGTGATGTTTCTGAAAGGAAATATAGTCCCTAGGGCCATGCCAGCTGATGACTAAAATTGAAGCTGTCAGCTTCTAGCCAGCAGCTGTCTAGGCACCAATGCAGTGTGACCATGTCAATGTCCATGGATTATCCTGGTCCAGAGTGTTTAGCCTCTGTACCACTCTCCCACCACATAGAGGCCCCATGCCATGCTGTGATACAGCTCCTCCTTCATACCCCTCTGCTCATTTTAGTTTTAATGCAATCATTCTCCTCCAGTGTTCCCTACAAATGAATCAAGGTGCTGGCAGTATCCTCTTAAAAGCTCACTGACCATGTGAGGAGGACATATAAAAATTCTCCTCCTCTGACAAGGCATATCTTTCCCTATCTCCTGTAGGTTTCTGTTGCTAAACATCAGGAGTCATGGAGATCAGAAAATAGGATTGGGAGGGAGGGTGGTGCATGAAACCATCCCTGGGACTTCCAGTCAACTTCTTTAGGATCTCCAGGTACTGGAGAAGTGGATGGCATCTAGGAGCCCAGATGAGAGATGACACGCTGCTGACCCATGCTGAAGACACCTACCACTGCAGTTCTCAAGCTTTTAAAATAGAGCCCACGCCTCTCCTGAACTTTGCTGTAATGCTTGCCCTCCACTTTGAGAGGCAGCATGAGATTGTAGAGCAGGGGAGTGGAAGGATGGTAGCACAGCAGCTGCAATTCACCATGCTGGGCTGCTTATAACACAAGGCAAGAAATTTAAAAAGGCTCTGACCCTCCCAGCTTCTAGGTGTATGCAACCCAGGTAGGGGACGTTGGGGAGCTCATGAGGCAAGCAGGCAGGCTGGCTGGAGCTGCCAGTGCAGTGCTGTGAGCAGGGTCACACCAAACTGGCTGACACAGCCAGGCTGCCTGTCTTCTGCCTCCCCAGCAAATAGCCAAAGAGAGGACAACAAAGTGAACTGAGAAGAAGGCAGAGAAGCCTCCTGCAGTATTTCTCCCACCCTGCCCTTAGCTCCTGCCAGACTCCCAATCCCCCTTCTGGGGAAACAAAGCAGAGAAGATTTAGCAGCAAAAACTAAGTAAGCCCACTCTTACAGGAAAGAGCGAGTCCAAACCAAAAATACAGCATTACTGGGATCACTCTATCCAATCCAAGACAGACAACATTACAGGAATTCACAATGAAGCACAACAATTGTAAAACAAGAAAGGCACATTCAAAGAGTAACAAGTTTATTTATTGCTAGAGCTTTTGTGGGTGAAATCCCACTTTGTCAGACACTTGAAAATGGTTTCCAAATAGGATTTCGCTCGTGTGATACATAAATGTGTTACTCTTGAAAAGTACCACAGGACTTTTTTCTATTTTTACTGGATTAGACTAACATGGCTCCCGCTCCCCCCCCCCCCGAGCTTTTCAGTAAAAGGATAGTTAACTTTGTGGCATACTGCCTGATGTGTACTTATGTTGTGCAGTCATAGGAGGGCAAAACTAAAGAGCAGAATAAATAGTGATATTAAGTAGCGACATTATTGGTAGGTCAAGCCTCACTCATGATCTCCCAACAGGACTCTCAAATCTCAGGAATTTTTTCCCCAGGCCCAGTCTGCTAATATTTGCTCAGTCTTCTCTAGCCACAATCAGTGGTGGCTTTGGGGGTAGGCGAAGCAGGTGGCTGCCTAAGGCCACAAACAATAAGGGGCCCCGTCTTCAATCTTGTAGACAGAAATGAAAACATAGAAAAATATAGAAATTTTCCCCATATAGCAGAACTAGTAGGACTGGAAGCCTAAGCACTTTTCACTCTTGGTTCATCAAGGCAAGCTATCATTAGGATCTGTGCTTCATCTGAAATGCAGATTTCACCATTATCTGCCCATCACCTTGACATTGACATGCTAAAAAGCAGGAGCAGGCAACAGACAGCACAATGACAGGAACTTTTATTTCCTCAGTATGGCCATTTATTTTGCCATTTTTTAATTTTGTGAAATACTGCCCTTTTCTTTTCTACCTGTATTTTTGCATTTTCCTTTGACTTTGTGGAAATTTTTACTTTGACTTTTTTTAGCTCAGGTTACCAGGTAGGTCCATATAGGCTGCTACATCTAAATACAGTGCTTTCCTTTGGCAATCATTACATCTCTGTGTGATGTCTGTGCAGTATGTCTTTCTTTTGATAAGTAATTCTTTAGCTTCCTTTGTACTTAACTATTTAATATTTTGAGGGGGCCAGAGTCTTATAAACTTGAGTACATCAGAGAATTTCATTGAAATTTGGTGTTTTTCATTTCACTTATTTTTATTTATTATTATTATTATTTGTATTAAATGTCTCTAGTGCACATAAACCCAAGCCCATATGAAAAATTTGTAAGATTTGACGGCCAAAATTTTAAATGTGGTATTTTAGTTATTTCTGAGCCATCATTAATGTTACCACTTCTTATTTATTAATTAATGCTCACACTTTTAAAAAAAAAATTAAAATGTTCACTTCAACTTTGTAGTTCAGCATTAGCTGCTTTATGTTAAGTGAATGATGATCAACTTACAAGCTTCACGATGGGAAGATCTTTAAAAATACCATAGCCAAGAATAATTTACGAGTTCCAGAGGGATAATCATATTAGTTTGGTTCAGCAAAACAAACAACAAATCCAGGGGGGTGGTATGGGGCAGTTAAGGGTGCAGGAGGGACTGGAACCATAGGGAAGGTAGCAGTGTTTAAGCAGGAATTCCAAACTGGCAATATGGAGTCTTGTCTCAGGGTTACAGAATTATTTCACTTATGACACTAAAGGACATATATCCAACATTAATTAACATGTACTTTAAAGGTAAACACAATTAATTATCTCTGACCCTCCATATTATCTGTCCCTGTCCCACACCTCCAGTCTCTTCCTGCTTAATGTAGAACAATCTCTCACACAAGAGACCAATTTCAAGCACAGGATAAATATTAGGCACAGAATATAGTGGTGTTCAGCAGAGTTCACCTTTATAAATAATAGCACTGTTGATGAGGTTACCTTCCCAGACCACCTGCTGCCCCAGCCTCACAACTGAGGCAACAAGGCAAGGGGCAGGAGACTCCGCAGTTCTGCCAGGCCAGACCCACCACCATGTGAGACCCTGTGGTCAGACCAGGCAGCTCCACCACCTGGGCATGTGGTGAGGGCTGGGGACCCCAGGCCAGGCCAGCCCTGACACATGGGCATGGGCATGAGCTGAGGGCAGGAGACTCTGGGTTGGCACCCGAGCCTTGCCCCCTGAGCTGTGGGGGGCTGCCTGGCCAGGGCTGCCCCCCCCCAGAGGTCCACAGACACATTGCAGGGGGTCTGCGGAGCCTCTCCCTACCCAGGGCTGGAACCCAGCCACAGCCCTGATGCTCCCTGCCAGGGCTGCCTCGCCCCATCTGTGGCTGTATCCTGGCAGGGAAATGGAGCCACAGCAGCTCCCCAGCAGGGGCAAGGGCAGGGGACCACAGCTGCTAGGGCTCAGCTCCCTGGTGGTGCGGGCAATGGTGGTGGCAGTGCTGCTCACCAGCTGTCCCACTGGTGCGGGTCAGAGTCTGCCCATGCAGGCCAGATTACATAAACAGCTGGGGGGGGGGTCCACAAAGTTTTTTTGTTTGTTTGTTTGTTTGTTTGTTTTTTGTTTTTTGGTTTTTTGTTACACAGGGGTCCCCAGCCTGAGAAAGGTTGGGAACCACTGTTCTAAGCTGATAATACAGCTGAGCAAGTTCCCTCCTGGTTCTCCAGGCCCCAATAGGCTTCTTCCCTGCTGCCCACTGGCTCCCCAATAACTTGTGCACCCATAACTTGTTCAGCTGCATCATCAGCTTAGAGGGAACACTGGGCAGTGTCATAATTTTTCTTTAATAAAATCATAAATTTCTAGCCCTCAGGCTAAAAAGTTGCAGAGAGAAGCAGAAAAACATGACCTGACTTTATCCTAAAGGCTCAAAACCCAGAAGTCAGAGAAAATAGTTCCCCCCATTTATTATTTCTTTAAACATCTCTTTATTTTTAAGTGCATTTTAATGATATATTTAAGCCAGACTTGTGACTATTTTTGATGTTTAGGGTAGGCAATACTGAATGTGTCATGGTGATGTTCCATCAACCTCACAGCCAAGTGGACAGGAGCATCTGGATGTACTCTTTGTGGTTCTGGTTTTCTGTTCAAGATGGGCACACAATTTTACAAGTTTAATCATTTTTCTTAGATCAAGTTTTTGTTAAATTGAAAATTCAGAGAGAGGGAAGCTATTTTTGGATGATAAGAAATAAATTCAGGTCCTCTCTCACCTTAAGGCACTGGATTCCAATTGTCTAATGTATGTTATTTCCTTTATGCTGCCTGACTCTTTCCTCTTCCATCTTATTTTAATATATGTATTCACACATTCCTCATTGCTTTGCAGGTGATCTAAGTAATGAAAGTCAGGTACTGTTTGCGGATGAGAGGAAAAAACAAGGGACTTTTGGCCTCCTCTTAGATACCCTGATGTAAATCAAAGGAGGAGTCTTGTGGCACTTTTAAAAGCTAACAAATAAATAAATTTGTTAGTCTTTAAAAGTGCCACAGGATTCCTTGTTTGTTTCCCTAAACTAGACCTGCATGGCCACAGTTGCTTTTCTCTTTGCCATGCTTTGGGACTGGTGCTCTGACTGCAATCAGTGACAATGGGGCTTATTTACAGTGCAGAAGGAAGGACAAAAAACTTCTTTAATGTGTTGATTGATGGCTATTAACCCTAAAAACCCAGTATTTCCATATGTATGCTAGCCTGGGGTCTTCTCTCTCAGGTATAATAAATCATTATCTGCACAGAGAAGTTTGCTCAAAAAGACATTCCTGAAGACTGAAAAGTCTTGTTAAATGTAGAAGGAAAAAAGTTCTTTAATATCTGAGAACGCTTTCTGGAGATGCTGATGTAAATTCAAAGAGGAGATCCTGTTTTGTAAAGGTTGGGGATGTGACATTCTCCTGGCTTTGTCCCCATTTGCTTGACTGAGGCTGGCTCCATAAGTTTTACCTCAGCACTTGCCCTTTCTCTTCCCCTCAGGGAGCAGTTGTGGGAAGGTGGCTAGTTAAGAGTTCCTGTAAACAAACCCCGCCTGTCCCAATTCCCTTCCCCCTTCCCTGACCAGCCGGAGCTGCTCCCTAGCCCCACAGCTTGAAAAAGCTCCCTGCTTCCTTACTCCAGCCAGCTGCGTGGGATCCCCCAAAAGCATGAGGCCCCCCAAAGTGCAGGGCCCAGGGTGGTTGCGCTCCCTGCCCCCCCCAAGGATGGCCCTGCCTCCAGCCCCCCCTCCTCCATCCTGCAGAGAGAAGCCCCTGCCAGAGAAGCTGCTTGTTTGAAAGTGGCTCCTTCCTCCCCCAGCTGGTCACACACCTGGCTGCAGCACCTGGCGGAGGAGGGAAAGCTGCAGCTCACAGTCAATCAAATCATAGGGCTGGAAGGGACCTTGTGAGATCATCAAGTCCAACCCCCTGGGAATTGAACCCAGGACCTTCTGCTTGTCACAGAGCTCTGCCAGGGTCCCAGCTCCCAGTGCCAGAACTGGGGGTCCAAAACAGACTCGGGGCTCCATGGGGGAGATTCGGGGCACGTGCCCTGGGTGCCCAGCGCCAGCGACGCCACTGCAGAAAATTAAGACATGGGTACTCAGACTCCTGTAGAACTGCAGCAGAGCTTTATAGAAGCTCTCACTAATTAAAAAGTAGAGATGTTAATCATCAACATTTATTTCAGGAAGTTCATGATACTTTTTAAAACCATTATTTGCAAATAATTTGTTTTTAAATAGGCCTGATTTACTTATTCTGCTACCCTTTCAACTCAATAGCATTTGATACCCACTTTACATTGCTTTAAATGACTATGTGATGTGTAAGGCAATGGGAAATCACATATCCCTACTGTTAGTGTGTCTGTGTCTGTGTCTGTGTCTATATATATAGATAGATAGATATGGCTCCGGGTCAGTGGCCTGTGAGTTTGCAAGCTCAGCCAAATGAATTCAGAATCACTTATTTTTAGAGAGAGCCTCTCCCTCGATTGACTCACTCTACTACTCTAGCAGCAATCTGTTTTAATACCTGAAGTAGGAGTAATTGATTTGGCCTTGTGCCTGATCTGCATTTTGGAAGCTATCTAAGGATTGATATATTGTGTAATTGCATTGTTTGGTTTTGTCTTTACATCTCAGCAAGCACTTTGTTGTAACATCCTCAAGCAGCCCTGAGGACATGTTCTCCCTGACCTGCAGGCATGGTTATATATATATAGAGAGAGAGAGAGACAGAGAGAGAGAGAGAGGGCATTATTCAGTTGGCATCAGTGAGGACTGGAAGGAAATGAATTCTGGATGTATGGCTAAGTGGCCGCAGCCATATGTTGAAGAGCAGCTGTTTCTGAAATCCCAAGGCAACTTCAGGGACTGATAAATATGTGGGGTTGGAGGAGGGAGTTCCTGGATTGAAGTGTCTTCTAGAGGTGAAGTCAACATGCTTTAATTAAATAAAAGGAGACAATTCGTGTTACTCTTCCTGGTCATATACCAAAAGCCTCCACTCCAGCTACCTTCACTTGTCACAAAACTTTGTTTACATGATGCACATCTTTATTGAGGGGATTTGTTCGTGCAATAAAGTGACACAGCCCAGACAGATGTAACCATGTTCTTATGTGTATGGAGGTATAAGTGACCTAAAATGCTCCAAAGTACCTATAAAGTAAACTACAGCATTCCAGTAAAATGGGATTCACTCCCCCACAAAAATAAGGACCAAGGCTCCAATCCTTTTTGTGCGCAAACACGCATTTGCGCAGCAAAAAGCACACATATAGCATGGGGTTCTCCACATGAAAATATGAGTGTGTTTGCACCTACATTTTGTATATATGGCTTTTAAGAAATGTAGCTCTAAGGGGTAAGCTCTGAATGCAGTACTGGAAGGTGTGGGGTGGATTTACTTAATTAGAAGCCCATCAAAAAGCCACAGTCCTACAACTGAGGGAAAGGGTTGTGCTTGTTAAAAACTGGCCTGGTTTAGAGAGGAAGCAACTATAAAAAAAAATTAAACAATATTTAACAAATGGAAGAGAAGAGAAGTTAATAGTAATGGAGTTAAACAGTGGAGTCCACTGAGAATGGACATTGCTATATGATAAGAGTACCAGGCTTTGGGCTAGGCTACACTGTCAGAGGCACATCGGATAGCGTAGCATCGATTGTGCGACTTTGACTGAGCATCTATAGAGACATGCTTAATCGAACACAGAAATAGCTGGACGCCAATTTTCTTTTTTAAAGACCTACCCAGCAAGTAGCATAGCACTTACTGAACAGGAAGGCATTTCCTATTGGCTCAGTACTGTGGGGACCCTGTGGTAAGTAGATTTTAGGAAGTCGAAAGGAGACGTGCACATCATACCCTCATTACACAGTATCAGGAGAAAGCTAAATCTGGGAAACTGGCATGAATGAAGCCTTCTGTGTCTTTCAGTCCAGACATGAAGAACTGGTGATGTGGCTATAGTGCTTCCAAATTTTCCTACGAGCAAGCGGAGTGACAAGAAATCAGAGAAGTTGAAATTCTCTACCCCGCAATGCGTGGCAGACCAGAGTCTGTTGAGATCTCCAAAACAGTCCAAAGGGAATATGACAGGAATGGCAAACTGCTAGTCAGCGTCATTTATGAAATTAAGGAATACAGTTATCTACACGAGAATGTCTGTTAAGAAAGGAATTTGGGGAGGGGTGTGTGTTGTTTTTGGTTTTTTTTAGCAAGAAACCAGCTGCCTGGTGAGACTACAGAGCATTTAGGTTACAGACCTAAGTAATAAAGTTAAGTCATGAGAGTTTAAACAGTTAACAGATGGACCAATTAAATATTGAATTATTTGTGGTATAGCTGAATGATAACAATGTCAAAGCAAGATTATCTCAAGAAATACTATTTTTTGTTGTCGGGTTAGAAAATAGCTTTATATTTTAATTCATAGTGGTGTGAACTACATGAGCCTTAGCTTTGGTTTGCTTCCGTATCTGCACTATGTTGACTTCATAGACTATACAAAAACTTATGAGCTGATATATCAAGCATTACAGTGTGTTAAAGTAATCAGTGCTGCCACTAGCACATCAGATGTTGTCATCAGATTTTGCAAGTGAAGGTGATATTTTTCTCAACCCTCCCCCCCCAAAACAATTCATCTTCATTAGCACCAGGGTAAACTTCTGCATGAGATTAGAATACATCTAATTATTGAGAAATTTCATGGTAAATGCATTCTCTTAGTATTTTTACAGAAAGTAGCAAAAACAGGTCTCTGTTGGTCTAAAAGCTTTGTTTGTTCAACTCATTTTGAAACTGTTAGAAGATGATGAAAGTTTAATGTCTCTTTCTGGGATTTTCCATCAATGAATGCAGGGCCAGAAAGTAAATCCTGACCCATAATACATAGGTAGACAATTTTAATTGCTGCTGAGTCAAATGCACACGTTCTAACTCGACTGATCTAACCCCTAATGCCAGACAGAGTTCCAGAGAGACCTTTAGAGGTTATTCTCTTTCTTCATCTTTGTTGTCATGCCTCATTTTTTCTTCGGGTCTGCTTGTGCTGATCAAGCTGCCTGTGGTCCCTTTGAGCCTGATCCAACATTCTGACTTTGAAATCCAAGGAAATACCCCCTGTGACTTAAATAAGCTGTGGTTCCTGCTCTTAAGATATGCAAATTCTTGTTATTAAATCATTTCCTAAATCTGCAATCTCAAAAGTAAAACAGATCTCTGGCTAAAGTTCAGTTTATGATCAGTTTCCCTGGTGAGAGGAGCAGACAAATCATTGCTTTCAAATCTTTCAAGGAAAAATGAAATTTTGGCTGAATACATTCCTGCTGTATCTCCGTTGAAACCAATGGAACAAGGTGGAGTTGCACCTGTCATGATTTGGCCCAATATGTATAATAGTGTTGTGTTGCTGACCTTCCTTCCTGCTTGCCCTTCCCGATCAGTGGCAGCAGAGGTAACCAGGAGTGCCTTGAGGACTGAAATGTATCCCCAGGTCATCCTGGGATGGTGCAGCTCCCCACTTCCTTCTATTCCAGGCTTTCTGGGTTCTACTGCCTCCTCCACCTCCAGAAGAGCAGGTCCTGACCTCAGGAATATTGTTCCCTGGTGATTTATTTGTAAGCCCACCTTTCAGCTTCTGTTTTGAAAGGAATCGATGAATAAAAACCCTGAAAAAAATGACTTGGCATTTGTTTTCTGATGTGGTAAATAACAGACTGTTTTAGCCATGCTCAAGGCCCTCTTATTCATCAGTAGCCTTAAACTAGCTGTGCCCTGTCATTATGAAACACTGTGGAGATTTTATTTCATCACTTGTGAAGTAGAATTTGACAAGAGGAATGCTTGGAAAGCGACAAGCAATCACATGTATCTTGTCCATTTGAATAGGGCATTTATAGATTTCTTTTTTTATTTCTTCTACTTCTTCAGTTTTTCTCTGCAGCAGCTCATTTTATAAAGATCTCAGCACCACTTCAGACAACAGCATCATGCTCCATGGACATTATCAGGAGATTTGCTCTTGGACAAGCTTAATCCCTTCACACGTGAATTGTTTGTGATCACATGCTGTGCAGTGTGTGGCCATCCACACTGGAAAAACTAAAGCGTCCCACTGTGCTGACTGTCTGAAGCCCAGTGTCCAATGCAGCAGTGCAATGCTTTTGAATATCCTCCCGTACGCTCTGGCTGTGGCCAGAAGGGAGTCAGTAAATACTTAAAATGCTCTTATCTTTCCATATAATTCACAAATTAGGTGATGATGTGGCTAGTTTAAATGCAGCATGTCTCTGATTATGCAGAACTGCTTTCCTTTGTTGTTGCTGAAAGCATTGTACTCCCGGTTTTTGCTAAAATGGAGGCCGGGTAGAGCTGGGATTTTCCTATGTGTATTGTAGCATAAGGCTCAGTCTACAGTGCAGTGAGAGGTGTGATTTGCAGCTTCTGGAGCCATGGTAGCTATAATCTAACTAGCTCACTAAAACCAATGGGGACAGCAGCTTGGGTTTCAGCACGGGCTGGCAATGTCATTACACACACGGCCCATGGGGGTGGAGTGTGCAGTGTGCAAGGGTCTCATGCAGTTCACATGTGGTGCCACATCCTCACTGTTACATTTAGTAAGCTAGCTCAATTAAAGTTAGCATAGGTATCTCTCTGTAAACTGCAAATCATTCTGAAGCGGGGCTAGTACTGTTCAGCATATTCATAAATAATCTGGAAGAAAGGATAAATAGCGACGTGGCCAACTTCACAGGTGATACAAAACTACTTGAGATAGTTAAGTCCAAAGCAAACTGTGAAGAACTACAAAGGGATCTCACAAAACTGAGTGGCTGGTCAACAAAAATGGCAGATGAAAATCAATGTCTCTAAGTATAAAGTAATGCCCATTGGAAAACAATCCCACCTATACATACAAAATGATGGGGTCTAAATTAGCTATTACCAGTCAAGAAAGATGTCTTGAAGTCACTATGAAGCAAGGAGTCCTGTGGCACTTAAAGACGAACAGATTTATTTATCGCATGAGCTTTCGTGGGAGAAAATCCCACTTCGTCAGACGCTTTGAAGATGGGGGAAGCATCTGATGAAGTAGAATTTTCTCCCACAAAAGCTCATGCAGTAAATAAATCTGTTTTATCTTTAAGTACCACAGGACTCCTTGCTTCTTTTTTTGAATTAGACTAACACGGCTGCCCCTTTAGAACTTGAAGTCACTATGAATAGTTCTCCGAAAACATCCACTCAGTGTGCAGTGACAGTTGTAAAAGGTAACAGAATGCTGTGAATCATTAGGAAAGGGATAGATAAGAAGACAGAAAATATCATATTGCTTCTAAGTAATTCCATGGAAAACCCATGTCTTAAATACTGTACGAATTTCCAGAGGGGTAACCATGTTAGTTTGCATACAGCAAAAATAACCAGAGTCCTGTGGCACCTTATAGACTAACAGATTTCTTCAGGCATAAGACACAGGACTCTGGTTATTTTTGCTGTACACAGACTAACAAGATTTCTTCGGGCATAAGCTTTTATGGGCTCCAACCCACTTCATCAGTTGCATCTGACAAGGTGGGTTGGAGCCCACGAAAGCTTATGCCTGAAGAAATCTGTTAGTCTGTAAGGTGCCACAGGACTCTCATTGTTTTTAAACACTGTATTCAGATCTCATCACTTCATCTCAGAAAAGATATTGAAAATGGAGAAAGTACAAAAAAAGGTAACAAAAATGATCGGGGATCTGGAATAGCTTCTATACAAGGAGAGATTAATAAAACTGGGACTTTTCAGCTTGGAAAAGAGACAACTGAAGGGGAATGTGAAAAAGACCTGTACATTTAAGATTAGTGTGAAAAAGTAAATAAGGAAGTGTTGTTTACACCTTGTAACAAGAACTATGGGTCTCCAAATGAAATTAATAGGCTATTAATAAATAATAATAATAGTGTAATTAATAAACAAACAAAAGGAAGTATTTCTGCATACAACACACAGTCAGCCTGTGGAAATCATTGCCAGAAAATGAGGTTAAGGCCAAGACTATAACAGGGTTCAACAGAGAACTGGATAAGTTCATGGAGGATAGGTCCATTAGTAAATTCATGGAGGATTTGTCTATCAGTGGCTATTTGCCAGGATGGGCAGGGATGCAAAACCATGCTCTGAAATATTCCTATTCTTTGTTTGCCAGAAGCTGGGACTAAATGACAGGGGATTAGCTGTTCTGCTCATTCCTTCCAAAGCACCTGGCATTGGTCACTCTTTCGGAAGACAGGCTACTAGGATAGATGGACCATTGATCTGACCCAGTATGGCTGTCTTCTGTTCACATCTGCATTCTCAGTGTAGCTGCAGCTTTAGAGTGAAAAGAAATAAAGAAAAAATCTTTTTTGGGACAATGAAGATAGTTATTTCCCATTTTAAGTTACTGTTCCTCTGAAATGTTTTGAAAATGTGCTTGAGGTATTGTCAGATCAAAGTGTTGGGCATCTCAAACAAGGAGGAGTGGGAACACTGTTATGAAGTGTCTATAGTGGATAAAATGCAGCATTTAAGAATATGTTGTAAAAGTACAGTAAAATGTCTCTATGAGGGATGTGAGTAAATGTTGTTATCCCTATTACCAAGGTGGAAATATGGAGGCACTGAAGTGATTGCCCACTTCTACTGTAAATCAGTGGTAGGACCACAGCTAGGCATCAGGATCCTGTACTTTCAGACTCAGTCTGCTATACTGGGAGTGGATGACAGGGGATTAAAAACATGGGAAACAAAGCACTACATGTATTGCCAGTGCAGAGAAGAAGCGTCAATGAAATCAGTTGTGGGCAGAGCCATCCATGGGAAGGTGAGAGGGGCGACCACCGACACCACTGCTCCCCCCACTACCTGCCTTCAGCAGAAAGCCAAAGGCAGCTGGGTGGGATGGGAGCATGGACACAGCCTCTGGGCTGGCCTTTGGGGAACAGCTGGCCTAGGGGTGGGGTGGGCCAGCCCAGAGGCTGTGCAGGAGAGCAGACCCCTGTCCCAGGGCTGGCCTGCTCTGCTCTCGGAGGCAGAGCGGCTGGCCAGGGGAGGGATGGGAGTGTGGGGCTCAACCTCTGGGCTGGCCCACTCTGCTTCCCCCAGTTTGGGAGGGGCCACAGGCCAATTGGCCCAAGGCCCTGCCCCCACATAAGGACAGCCCTGCTTGTGGGTCCCTTTTCTATAGTTACAGTGTCCCAGGGCAGGTCTTCATTGACAGCAGCCGCCACCGTCAGATCAATCTTCCGAAAACAACCGATCCGGACTGTGAAGACCTGCTCAGAGGATTTGGAAGCTGATCATGGAAGACCACTACTGTACTGTAGTCAGAGATTTTTTTGTCCCAAAATATTTTAAAACTAACAAATAAGAATAGGAGTGAAGATTAACAGAAAAACCCTTCCTTGAAGCTTAGGCTTAATTTCTAGCAGGCAGCAACAAAGATGCTATCCTCATTACAAAGAATGGCTGTAATTAGGTATACTTTGTGTTAGGCAAATAGAGTAGTTAGTAGGTGTGGCATAGGTAATTTCAACATGTGAAACAGTTGATCAGTAATTACACCGCCTCCCATATTTTTTTAAGGACGACCTTCCCACACACTTCTCTAGAAAGATGCTGCTTTGTCAAAAAATTCCACCTTAATGAACTTTATATCCCATGCTTTACTGCTAATTAAAGTCCCTGTTGCCTCTCTGATGCTCCTGCATGTTGCTTCTCCTCCCTCTCCCCTCCCTGATGTTTTCTCATGTTCCCCTTCCCCTCCCTAATGTTTTCTGATGTTCCCTTTCCTCCCCCTTCCATCTCTTATATTTTCTCATGCCCCCCCCCCCCCCCCCCAAGAGTATATAAGGAGCAGCCGAGGTTTGTGGAATCTGTGGAGCCCAGAACCCTCTGGCTGATGCTAGGAAAAGTGGAGCTTCCCAAATTGTGGACAGGATCCTGCAGTGGAAGAGTGAGAAGAACAACTCCCCTGAAGAAGACCAGGAGGCTAAGCAGCAGAGCCAGCAGGTGACAGCAGCATGAGCTGTGCCAGTGGAGAAACCGGACCAGAAAATATTGGTAAGGCAATGGTGCACTGAAAGGCTAAGTAAACTAGCTAACAAAGTCCTAGACCTGTGCACAGAACTGGAGGCAATCCATTTTTCCATGACAGAGCAGAAAAGGACCCTGATTGACGAAACAGAGGGACATGTAAGGTGCTGTAAATAGAAAGAGCATTTGAGATCTGCCCGCCAATAAAGCTGATTGAGTGCCACATGATTGATAAGGGCTCATCTCCACCCCTTCCACAAATGACTGATCATGATTTGTTGAATGCCACAAGTTATTCAGGATATTTGTAATTTTAAGGTATATGCTATAGAGCGTTACATAAGTACTGCATTGATGTTCATGTGATTTATCATGGAAGAGCAGCATTCTATCTAATTGTCGTTTGATGCTACACTCACTGTGCTAAGCAGGAACTAATTTTCTGTGGTAAAATATTTTCCCTTCTGCAATTTCATTGTATTACTGTAAGAATCAATAGATGTTAGCATTTGATTTTGAAGAATTATTGTTCTAAGTCTGTTCTTGAGTGATGAGTTGTAGTTTTATTTTCCACAGTTTAAGTACCACTAGGCAAGCAGACCACATTAAATTTATCCCAGTATAGTAGCAGTGATTTTTCCTTTAGGCAAGCAAAAGCCACCTAACAACTGAATGATTTGACGTTCTGGATAACAGCAGAAGGAGCAGTGCTGAGTCGGAGGGAAGACATTTCCTTCCGACTCAGTGCACTGAAGACGCCACTGTAAGTAGGTGGAGGCAGCAGAAAGGAGATATGTGCAAGGTATTTTAAGTACTTTGGGTATCTCCCTTCAATTGCCACTGAAATAGTGCTGTGGTATAGACCAGTGGTTTTCACATATTTCCTTGGGACTGAGTTGAAAAAATCATTTATGTCTGCGACCTAACAATTACATTTTTGAGCAAAGCATTCTAGTCTTTTTTGGTTGCGGCAACAGGGGGCACCACAACCCAGTAGCTGAGGGTCTGTGACCCAATATCAGATCCCAACCCTAAGTTTGAAAACCACCAGGGCCCAGAGACATTGTTCTGGGATCAGCCTCAGGAGAGTCCAGCTAAGGATGTTAATTTGTGAAAACAGTCATTTTAGGAGGCAAATTCTGTATAAACCATACATAGCAAGAAGTGGTGCAAGAAGAAAAAAGCAGATTGAGTAGGAACTTCTGTTTCTAGAAGGTGGTAAACATCAGTATGGTAGGAATAAAGAAACAAAGACATATGATGTGAAAATGTACTGCTTGCTTTCAGACAAAAGACAGTTGGTTTCACTGCACTGGCTTCTAATGGCAGTGTCGTCACAGGATACTTCAGAAGTGATGGATTGAGGCATATGTATAATGACCTGTTCAAGTCAGAAATTGAGACAGTCTCAAAGGAAGGTGCCGACCAGATCTATGGAGTGAGACGTGTGAGCGTGTTCAAGAGCTGTGCCAGTTCAATTTTATATATATATATATCTTCCTGACAAGCAAGGGGTGGGGAATGAGGAAATACAAGACTGCACAATTTCTGAGGATTAATAGTTTAGGGTATTTCTTTAATGTATTACTTTCAGGAATAATGTTGACTTTGTTTCTTTTTTAGCATGGCATCTTGACAACCTTTAAAGTGCACAAATAAAATTAAGTCCACATAAGCTCTGTGTTTGTGCAGCAGCTGTTTACATGACAACATATTTTATGTACATACATTTTCTCCTGAGAAATTGTCTCAGTCCATCAAAATATTTGTAAATTGGTTCAGTTTCCAGTGCTGGAATTTGCTCTGGCTGGCACAACAAAGAAACAGGGAAGAGTTATACCTGGTGAAGGTGGAAACAAAAAAATGTGTTTACTATTCCAGATTGAATTGCTTAAAGTCCTAAGGCATTTGCCAGAATGATTGTGCGGAGCTGGTGATCTCACTTTAGCAGCTGCCTGGGGACAGAGGTTTCATTTCAACAGATAGATTTCTCCATGACTTTACAAGCATTCAGAATGGCAGGGAAATAAGGAGGCAGTGTATTCCAGTGAACAGGGCATTCAACTGAGACTTAGAAGACGTGGTTATGTGGTTCAATTTCTAGTTCTGCCACTGACTTGATGTGTGACTTCAGGCAAGTCACTTTGCCTTTCTGTTCCTTAGTTTCCTCCTCTGTGAAATGGGGATAATGACAGTACCCTCTGATGTAAAACACTTTAAGATCTGAAGATGAAAAATGTTGTTAAAAACCAAACAGTCAAGAGCCAGTTCTCTGTGCACATAGTGCCTGAAACGTTAGGGCTTCAGTACACTTGGCCCTTTGTGTGTGTGCAGATGTGGGAGGGCGATGGCTCCAGATGTAGTTCTACCTCTGCATTGGACTATGTGAAGTAGCCCTCATGGGCTTCCCAGAAGGGACAGGGAGGAGCACAAAGTGCTGGGGCAATAGTTAACAGCTCTGCTACACAAAAGAAATGCACACCAGATCTTACTGGAGGACAGATCCTGGAGGACAACTCTGGAGCCAATTTGCTTGCTTGAAATTCAGTTGTATTTGTACAATGCCTAGAACAATATGGCAATCCAGGCACCGCTGTGACGTAAATATTTAATAATACACAGTTAATAGTGCATTGGATAGTATTATTTCTTTTGAGGCCACTGTAATATCTCATTTGTCAATGCAGTGTTCATAGGTCTCCAACGTATTAAGAATCGTTTCTCTCTGCATATAATCATACTGTAGAATCGCTTTAGGTAGAGAGTATTTATATATTTATAAGGACAAAATATTCATGAATGAGAGAGTAAATTCCCTTAGCATACACTGTGAAGTCAAAAAGTGTAGTGGATGTAGAAAAAAAGAGAAAGTGGTGGCTCAGGCAAGCAAGTCGCTTGAATTTTAGTGAGCAAAACTGGACCATTTTTTAAAATGCCTCATGTTATTGCTGTTCCTTGTGTTGTCCAAGCTCCATATGTTTGCTAGCATGTACAATGGAGAGGATCAAGAAATGTCACTGTGCTGTGGGAAATCATTACAACACTGCCAGGTACACATACAGCAGAGCTGTTTGCTTCCCATGAGAGGTCTATATATTTGGGGGTCACTGTGGTGTGTGGCAGATATAACACAAGGTCTCACTAAGCTTAGGAGCACTATTAGATCATTTTTACATGAACCTCACCTTGGTTTTGAAGCTGTGTTAGGGCTTCATCATGTCTCCACTTGCCCACTTTCACAAGAGTTACGTGTATTGGAGCCCGTTCTTGTTAGGCAACAGTGATACTGTTTTCATGTTGCATCTGTTTGCCTGACTATCTTGGTTTTTCCTCCCCAAAACCAGATATTTGTGGCCAGTGAAAGGAAAATTCAGCATGTTTATTTCTGAATTTCCTCATGCCCAGGAGGATCCTCATGCTGGATTTTGGATGCCCTTCTAGAGCTCCAGGGCAATCCAACAACTAGTGGCATTGTGCCATTCTGTGCTAGTAATTCTGTTGTTTGTGCTTTGACATTGATTTCCCTCATCTTGAGCCCTGAAAACTTGCATTGTGTCAGTTGTTTCATGGGAATGGCACAGGAAAGATGCTGTGGGTACCCTAGAGTTGAGGTCTAGAAGGCTATATCCACACGTACATGCTTATTTTGATTTAACTTAAATCGAAATAAGTTAATTTGAAATAAAATCCTTAATTCGAATTAACTTAAATTGAAATTAGCAAAAACCTCAAATCGAAATAGCAAGTCCAGACACAGGACTTGCTATTTCAAATCAGGAAAGGGGCACCATGGGCCATGCCCCCACTCAATATATACAAAAAGGAAGGCACCCTGGGAAGGAGAAGGGCAAAAGTGTTTTTTCAAAATAATGGTTATTTTGAAATAACACGTCTGAACAGCGTTATTTCAGAATAACCATTTCAAAATAACAGACGATTCGAATTAAAGTGGGCTTAAGCTATTTCAAAATAACGTCTCTTGTTCTGAAATGACGGAACTCATCATTTCGAAACAAGAAAAATGTCATGTGGACCTAATCTTTCTTAAATTGAAATAACTAGTGTTATTTTGATTTAAAAGATACGTGTGGACATACTGGAAGTGACTGTCAGCTTGAGCAGTTCTGCTAGGCTAGTCTGAAATCTAACCAGTTCCTGGGCAGTCAAGGCAACTGTCTTTGGCTTAGATAAAGAATAATAGGCAAACATGAGACATGCCTGTAGAATGTTGCCCGGAGCAATTCTTCAAATGAACTGCAAGAAGGTGATGGACCTGCCCTGGTGGTATTTAGCTTGATTTTCTATGAAGAGCTTTATTGGCAGACACGCTGACACGCTTTTTAGTCTGTTCATCAGACAGAGTCTGCTTGTCTGTCTTTTCAGTTGTCTATGTTCTTTTGAGTCTGTCCTTAAAGATAAGCATTGATGCCAGGACAAGAGGGTGAATCACCAACCCCTGTTATCCAAGTCCAATCAGTCCATGCTGCTGTTTCATCATAGTGATGTACTGTTAGAAATACCTAGTCTCCATCACGCTCCATCATTGCAACAAATATACAAAGTGCCTTGTGAAACAAGACCCCCAAAGTGCTTCAATGAACAATCCCTCCCCCAAAAGATCCTCCTGTTATCATCTCATGTGGCAGAAGGCTGCAGGTCTGCTTCTCTTATGTGGTATGGTTGAAAGAGGCCGTGAAGCCCACTCATTTATAGCACCCTCAGGAGGGAAATTGGCAAGTCACCTACTCCCTCCCCTTCCATGAGCCCCCGCCCCAGGTCCTGGACCTGCTATGGTAGATCAGCAGTCCAGGCATGGGGTGGGAGTGCTGCAGACTGCAGTCTCTGGCCCAAGCAGGTGCTCTGGGCTGGGTCCCAGCACTGAGCACCTTCCCGCCCTGCCCTCACAGCTGGCCCTTAGGCATCTCCAATGCCAGTCAGGCCCCAGCACTGAGCACTGGCCTGCCCCATGCAGCCAGCAGGTCTGCCTGGCCCCAGGGCTGGGCACCACCCTGTCCTTAGGCTGGCTGCCACCGCAGTGGGAGGGGGTCCAGGGTTGGAGAAGTCCCCACGAAAGGGGCAGCACCGGGGTCTTAACTTCGCTCTTTCTACTTGCTTACCTTTCTCTCACGTCTGTGAATAAGGAGCTTGCTAAGGCTGGTCTGAGAACTTGTCCTTCCCTTGTTCTGCCTCTGCTTCAGGTGAAAGTGGCATTGGCTCCAGTGGCTCTAATCAGGCAGGAAGAAAGGTATCAGTGAAAACCGTGTCGAATCTAAGAACAGAGGGAAGAAAACTGGGACTGTGGTGGGCACAAATGAGACTGTTAGCAAGCATGTCAGAGAACAAAAAGCAAGAACAGCCTTTAACAAAATAAAGGAAAGGCCAGAGGATACTGAGGATATACAAACAAAGAGCCCTGTGGCATTTTTAAAGAGTAACAAGTTTATTAAGCACATGAGCTTTTGTGAGAGAAAGCCCCACTTTGTCAGACACTTGAAGAAACTCTCCAAGCATCTGAAGTGGGATTTCTCTCACAAAAGTTCATGCGGTTAATAAATATGTTAGTCTTTAAAAGTGCCACAAGCCTCCTTGCTGAACTAGACTAACACGGCCACCCCTTTACAACTTAAGTATATACAGTGTTCTTTTCAGAAAGGAAGGCATGCAAATGTGCCTGTGTTTGTACATTGAAATGCTAAGTGCAGCTGACTGGTCTACCAGATGATTTACACGTACAGTTACTACGATTTCTGTACTGCTCTAGTAACTGCTTGTGCAATTTAGTTGTGTCAGAGTGTACATATTTGGATGTCAAAACTTCTGAAAATCAGTAGGACTATATTCTGCACTGAATGAAATATGCCACATGCTATTTGTTAGTTATAAAACTTTATATCTGCTATATAAATAAAAAGATCAGACTTGGAGTCTGCAGTTTTAGGATGCAGACTATCTGAATAAAAATGGAGGACTTTTATGAGTGCACTGGGGCAGGGGATTGCTGTATACTTAGCACTGTTTGTAGCTTTGTTGAAGTATTTGCATTGCAAAAAAATCAGAAGTGTTTAGGTGTGTAACGGGGTGCAATGTTTGCAGGTTTGTAGGAGCTGCTTGCAGCATAGTTTTGAAAGATGATTAGCAGTTCAATCACTAGCATCAATGAACATTACTGTTTTATGAAAAGGCAAACTTATGTGATGGCTAACACCTGCAGATTTCATGGGGCTTGATTCTTATTTACACTAGGACCTGACTGTGTCCAGCAGCCTTAATGTATCCTATGTCTCGTGCTCCCTGTGCAGCCCCCTTAGACCACCAGACTGATGTATGGGGCCCTCCGAGTTAATGAAAATTGGCCATTGTCTTTCAGCAAGGGTCTCTCTTTAATTGGATGCTGAAGCTGATGCTGTTTGGTTCAATGGACAGATCTCATGAGCCTGTGGTCAGATAAAGCTAGACTACAAATTTCTTCTCAGTCGTTTAGCACTCTGGGTCTTACAGGCTTCAGTCGGACAAAGCTCACATTGGTGCTTTGAAAAACAGAGTCCTGTGGACCTTAAGGACTAACACATTTATTGCATGAGCTTTCATGGGAGAAAATCCCACTTTGTCAGATGCTTTGAAGATGGGGGAATTTACAGAATGGGAGGAAATAAATGCAGCAAAGTGTAAGTCATGGGAACAGGTCACACTGTAACAGCAAATCAAAACAGTTGTAAAGATTCAAACAACTGGGGAACAGCATACAAAGGGAGATGGGGTCAAACCACCTGCTTGTGATTTGAACTGAGCCCAGCACATACAACTCATAGCACTAGGAATTAATCCAGTGTAGAAAACCAGTGTTAATTCCAGAATTCAGAGCACGCAGCCATGTAATGGATACAGAGCAATAATTATTTTCCCTATTAAAATGTTAATACATGTCAGTTTATTATAAACTGCTGATGATCTGCAGTTTGTTGAAGGGTGGCTTACAGCTTTGATAAAGTACATCACCAAAAATAAATACAGCTTGCTTGATAAACATACCACATCAGCTGCCTGTGTGCGGGATATGATTTTATGTACATATTTTGTGGAGTTAAGATTTATATGCACAAAAGCACCTATCACAGACTCCAGGCTTCTTAGCAACTATTAAAACTACAAACTATACCAAAAATTAACAATGCCAGTAACATATACCTATGTACTAACTTGTGCCAGGAGACCCAGTCAGCTGAAAAAAAATCTATTCCCCTCTCCCGCCCATCTCCAGAGATTCCCACCCCGTTCATTGTGCCAGAATCTCAGCTCCCTCCAAAAAATTCCACAGCTAGAGGGACTTGACAGTGTGCTCTGGTGCTCAACACACTTGGTCTACTTCACTCCCAGGGGTAGGGTGCTTTTCAACAGCTCAGGGAGAAACACCCTGTTAGTATCACCCTACCCTTTGCACAAAGGAGGGTGCAGGTCCTCCACTAACCAGAATTACAGGGGACAATGGGTCATCCTCTTAAGTTTGGCAGCTCTCAAGTCATTGTAGCCCATCAGTGATGGAGTATATACCCCATCTGATATTTAAAAGGGTCAATACGCATACAAGAGACCAGTTAATTTACTGGCTGCATGGGGTGAGGCGTCCCTAATTAATGATGAGGCCCGGAGCTGGTAAAGGCAAGCAGACTGGAGAAGGAGGCTGCAGGGAGAAATTCTGTGATCACTCACTGGGCTAAAGAGAGAAGATCAGGCAGGTCAGAGAGGAAGCCTAGGATTCTCTCATCAGTATATTAGGGGATTTCAGGAGGGTATTCCTGGCCCTGCAAGAATGGTGAACATAGAGAGACATGGGAGAGGGCTGCCAACAGGCTTGGTACAGAGACCTCCAGAGTGATGGTAGCAAGGAGCCAGGTAGAGTGTGCTTTGACAGTGTCCTACAGTGCCTGGACTGGAAGCCAGTGTGGGTGTGGGATGCCTGAGTTTGCCTATTAATGACGTGTAAGGTGATGTGAAGCCCAAGAAAGGGATATTGACTACCAGAAATTGTGAGGACATGGTGCAGGACCACTGGGCCCAGAACTGAGAGCAGTCAACCAGGCAGTGGACTTGGATAGTTTGTTTTCATTAGCCTGCCTATTGTTCTGGCAAGTGTGTGACTGTTTGTAGCTTTGTAAGAGTGTTTTTGCATTGCAAAAGAATCATCAGTGTTTAGGTGTGTAACTGATAACCTGACTGACTGCTAGAGGACTGAATCACAAGAAGAGATATACCAGAGCTGGACTGGCTCGACCAGCAGCAGAGATTGTTAGATGAGGAGAGCTGACTACACCATTCCCAACCATGAATGGGTCCTCCAACTGTGAGTACATCCTTCACCATAATTTTACCTCATTTTTTAATGTCTATAACTGTGAGTTCATATTAATGACTTATTTGATAGATAAGCAAATCAGTTACCGTTGCTTCTGGCCTGTACACTCTATTTTGGAAATACAGTGGGAGATTAACTTAGAAAAAATTTTAAGGTGGAAAATTCCATGTAAATGTTGTTTCTACTTGAAATCAGTGGGAATGGGCAATCAGTGGGACTACTGTCAGTCTTTGACCATATTGCAGATTGCAGTAAAAACTTGGTATCAGAGATTCTGGAAATCTAAGGTAAACTGATTGAAATCCCCACTGTACAGAGCTGCAAGGAAATATTTGCACAAAGCATTGTATTTTCCTGTTTTGGACACTAGATGACGATAGTGCTACAAGAACCAATGAGTCTTTCCCCACTGGACCTAGAAATAACTCATCATTTTCTAAGGCAGCCAGCTGACTAATTAAAATATTTGGTGCCAATTCTTCAGTTGTTTTACTAAGCAAATAATGAAATATGGGATTTTAAAAAATGCTTTCAAGATCAAAAATTACTGAATAACGGAGAGAGGCAAAAATTGCAGAAACAATAACATCTCACATAAATGCAAAGAATGACAGCACTAGCAAGAGAAAAAGCTCTCTAGTTACTGTATATTAATTAGTGGTTTGGAAAAGAGGACAGAAAATGTATGAAACACCAAGATCTGTAAATATTATGATCACAAAATGTCATTTAGTATAAACACAAGTGCACTCTTTAACTAAAAAATATGACTGAGATTCACTTTAACGTGCCATGTGAGTCTAGTTCAGCAAAACAAACACTTTTAAAAAGCAACAGATTTATTTATTGTATGAACTTTCATGGGAGGAAATCCTGCTTTGTTAGATGCTTGAAGATGGGGAATTTGCTGAGTATCTAATAGTTTCCCCTTGACCACTTTAATATTCTTTTGGATTGACGAAAGGATTTCCAGAACATCGGTAGAAAAGTTCCTCTGTTGTTACTAAATTTGGTTGTCTAACATGCAGGTGATTCTAACAGTTTTATGCAATGTGCTAGAAAAACTGGCATTTATTTCATTGTCCACAAACACATAGCTATCCTCATTAAGCAAGCAACACAGGAAGTATTTTTATAATGTTGCTGTGGCTCTGGGAGGGAAAGGAATACATGACCTTTAAGAACAACACTTTATTTCTAATTAAGTTCCTTGTTCAGTGTTAAAAGAAAACAATTTTCTATGATTTTGTCAGTCTCTTATGACATCTGTACAATAGGCACAGATTCCAAGGGATGCAGTCAGTGAGGTTTTTCCAGACACACAAACAGACAGGGCCAAATTCTTCTAACAGTTTCACTAGATTTACATGATGAATGTCCCAGGTCCCAGGTTCTTACACTTGGCAGTATCTATTTTGCATAGAAACAGACTAGATTCAGTTTGTTTTCCAGTAATGTTCTATACGAGTCATTGCACCTCATACCATACAGTGGCTATGTATTTACACCAGTGTCACTGAGAGCAGTACAACTTTACTCTTCTGGTAACTTTTTTGCTTTTAACTTTTGCTTAGTGTTTACATCTGACCTCTTATTAAAATCCACATTTTAACAAATTCTGTTGAATGGCTTTGGTCTTTGTGACTCTAAATATGCATGTTAGAGTATCACAGTTACCGGGTAAGCCAGGCCTTAGATCACTTTTGTCTTGCATGTACTCCTCCCTTGTCTAAGAGACCTGGCTTCCTGCACCACACTCTAGGTCAGTGATTCTCAACCACTGTGTCAGGACACACTACTATGTCACCAAGCAGTGATAAGCATGTCATGGAGAGCGGAAATGGCTGGAGTCAATAAGAAGTGGGTGGGCTAGTGTGTCCTATAGGGTTGTGATATGCTGCCAAGCATATTGTGACCTGCAAAAAGTTGAGAACCACTGCTCTAGGTGAAACTATATGGTCCAACCACTCCCAGACTAGACATATGAGATGTAGCATACTGTTTATCAACTGTGGTAACCTGACACGGCCAACTGAACTTGGCCACTATCAGCCTTTTCCTCTGGGACCTTGTCACAGTAGCTGTGTTGTCTCAGACTGCTTCTTCCAGATAAAGCATTATTTATTCTTTCACCCAGAGATACAAAGCACATGGAGCAGAGTTAAAACAACAGAGTCCTGTATGCTTAACCTTAATCTTAATCTTTCGTTTAGTACATTTCATCAAGCCATCTCCCTCTGTTACTGAGAAAAACACATTATCCTGCCTGCAACATGCATCTTCTCTCTCCCCACCTCCCCCCCATGCATCTGAGCTCTAACTCATCTTCCCTGGGTAGCCCCTTTAGTTCACCCTACCCATCCTTCCTTGTCTAGGTCCAGGTCTAAAATGGTTTAACATACTCCTTGAACCCAAACTCAGCCTTGGGAAGAGTAAACCATTTTAACCTGGCTGCAGCCAGTTACAGGGTGTTCCCCAATAGATAGATTCCTTGTTGTTTTCTGAAAGGCTGTTATCTATATAATTGTTCCGTCTTTCCTGTTTGGTTCCTTTAACAATCCTTTGGATTTAACTGTGTACCTTCAAGCAGGAAACATCACACAGATAATCTGACTTATATATAATATTTATAAAATATTTTGCTACACATAAATCCTTCATTCTCCATAGAATGTTACTAAATACTTACTCTAGAGATAAAGGAAAATTTCGGCTGGCCATTTTGTAATTTCACTTTCTGACCCAGAGCAAATATTTCTGCATTAGCTATAAACTATTTCTCTGTATGAATGGTAGCTAACACTTCAGAATGTGTAATGCACATAGAGGGCCAGTCCTACCACAGAGGTGAGCTAGGTGGTTGCCTAGGGTACTAAACAGTAAGGGGTGCCAGGGGCTGCTGGGCTGGGGCCAGTGAGTTAAATTTCCCACCCTGCTGCAAGGCGGTCAATCTTCTGTTCCCCCCTCCAGCACAGATAAGTGCTGGTGGGGGAAGGAGGTAGAGCTCATAGGGAAAGGCTTGGGGTGGCTCGGAGGAGTGGAAGGGAGGGTACACACGGGCTGCTCAGCCAGCGCTTGTTCAGTCCAGCCTGCCGTGAGGCTTGCACCTCTCAGTTGGCTTGTGCTCCACTGGCTCCCTGCTTGGCCTGGTGGCTCCCCGCCCGTGGCTGCCCCCCCACACACACACACACTTGTCCTGGCTCTGCATGGCCCACCGCTCGTCCCAGCCCAGCCAACCACCTGGATTGCCGTGCAGCCCACATCCTTCAGCTAGGTTGGGGTGGGACTTGGAGGATTGGAAGGGAGGATGGATGTGGGCCCCTTGGCCAGCCCGCAGTTTGGCCAGCTCACTGCTCATGCCAGCCTAGCACAGCCATCCCACCACCCAGCCTGTGCAGCTCAGGCTGCCACTGAGGGGTGGAGGGAGGGTGCCAAAATCATAGTCACCTAGGGCACCAAAAAACCTTGGGCTGGCCCCGTGCACATACATATATGTTTGTGTGGCTGGTTTGCCAGATATTAAAAAGAACTTATCAAGCTCTTCTGGATCAGTAACTGGTTAAACTATAGGAAACAAAGAGTAGGAATACATGTTCAATTTTCATAGTGGAGAGAGGAAAATAGAATGTTCCCTCAGTGATCTTTACTGGGACCTGTGCTCTTCAAAATATTAATTATTGATCTGGAAAAGGGGGTGAACAGTGAGGTAGCAAAATCTGCAAATGAAAATTTATGCAAGCTAGTTGCCTCCAAAGCTGACTGGAAAGAATTATAAAGAGATCTCACTAAACTGGTGATGAGACAAAACAGCAGGTGAAATTCAGTGTTGATAAATGCAAAGTAACAAACACTGGAAAAAAATAATCCACACCATACATAAAATATGATGGGGTATAAATTTACTTTTACCTCTTAATAAAGTGATTTTGGAGTCATTGTGGGTAGTTCTCTGAAAACATCTCTCTCCCTGTGCAGTGTTAGTCAAAAAAGGCTAATAGAACATTAGGAACCACTTGGGAAGGGATAGATGACAAAACAGAAAATATGATGCTATATAAATTCAGGGAATGCCCATACCTTGAATGCTACATGCAGTTTTTGTCACCCTATCTCAGAAAAGGTATATTAGAATTGGAAAAGATGCAGAGAAGCACAACAAAAATGATTAAAGGTATAGAACAGCTTCCATATGAGGAGAGATTAAAAAGATGGGGTCTGTTCATCTTAAAAAAAGAGATGATTTAGAAGCGATATGGTAGAGGTCTATCAAATTCTGAAGAGTGTTGGAGAAAGTGAATAAAGAGGTGTTATTTACACTTTCACATAACACAAGAATTAGGCAGCAAGTTAAAGGCACAAAGCACAGTCAGCCAGTCGAATTTGTTGCCTGTGGAGGTTATGAAGGTCAAAATAATAAACGGGTTCAAAAAAGAATTAGATAAACTCATGGACGATAGGTGTGTCCAGGGCTATTAGCCAAGACGGTTAGAGACGTGCAAAGCCATCCCTACGGGGGCGCAGGGCCCAGGACCAATCAGCCAGTGTGGGCCCACCCTGCATACCAGGGGAGGGGCCAGTCCAGGGGCTGGGCTTTGCTTTCCTGCCCCACCGCTGGGCTGGCCTTCTCCGCCCCGAGGGAGGAACAGCCGGCCCGGGGAGGAGAGGGAAAGTCAAACCCGGTCTCTGGGCTGGCCTGCTCCACCCCTGGGCTGGCTGTTCCCCACCCTGGCGCAGGGTGATTCAGCCCTGAGCAGAGGCCGGCTGCACACTCCTGCCCACACCTTCCCTGCTGCGTTCGGCTCCACGCCGAAAGCACCGGGGAGGTGGTGGGGGACAGCGTGGCCATGAGAGGCAGCAGTGCAGGCACAGTGCTGCCCTGCACACGATGGGACAGTGGGGGGCCCACAGAACCACAGGGCCAGGGGCGATCACCCCTCGCCTCCCCCACCCCCAGGGACAGCCCTGGGGACGCACCCCATGCTCAGACTATCCCTAAACCTCCAAAAGAAAGAAGCTGGGGCTGGATCACTTACATTGCCCTGTTCTGTCCATTTCCTCTGAAGTTTATGGGACTGGCCCTTCTCAGATGACAGGCTACTGGGCTAAATAGACCATTTGTCTGACCCAGGATGGATATTAGGTGCTTAAGCACTTTCTTGAATTGGGGCCTTTATCAGCAACATTGTTCTCTCAGCAAGGATATATTGAAAACCATAAAAAGGAATATTTGTCTTTTATAGGATTTGCTGCCATCTACAGATACGGTGAATATTTACTTTTCAGCCACTGTGATAGCTAAAGTGACCTTTTAGTTGTAGTTTCTACATCTGTGTCTGTGTGTTTACTTTTAGTGTTAAGGTTCCTTCCCAGTCCTTCTTAGACTAACAAACAACATTTAAATATATGCAAATTTCCCAATTTTGCTGATGTTTAAGGAACATTTTTAAGGTCACCCTTTCTGATCTATCATACAGATTTATGCACCATACATTTGATCACTACTTGTTTTTATCTACATCTGTCTTCTCAAATGGTATCTGAATGGGTTTATTTTTCTATTTTAAATAAAAGATTTATGCCTTAGCTGTCAGTTTGCCTTTATTTATTGAAAATTTAATCTTGTTTCTAGAAGTACAGATTAATGTATTAGATTAAACTGTCTCTTGTGTTTCTCCGAGATGGTAGAAGTATACTTTCCTCTGTGGATACAATACATAAACACAATACACTCTGAAGTTAAAACAAAGGACTTATATTAGTCTACGCAACACAGGAGATGGAAATAGACACTGGCATTTTTAATCTAAGACAGTGAGTAATGGAAATTCCCTGACAAGTAAATATGGCATAGATGACAATTCAGCTAGCAGACAGTACCTTGTAAAATGTTTCATGAAACATTTTGTATTTTCATAGTATATCCCTGATATTTAGATTTAGTAAATATAATTCTATGTCATAGTATCAGTAGGCCACATTCTGATATTTCATACTCCTGGATTTGCATGGATGTAACAGGTTCAATGTTTCCAATGTGTTAGAACTTTGTTAATGAATTCTACCTGGTATTTCACACACTCCATTGTTATGTTTCTTCAGTATCACCTAACAGTGCTAACTTCACAGCATCAAAATGTCTCTTCTGATTTAAATAGGGAAAAAAACCAATGCCCATCCACAGTTCTGATTGCCTTGACAATTATTCACAGTCCACGTAGGAATAACTGGTTGTGTCATGAAATTCTCTCAACACTTCTAGCATCTCAGTAAACAGAGTCTGGGCTCTGGTCTATATTTACTATGGTTTGTGGTGGCAGTCGAAGGGAGATACACACACTATGTAAAATAACTTGCATCTATCCCTTTGACCTACTTAAAGTGGCGTATCCATTGTGTTGAGTCCCGTCATCACTGTAGACTTGCCCTGGGACTCAGAAGGCCTAGTATTTGCCACCTCTTCTCCAGAATCTCCCATAGCTATCACTGATTCAGACACTCTACTCCACATCTATTTCTTCTTATCTCCTGTTATATCCCAACTGTTGAGGGAACAACCTTTGGCTAGAGTTCTGCATGAAGGAATGGAGCAGGTCAAAGCATGGTGGAATTGCTCCTTTATTACTGTGTCACATCTGTACCTTTGCATCTTAGGAATCATGCCAGATCATTCAGGCCTCATTTGTTAATACCTCAATTTCAAGCAACTTGATATTCTGCAAATGTTTCTATCATTGCTAGTCACTTAAGCAGGTTCTAGCCTCTGCTAAAGAGGCGTATCCTTTATCCCAACACTTTAGCATGTTGCTGAGCGTGTTTTCCTGAATCAGAGCCAATGTGCAAGTGCTTTCTTGAACGGGACTACTTTAACAAATAGGGGCCACAGGCTCCTCAAGTCAATCTAATTTCCATTGATGTCACCATGAAAAATTCCCATTGATTTCCATAGGCATTTGAGCAGGCCCACAGAATGACACTGCACTATCTTGATCTGCGACCCCTATGGATTTTTATTTTAGGCTTATGAAAGCATCCATATTTATTAAAAGCAATGAACCATCTTGTTCAATATCTTGTTTCTGATATTTTCCAGTACCAGGTGTCTCACAGGAATGTTCCAGAAACTGCAGTGGGGAATCTAGGCTTTAAAGGGCCTTATTTCCTGTGTTCCCAGGGTTCAGCAGTATCCATCCTTAAAGTTCAGTTGGCAAGAAATATGAGGCCAAAAACCACACTTGTGGTAGTGTATGATGATGATTAGTTGTCCCAGTAGCCACATGGAGCTCTGAAGAAAGTCAGGCCAAGTACATGCACCTCCACTCCTGAATCGGGTTGACATTCTTCCTTACTGAAGAAGACTGAATTGAATTCCTGAGATCCTGCAGTCCTCACTGAAGCTGAGTATTACCGTCCTTTTGATTATTTAATTGCTTAAGAGCAACAAAGTCTTAACTTGTAGACAGCTATATTGGTGTCTTATTTTTGTAGCCCAGCAGCACTTTGTAATCATGTGCTGAAGTTATTTCATGCAGTATAATGGTTAAAAAAATAGGAAGGAGAGAATTATTGACAGAACCTTTCTCTGGCAGATATTCTATGATTGCTACATTACAATTCAGAGTACAATTTGCAGAAAAAACATGCCTGTGCTATACAAGAGAACCAAAATTAAATTGAATGAGTATCCAACAGCCAAGGTCACACCCATTCATGCTAATAGGAGCTTCAATTAGTGAAGCACACATCTACAGACACAGCTATTTTATCAGATTCACACTATTGTATTTGGAAACATTTGTATCCTAGTAACAAATACTACTTTGAGGTGACCTTCTATTCCATCAGGCTCATTAGGCAAAACAAAAATAAAAGTGAAGCTACCTCCTTGTGTCTCTTCTGTATGTTTTAGGAGCTTCTGGAATTATAAATAATGTTATCCACAGATTCGGGGCTAGTATAAATACTTTCCTAACCCTGCTTAATGCACATATGCTATTGGATTTCTCCAGAAGTATACATGAGCAGTGCTTTCTAAACTAAAGCAGTTGGACCTACTGTCCACTTGATGCCACGTTTCTGGAAATGTTCTGATACCACAGTTAGGGTCAAGTTTTCAGAAGAGCTCAGATTCCATATATCCTCAAATATTCACAGATGTTCAGCACCCAGCAGCTCTTCCAGTTTTTAGTTGATATTTCCAGCGGGAATCACTGGTTGACAAAATGTAGTTGTCATTTAGTGATTAAATGGGAACAGTGCTCTCTGGTAAATCTGGCCATGGTTTCAGATGTTTAAAGAGGTTAGTAAAAACATTAGATCAGCCACAATGTCCATCTAGCCCAGTATCCTACCTGCTTGCAGTATCTTTTGTCAGATGCTTCAAAGCAAATGAACAGAGCAGAGTAAATGTAAAAGCTCCATCTCCTGGCATTCAATGCCAGCTTCCAACAGTTGGAAGTTAAGGGTATCTGGAGCACAGGGGCATCCCTGGCCATCCTGGCTAATAGCCATTGATGGACCTGTCCTTCATGAACTTATCTAGTTCTCTCTTTTTTTTTTTGACCTGTTTATACTTTTGCCTTCAAAATATCCCATGACAATAAGCTAAACAGGTTAAGTAAGCACTGTGTAAAGAAGTACTTCCTAATGTTTGTTTTTAAACCTGCTGCCTACTAAATTCATTGGATGCCCACACTCCAAGTTTTGGTGTTATGTGAAGGGATTATAACACCTCCTCATTCACTTTCACCATACCTTTCATAATTTTACAGACGTTTAACGTATTGCCTTTTACTCTTCTCTTTCCTAAGACACAGTCCCAGGTTGTTTTTTTTTAATCTCTCCTTGTAGGGAAACTGTTCCATACCCCTAATAATTTTTATATATTGCATTAGCTTAAATAAATAAATAAATAAATATTTTTAGTGTATAAATACATTAATCATTTAAGTGCCACCAGACTCCCTGCTTGTTTTGCTGAACTAGACTAACATGGCTATTCCTTTGGAACTAATAATTTTTGCTGACCTTCTCTATACCTTTTCCAATTCTAATATCTTTCCTCAGATGAGTGACAAGAATTGTATGCATGATAATGATGCACTGCATGATGATGAATGTATGCATGTATGTATGATACTTGATGTTTTTATCTATAACTTTCCTAGTGATTCTTAACATTCTCTAAGCTTTTTTTTGACTGTACATTGAGCAGATGTTTTCCAAGAGTTAGGCATAATGATTCCAAGACCTTTCTTGAATGGTAAGAGCTAATTTACATCCCATCATTTTGCATGTGTAGTTGGGAGCATGTTTTCCAATGGGCATTACTTTACACTTTCAACATTGAATTTCACCTGCCATTTTGTTGTCCAGTCACGCAATTTAATGAGATCCCTTTGTATCTCTTTTCAGTCAGCTATAGACTTGTCTATTTTGAGTAATTTTGTATCAACTGCAGATGTGGCCACTTTGCTGTTCACCTTCTTTTCCAAATCTTTCATTAATATGTCGAACAGCAAAGGTCATAATAAAGACTCCTAGGGGTGGTGGTGAGGATCATGCTGTTTGCTTCTTTCCATTGTATAAATTGACCATTTATTCCCTTCTTTATTTCCTGTCTTTTAACCAATTACTGATCTATGACTTTCCCTAGTATCCCAAGTCTACTTAGTCTGCTTAAGAACGTTTGGAGAGGGACTTTATCAATGACTTCCTAAAAGTCCATGTATAATATATCAACTGGGTCATCGTTGTCCATATGCCTGCTGATATCCTCAAAGAATTCTAATAGATTGGTGAGGCATGCTTTTCATTTACAAAGGTCATGTTGCCTCAACCCCCGAATATATAGTGTTTATCTATGTGCATGATAATTCTGTTCTTCATTATAATTTCAACCAATTTGAATGGTATTGAAGTTTGACATATGGCCTGTTATTGCCAGGATTGCCTCTGGAGGCTTTTAAAAACTAAATTACATTAGTTACCTTTCAGTTATATGGTATAAAGGCTGATTTAAGCTGGAGGTTACATAAAATAGTTAGAAGTTCTACCATGTAATATTTGATTTCCTTCAGCACTTTTGGGTGAATACTCTCTGGTCCTGGTACTTTATTTGTTTAGTTTATCAATTTGTTCCAAAACTTCTACTAGTGCCTCAGTCTTTGACAGTTCCTCCAGGTTGTCATCTGAAGAGAATGGCTGAGATCTCTCTCATATAGTCCACAATAAAGACCAGAGCAAAGAATCCATTTAATTTCTCTTTGATGGCCTTCTCTTTCTTGAGTGTTCCTTGTTTGTGCAGTGGCATCAGTATCTATTTGGAAGGCTTCTTCCTTTTCACACACTTAAAAATTTTGTTGCTGTTGGGTTTTTGTCTTTTTGGCTAGTTATTCTTGGTCCACTTGCCTTACACTATTATAATTGACTTGGCAAAGTTTATGTTCCTTTCTATTTTCCTCACTAGGTTTTGCCTTCCAATTTTCAAAGGATGCTTTTTGCCTCTAACAACCCTTTTTACTCTGCTGTTTAACTATGGTGGCATTTTTTTTGTCCTTTTAAACTTTTTTTTTAATTTTGTTTTAAATAAATATATAGTTTAAGCCTGCACTATAATGCTTTTAAACAGTCTCCAGGCAATTTGCAGGCATTTCACCCATTTAACTAGCTTTCTAATTTTTGTATAATTTCCCCTTTTTGTGTTAAATGCTACTGCAGTGGTTTTGTGGGTGGTTTTTTTGTTTGTTTGTTTGTTTGTTTTTGACATTTTTCCACCAACAAGGATGTTGACCTAACTCTATGGTTGCTTTCACAAAACTGTTCAGTTATATTCATCTCTTGGGCCAGATCCTGTGTACCCCTCCTGAGGCAACATATGCCAAATCAATATGAGGATAGCTGAAATCATCCATTATTATTGTATTTTCTGCCTTTGTGGCATGTCTAGTCTTCCTGGACATTTCATAGTCACTCACACCATCTTAGTGAGGACAGTAGTATATTTCTACTGCTATACTCTGGCTGTCCTGGTGTGGAATTTCTCCCCATAAAGAGTCTATAGTACTGTTTGAGTCATTCAGTATTTTTCCTTTATTTGGGTCTTCTTTCTTTCACCTGGAGTGACACATCCCCAACCAGTGCAACCTATCCTGTCATTCTTACATATTTTGTGTGCTAATGTTCCACAGATTATCCTCATTCACCAAGTTTCCATGATGCCTGTTATACCTCTAGTTTACCCCCCTTAATATTTAGACTTCTAGCATCTGTATATAACCACTTGTATATTTTCTCTATGTTCAGTTGCTTGCGTTCAGGTGTTGTATTTAAAAAGGACTCTTTTCCATTTGACTGTTCCTCACTAACTCTTATCTGTACTTTACCAGCTTCTATCCTATCATCTTTACAAGGACACAGAATTTCCCCTTTAATAAATACATCCTGCAGAGATGTCTGTACTCAATCTGTGCCCCTATGTACATGTTGGCCTCCAGCACCTCTTGGCATGTTGGCTTCACCCAACATTTTACTTCAAACACATCCTTAATTCCCATTAACTTTAATGGGACTGTTCATCTGCTTAATTTAAATAATTTAGTACTATTATAATTATTCATTTATTATTTGTGCTATTATAATACCTAGGAAACCTAGTCATGAACCAGGTTCCCATTGTGCTAACCACTGTACAAGTAGAGAACAAAAAGATGGTCCCTGCCTCAAGAAACTTATAATCTGAATATAAAGCAAAAGACAACAGATATAGACCAAGAAGGGAATATGAAAAACTAGTAATACAATATAGGTCAATATGATAGGGTGTGAGACCAGCGCAGCAGCTGCCTAGTACTTGTGAATTTTTTGTTGGCCTTTGCTGAAGCAGAATTAAAAGGCAAATCTGTGCTGTCTAGTTTTGAGATAACATGTCTGGATAGGGATAGAAAGATTCCATGAACTTCTATTTTTTCACTAATTGATAGGAAAGCTGTGGTTTTTTGACAACCATAAACTGAACTGCAGACTGCCACCAGCTTAGTTGTAGCTGGAAACATTGCCTTCAATTGTAGTAATTGGGCCTAAAAATGTACCCTAATTGTGAGCTCAACTGTGGAAAGTGAAAGTTTGTAAAAATGTCACAACAACCTAAAACAATAACTGTTAATGGGAAAATGTGCTAATGGGTGACGAACTGAATTAGTTCAAACAGAAAGACCCACTGATATAACTCAGGATCATGCCTGATAAATAAGAGAAGTGTTAATGGGCTGGAAATTAGTAAATCAAAATTGGTGTGTCAGAAGTTAGGCCTAATTGTTGAACAAAATGATGAGTGAATCAGCTATTCTACTCATCACTAACTATCATGGCTACCACACACCTACCATCTTCTCAAACCCCTGACATTTGTTTGTCCTAATCCTAGGAGATCTCATGACCAGACCAAGTCAGAGAGACAAACCCAGATGACATAGCCATCTCCTTCAGCTGCAGCTAAATTCCAAATACCACTGGGATGTTAGACTTTCTCTCCTCTCTGACTCCCTAAAGTTTCCTTTTCTTCCCTGCCTTACTTCCTAACCTTCCTAACTCTTTTTTACTTCCATCTAAAGAAAGTCTGGCTTAGCTGGCTAAGACTGCATATTTTGCAACACTGCTGTAAGTCTGTGACCAGAAAGGGCTTTGCATTTAGTAGCCTAACAGCCCAATGCAAATACAAATTTGCAAGGTCTTTCAGCAAAGTTGCAAATGAGAGTCAACAATGAAGAAAGAAACTCTTTGCTGGTCTTTTCTTTTCCCAGTTGTGTGTACACCTTGTTTTGTTTTTCTAGGAAATGAGATGAAACTTTAACACCCACAGCAACTCTAGTTCATCTCAGCTAGCTTCCTTTGTCTTCAAAAGGACAATTGTTACCATCTCAGCATCACCTAAAAGACTATCATCAGAAAAGTTTTGGGGTTTTGTTTTGGAGGTGGGCGGTGGGGGGTTCATTTTTGCTTTGTTTAGTTTTTTCCTTCCTTTTAAAGTCTCTCTTCCAGTAAAGGGAAAAAGAACAAGGCATGTTGTTAAAATGAAAGCCTTTTTTTAAAGCACCTGAAATGTAAACCATTTTTCCTTGTTCTATATCTTTAATAACAGGTTAAAAGTGTTTGATGGTATTTGCCATGGTACTAAATGGGCTGAGATCTCTATATAGTTAATCTTGTTTCATGCTGCATAATGTAGGACAATGTAAAGGTCATGTTAATACCTCTGACTCTTTTTACCCCTTTATTCCATCTAAATTAATACAGGACCTCAAGGCTGGTTACTGTATGTAGGTGATACATGGGTCCCAATTAGCCCCAAATTAGCTCATATTTATTAATGGATTTTCCAGAAGTAAAACAGATTTGGTTCAGTTATCATTGTATAATAACAGGACTCTCTTCTAATGTATCAAAGTAAGTCTAAAAGGGGAGAAGGTGCATTTTTGTACAAGTGATCACTCGCACTTCACTGGTGCTAGAAAACAATATGCACTGAATGAGAGCAAAGTGCACATTCCAGCAGCAGAGCTTTACACAGTAAGAGCTTTTCCAACAAAATGGTGTGGTCAGCAATCTTTGGGTTAAATAGGCCTCAAGGTAAGACCAGGAGTGGATTATCACATGGGCCGATGCGGCCAACGTCCAGGGGCCCTCTGCTCTGCCAGCACTGGGGAGCCGTGTGCATCAACCCAGAGGCTGGCTCTGTGCTCTGCTCCTGGGCTGCTGTGGCCTGGCTGGCTGGCAGAGCTGCCTGGCATGTGCCGTATGCGGTGTGGCCTCTGTGCACGCCAGTTGGCCCTGCCACCCCAGGAGCAAAATGGTCAGGCTGCAGTTGGGTTCTGGCCACCTCGCCAGCACTGGCCTTTTGGTGGAGGGAGGCATGGGGGTGGCCACCAGTGGAGGGGGGCACCATTTGGGGAGGCCCTGTGGCCCCTGGTCCATGTCTGGGTAAGACCTGGGCTTCACACAAACAAACAAACAAGATGCCCTTGGGCTCAAAGGACATTAGTCTTTCCAGCATATTATGGATCTCCTCTGTCTTATTTAGTGCTTTTGACTTAATTGGCCTGCAGCCAACTCAGCTCCCCTTTCTATCAATCAGAGAGAGGTTTTTATTGTTGCTGTTGTTGTATTTTGAAATAGAGCTCCCTGCTTTAAGTTCTTCAGGCCAACTCCCAAGAGTGACTCCAGCAACTAGGAGATAAGGGTGCTCACAGCCTCTGCAGGATGTGGCTTCAAGTCCTGTCACAAGCTCTGGCTCATCATAACCCCCACCTGTTTCTTTTCATTCAGGTGTAGCAAATGGAAAGTACAAGAAAAAATAAACTTCCTATCTACCTGTGCCACAGGAGCACTCCTGTTCTGTATGACAAGCAATTGCACAACATGTAACCCAAGACTTAATGCTTAATTCTTCCACGCTCTCCACTGAGTGAAGTGCTGTTCCACCATACTTCCAGAGACAGTCTCTTTCCTATTAATACCCTGTTAAAGTGCTCTCTCTGCCCCTGTTATGGTTAGAAATAGGCCTAAACAGCAAAACACTGGATCTAGAGTTCAGAAAGCTCCCAGTTCAGAGCTGGAGTAGTTTCAGACTGTTATAGAAACATAGGGGCCAGCAGTGGAATTTGGTTCCACATGTGGGGTTGGATTCCAAACAGCAAAGCTGTGACAGAACAAAAAGATTTAGAAAGCTTAGCCCTAAAAGTGAAATGTCACTCAAGCAGAACAGGATTACCAAAATCCTATTTTAATTTCAGAATATATTACCACAGATGCACTCACCCTGACAGATGGAGGATCTACAAGGAAGCAAATATACGTATGTGCATAAATAAGTGACCTAGCGCACAAAGGGCAATCCAGGCTCTCCAAAGGAAAATCATCAATTTGTGTGGTAGGGAACTGAATTCATGGCTGTCAGGAAACACTGCTATGACAATTTACCCTTTTTCTTTTAGAAGCGGGGGGGGAATTGGCTGTATTAATTGTACTTGACAGCTCCTGTGGCATGACAATGGAAATAAATTGTAATATACAACTGCTCAACATGCTTTTTTTGTTTCTAAAAATATTGAATAAGAAATAAAATATTGAAATAAATTTTAAAATTCAAAATATTGAATGAGGAATAAGGCTGAAACGGATGCATCTGGAGCCCTCACATTTACAAAATAACTAGTGAGACTTGGCCAGTCGACCTGGAGTTCTATATTTGAGATCATTTGTCCCTCTTAAGAACATAATGCTCTGCCTGCTTTTTGATTGGCCCACCACAGTCATGAGCAGATGAATCGCTCACTAGTGATTCTGCTCACACAATGCCAGGCAAATGACCAATTGCTCTGATCATTCTGGAGTTAACAGTTACTATTGATTCTTCTTCTCTTATTATTTATGTTACCTCATTTTTCATCTGTTCTTTGCTTCCTTATTACTTCATTAGCTGCAGATTAGCCTTTCTTGTCCTTAACAAGAATAATGAACTTTAACAGAAAATTCTAAGTTCTGTGCTCATGTGGCCTTCTGGGGGAGGGAGGGGTACAATAGCTCTGGCTTGAACCAAGTATAATATAGGCTTGCATTGTTCAAGCTTTGTGACCTCCCTGCCAGTTTCACTTCAGTATTGCTTGGCATGATGCTTGTTGTTTTAGTCCTGGGGTTCTCAACCTGGGAGTCAGGACCACAGAAGGGTTGTGAGGTTATTTTGAGAGGGTTGCGATTGTCAGTCCCTGCACATACAGGAGCAGTGACGATCACTTGGAGTCCTTCTGAGCTGGGTGACCAGAGAGCAGCGGAGTGCTCTGAAGCCAATGCCACTCCCAGTAGGAACATAGACGTAAAGGTGTCTTGGCGTGGAGGTGGGCAGTTTGGCATGGCATGGCATGGCATGAGGGGGCATCAGAGCCTGAAAGGCTATGTTTACATCTGGCAGACTCAGTTCAGACTTGCTAGTCTGAACTAAGAAGTTCGAGGTTAATTCGCACTAACTGCAAGCTGATTAGTTCAAACTAACCACATGTTCTAGTTTGAACTAACCGGCTTAGTTCAAACTTCTTTAATTCTAAAGTTCTGTCTAAGCACGTAAGTCTGGACTAACCCCTGGTACTTTCAAGTCCTAACTAAGCTTTCCTCAGTCCGAACTAAAATTTCTTAGTTCGGACTAGGGAAAGCCTAGTATAGCCATAGGCTAAATTAGTCCAGACTAAGCCTCCTTAGTCCAGGCTAATTTGCCAATGTAGACGTGGCCAAAGATTTCCAAAGGGGTTCTGGAAAAAAATTTGAGACCCCCCCCCCCTTTCTGGTCAACGAGCCCTTCCTTTATAGACTGTCAATAGTACCAAAATAATAATACATAGAACATTTACAGAGCTTTGTAGGTATAATTATTAGACCCTAAAAACTAACTAGAATGGGCAGTGCTTTTGCAATTATCACCTGTGAACCAAACTATAATTTGAACTCACAGGTATGGTTCAATATTATGGCAATGGTGGTTGTATCACGTTTCAAAGGGGTAGCTGTATTAGTCTAGGACAGCAAAACAAACAAGGAGTCCTGTGGTGCTTTTAAAGACTAACCAATTCATTGCATGAGCTTTCATGGGATAAAATCCCACTTTGTCAGACACTTGAAGATGGGGAGCTCACAGTATGGGAGCAACTATGTGCAGGGGAGTGTGAGTCATAGGATCAGGTGAGCCTATCACAGCACATCAAAGCAGTTGTTGGGATTTCAAACAGTGGAGTTTAGTAATTAGCAGTGAGGTGGGGGGATAGGTAAAGGAAAGCAAAATTACCTATTGTAATGGGAAAAGAACCCATAGGCTTTATTCGGCCCTGAGTTCACTGTGTCAAATCTACATATGAATTCCAGTGCTGCAGTTTCTCTTCAAAGCTTTGATCTGTTACTCACTTGTCTAAGTATGGCTATTAATGGATGGCAATTCCTACTAGCACATTTTCATTTAAGCAATAGCTATTGTTGGCCAACAAATGACACGAGACTGCAAACTGGAAAAGAAGTGTCTTCACTGTCATAGAATATGTCTACACTGCAGGTCAGGGGGTGACTGCAATTAAAAACAGAATGCATTTAAATAGCATTTTTAGCATGCAGATAAAAATAAAAATGAAGACATAACAGGCAGGGGCGTCGCTGGTACTGGGCACATGGGGCCCATGCCCCGAATCCTGGCGCCAGTGCCCTGGGTCTGGCAGGGCCCCACCTCTCCTGGTCTCCAGCCCAATCAGGCTGGAGATCCAGGGCCCAGCTGCCCACGCCTTTCCCAGGGCATTGGCGCGAGGATTCGGGGCAGTGATGCACCTGGTAACAGAGCAGACTATTCCAGCACACCCAGAATCCTGGATATGTTTTTGCCTTCCTAGCTCTGGCCATGCTCAGGTGAGGTTTCTGCCATCAGATGCCCACTGTTATTTTCAGCTGTGCTAGCTACATCAAAACCAAGATGGGTATGCCTCTTGGCTGTAGTCACAGCTCTGATGGCAGTGTAGACATCAACAGTTAGGAAGGGCAGACACTGTAGTTTATACAGTCATGGATATGCCATAGATGTCATAAGCCAGCCTCTGGTAAGATGTGGCCTATGCTACAGAAGATTTGAGAACCTTTAGACCAGCCATGGCCAAACTGTGGCTTGGGAGCCACATGTGACTCTTGAATGAAAAAGTGTGGCTTGCGGAAGAATGTCAGCAAATCAGTTTAATTGGTAAAAATATATGGCTATATGCTCAGTACGGCTCTTGAAGGTTTAATAATCAACATGTGTGGCTCTTGAATTCCATAAGTTTGGCCACCCTTACTTTAGACTAATGGAATATTTGAAAATCATACATTGTCATACCCTCTAATCACAACAGATCTAAAAAGAATTAAAAACATTAAAATCCTAAAGTGTGAGTTCAGGAAGACAGCTGTTGCTGCATATTGAAGTGCTGCATAAGGATTTATAAAATGAATGTGAAACCTTCCTTTTACTAATACATTTTTCCACTGCTGGGGCTTGTGTTGTTATGCAGAGGGTCATAGCTCGAACACAGAGTTGGTTTTTTTCTTACATCGTGGGCTGGTAGCATCTGGGTGTCCTTCAGTAACAATGCTTAGAGCACAAGCGTAGGGCTAGTGTAGTGAGGAGGCATGGCCCTCCTCAAAGGGGGCAGGGTGTCAGAGTCAGCTGGGAAAAATCAGATTTGACCTGTCCATCAGGCCAGAGGGCAAGGGGGTGGGGCAGGAAGTACAAAAAGAGGGCTGGCAGGCTCATTTTGGGCCAACCTTCCAAAGAGGCAGGACATCTCTTAGCTTCCTCAGGAGCGGCCCTGGGGTGAATACCCTACAAAGGAGCCATCTGTAAGCTGGGAGCTGGTTCCTGCATACTACTGGGCACCCGGCCCATGTCATGGGGAATGGTTAGCCCTCAGCTGTCAGAATGAGGCCTAATGGCCTGGTGGAGCTAGCAGGTGCCTGGGGTCTGGTGGCACCCCCAGAACCAGTCCGCCCAGAAGACTGTGAAGCCATGCCCAAGGCCAATGACTTAGAAGAGCTGCCTGCTGCTGATGACTGAGGGGAGATGCCAACAGGCTGCAACCTGGAGGAGCTGCCATCAGTGGAGAACCACAATGAGCTACCCAAACTATCATCCCCAGAAGACATGGAGGGGCTCTGCAATCTGCTCCTGGGGGACCACTCCAATGAGACCAAATAGGTACCAGCGTGGGGGGGGGGGTAGGTGGTGGATCAGGACAACTGCATCACAAGTGCTCCAACCTGAGGCCAATGATGGGGTCAACGTGTTGCATCTGGGACTTTGCTGACTGCCTGACCAATCCCGTGGCCACAACTAGGGCACCAAGCTGGGACACAGTGGCGATGGGCAGAATTACATCTCCAACCTCCTCTCCTCTTCAGGGTAACACTGCCTGTGGTTGCCTGATCCCCAAAACAACCTACTTACCTGAACCCTGTGAGTGCTTTTTCATCTAATCCCTCACTTTGTTTGGCTGCTCCACCCGAGGGGCCAGAGAGTCTTGTGTTTGGCTGCTCCCAGGGGTTAAAGTAGGCTGAAATGCCCAGGAACACCATTCTGGAGCCTGTAAATTGGGGGGACCAGTGTTCTGGGGCCCTGAAAAATCAGGCAGAGTGTATGTTCTGCCCTGCCCTGGCCTGGGAGCTGTGGCCAAGCTGGGCAAGTTTTCAAATCTCCTACTCTAAGCATGCTCAGATGAGTGCACAGGGAGGGAGCAGCCTGGCCAGGGAGCAGCTCTAGTCAGATAAAGGGGAGTATGGGGGTGTATGGGGTCAGGGAGTCACAGAATAGCTCAGGAAAGGGGGTCAGGGATCTGGGGGGAAGAAGGGCAGGGAGGGGTCCTGGGGAATCGGGAAGTCAGCAGGCGGGTGGGTCAGGGAAGGGGGTCGGTGAGCTGGCAGGCAGTCAGATGGGAAGGGAAGAGTCCCAGGGGAATTGGGAGCCAGTGGGTGGGCAGATCTGGGGATGGGGCAGGGGCTGGGGAGCCAGCAAGCAAGTGGGGAAGGCACCTGGAGGTCAGGGGACTCAGGGAGCTGGTGGGGAAACAGCTCGGGGGTCAGGGTCAGGGAGCCGGCCTGGTGGGGATTCTGGGGAATGGGCTTGGGGGTATCGGGTAGCTGGCAGGGCAGAGAAGGGGCAGGGGGTCAGGGAGTCAGCAGATTGGGGAAGGAGCCAGGAAGCTGCCGGGCAGGTGGGTCAGTGGGTTGGGGAGTCAGCGGCTTGAGTGCACAGTGCCCCCCTGTGAGCAAATTATATTTTGGAGTCTAAGACAAGATGATCATAGAACTGGCAGGGACCATGAGAAGTCACTGAGTCCAGTCCTCTGCATTCTTGCCAAGACCACGTACCGTCTGGGGGGCACAGGGAGCAGCGTGTGAGGTCAGGGTAGGGGGGCAGAGGGGGCAGCATGTGAGACCAGGATCATGGTAGGGGAGTGGAGGGGACAGCATGTGAGGCTGAGATTGGGGCCAGTATTTTCATGGAGTGACAACTCTATTTTTATGGTTAGATAACCGACGCATATGGTACTGAGAAGTGGTTGCAAACGCCTATCAGGGCTGAGGCCTAAACATGTGTGAAGGGGACCCAGACAATACGGGAAGGGGGCCCAGAGATTAGGAGGATTCCAGGGCCTGTCAGATTATACTATAACCATTGGCTGTCCCACCCGAGGGGCCAGGGTTTCAGTGGACCTGACCTGTAGGGGCAGGCCAGAGAGACAGAAAGAAGGGAGTTCATGCCGCACCCTTGTGAGGGCAGGCATTACATCCTTACAGCAAGGAACATTTGGTGTCTCAATCTTTAGCTTGGTTTACAGTGGCCCTGTGAAAGAGACACTACTCAGTAATAAAATATAAGCAAGCTCAAGAAGAATAGTAAGTCACATCAAGGACTAAATAGTGGTGTGGAGACAGGTTGAAGAATTGTAGTGAGGGGAGCTAGAAGCACATGCCAGTCTCACACCTTGGAGAAAAGGTTGGTTCAAATGAGCTTCCAACAATTTAATACAGGGGTGGCCAAACTTATGGAACTCGAGAGCCGCACCAGTTGATTATTAAACCTTCGAGAGCCACACTGAGGCATATAACCACATATTTTTGCCTACTCCAAAATTACTAAGCTTAAAATTCATTGCACACTTTAATTTTATCATAAAAACAGGGCATATATTGATCCTACTAACATCAGATTCTAATAATTACTTAAGGTTACCATGGAAGCTAAGCCTATACAGTAAAAACTTAGCTGTCTCTAGATGTAGACAAAACTTTAGGCTTGTGGCAAGTTTTTTTAAAATCTGGGCAATGACTTGTCAATGCAATAGGTAAAAGCTCTCTCAGATGCTGATCTCTAAGTATTGCACAATGTTTTGAATTTCATTGTGGAATACAATGGTTCACAGCAGTAAGTTGTGCCAAAAATTGAAAGTAATCTACTTTCACTTTTAAACTTTTCTCTTTGTATTTTCCTTTCTTAGTATTTTACATAATATTTAGGACCTGTAAAACAAGATTTTATTTTGATGAGTAAGTTGTATTGGGGCCTGTGAGAAAATCTAAACATGCTGTGACTTCTCCAACCATACCACACTTCCCTCACCCACCCCCATTGCTGCTTCCCTGCTGTCGCTTACCACGCTGCTCCTTCTCCGCTCTCCTCAACCATGCCACACTTCTTCCCCCACCGACCCTGACCATGCTGCCACTTCCCTGCAGTACCTGACCATGCTGCCTTTCCCTGCAGTTTCTGACCACACGGCCCTTCCCTGCCAGCTCTCACCGTCCCCCTGCTTCCCTGCCGGCTCTTACCACGCCACTGCCTCTCTGCTGTCCCTGACTATTGCACACTTCTTGCCCCTGTCCCTCATCATGCCGCCCTTCCCTGCAGGGCTGTCATCATGCTGCCCTTCCCTGCAGGGCTCTTTGGGGAGCTGCAGTTTTTCTTTGAAGAGCTGTATGTGGCTCCTGAGCTGCAGTTTGGCCACGCCTGATTTAATATCATGCTTTCTTGAAAAGATGTATTTTCCTCTGTCCCCACTAGGAAGCCAGAAAGCACAATAGAGGTCTTCCAGCTGCAATTTGAATTGCATAGCGCACTCCTGCATCCAGGAGGAGAGACACAAAGGTTCTTTCACAGGCCCACAGAGGGGCTGAGATTTGTTTATGCATTCTTTGAAATCTGTACAATTGAATTCTGTATGATCTCTACTCCAGCTCCGTAAGCAGTTGTATATGCAGTTTTGGCATTATTTCTGATTCTATCAGTTGACTCAGAGCCAGATGGACTGAGTTTGAGAGTGATGCTGGGTTTTCTGGAAAATTATATTCTAATCAAGACATCTTGGTTGCTAATACATCTTGGTTTTCTATAGATTTACACTGTAATTAGATCTGCTTTTTATTAATATAGGGCAGATTTCTCATAGGATTCTGCTGAGATTAGATCAACTCCAAAATAACTAACTCAGTCCTAGCACAAAATGTTCATGTGAGTTTGAAGGAAGGAAAATCAGAGAGACAATGTTAAAAACATTGTGACACAAGCAAGGAAATGTACAGTTAATGAAGAAATGTATCTTCCGACATCTGGGCATGATGGGAATAAAAATATAGCTTTCATACATTCCTCAATTGGCCCTGGCATTGCTGAGCAGGAATTTTTTTTCCTCTTTGTAATTTCTTTCCTTCTGAGCTGAATGCGTGTGTGTGTGTGCATCCACTTATTTTTCTTCTGGTAGTTTGTGTGTATGATTTACTCCTAAAGTGAAGTAATTCTGAAAAGCCTTCTTTCTATTTGTTCCTGGACAGGGTATCATTTGTCTAAAACACTGATTAGTGAGAAGCCGTTTTTTTTAGAAGTTCTCTTAATTTTTGGTATGTCAGTTTTGAAGGTCACATCCAGGATTTTAAGACTTGCAACTGTACCGGTGTTTACTTCATGAATTTTGTATTGTTTCTGGAATTGTGATACAGCTCGACTAAAAAAAAGTCAAATAACAATAAAGAAAAATAAAAGTAATCTATATTATACCATGTTTGAATTCTCCAGAAAGCTATAGCCTGGTCTAATGTGTTGTCATAGATCATGTCAGGTTGTTACTGATGCATCTTTTCACATAACAAAAAAACAAATTAGAATGTGATTTATGAGATGGAGCAATAAATAAATAAACTATCCTTTTGAGCACAGAATCCTTGCTACCTATGATATTTGGGTTGTACGTTCAGCCTTCTATAACACCTTTTAACATATAGGTTAATAACACATCCAGTGGTGGAATTATAGAAGGGCCCATAGCAGTTATGATCAATTTGTCTAAAAAAACTACACTTGAGTTTTCTGAGGAAAGTGAACATGCTGTATGTCAAAAGTCGTTTCTCTGTGTGCTCTGTTTCCAGGAAGGCGGTTGTGTGTGTAGCCAGGGCCAGCTCAAGGGGCTGTGGGTGCCCCAAGCGAGATTTTGCTTTAGCGCCCCACCCAGGGGCTGGAACCCAGCCTTCACTGTGGGCCAGCTTCACCCTGGGGGTGGGAAGGGCCAGCCCAGAGGTGGAGCGAGGGAGCAGAGCCCAGCCCCTGAACCAGCCCAGAGTCACTGGCTCAGTGTAGGGAAGGGTTGAGCAGGAGTGTAGGGTCTGGTTTCTCAGCTGCCCTTAAGCCAGTGGTTGTCAAATTTCTTCCTCAGGACCTAGCTCTGGACCACTCTGCCATGCGGCGACCCTCCACTAAAATTAGCAGCTGCCAGAAAATTGAACAGTGACCCTGGCTGTGGGGTGGGTACAATTGGGGGGTGGGTGGCAATTCCTCATGGCTTTCATCCTTTCTGTTGAGGCTTCTATTGTGTTTCTGAAATCTACCCATCTAATCTGAGATCACCTACATGGAACATGCAGTGGGTGATCCCACATGCCATACTTCTGTCTCAAATCAGGAAGTATGTCAGGTCTCTAAAATTGCATATAGTAGCCTGGAGTGTGTGTGCAGGAGCTCTTTGCAAATGGGGGGGTGGGGTTGACTAGGAGGAGAAATGAGATGGACGTGCTGGGACAGAGGAAGGAGAAGAGACCCAATGCCAGGCTGCAAAGAAAGCTCCTGGAAGATCCTGTCTGCTGCTGAGCCTGTCCAAGTCCCTCCAGGTCCTGCTCCCTTCTCCACACCCCAATCTCAGGAACTGAAGCAGCCCCTCTGGGTTCCACTTTCATCTCTGTACTTCATCTTCTCCTTGAGACTGCATGAGTTTCCATGAACACACAATTGTCCACAATATTGTGATTGAAGGGGTGCTAGCCCTCTCTGCTTGGTCTGGTGACCCCTGGCAGTCTGCATAAGGCAGCAACACAATGAGGCTATCCACTCCTTCCTTCAGATTAGGACCTTGTTATAACTTCTCCTTCCAGCAGATCCATCCTTGAGCTGGATTTTATTCTGTTACTTCGTCTTTCTAATTGTAGAAAACATACCATTCCTTGTAACACAGCCTCCTACTAGAACAGTTTGCTTTTCCCTTCTCTTTTTAATTATCAGTCAATAAAGACTCTCTGGAGTTTTTATTAAAATCTGCAAGTTATAACTTTTGTTGCAAGCAAGGGAATTCTCAACCCACTGAAAAAAAGAGGCAAGTCCCAATTTGCAAAAATAACTGCAATCCCCATATCCCAGAATTGGTAGAATAAGGGGGTGTCCACAGTTTTTTTTTTCTTTTCTTCATTGGGTCAATTGATAAAAAACACAAAGGTTGCTTGCCAGTGACCTCAGTTCTTTTCACATGAATGAGAGAAGCCCAAAGAGATACTGACTCAGAGATGAGACACAGAGGTTGTTTGAACAACAATTAGCACCTCATTGTTAGGTCTAACGACTCACCTTTGTTGCAATGTGGATACTGTGTTACAACAGGCTGCATGAACACCACCTTAAGCAACTTTTACCCCAAGCCACTCCTCTCTCTGGCCTTACGGTAGAGCCAGCTACTGCACACAGAATCATAGAAACTGGAATGGACCGTGAGAGGTCATCGAGTCCAATCCCCTGTACTCATGGCTGGACCAAGCACCCTCTTTTCTATCCTGCCCTTAAAACCCTCTAGTGATGGAGATTCCACAACCTGCCTAAGCAACTCATGCCAGTGGTTAATCACCCTGAGAGTTAGGAATTTTTTCCTAATGTCCAACCTAAACCTCTATTGATGTAATTTAAGCCGATTGTTTAAGATATGAGACTACTACTATTACATTCTATTATCACCATTTTTTTCATCTCTTGGGGTAAAAAACCTGTGCTTCTTGTGATGAAAGTTCCAGGTTCAATCCTCATTGACTAATGATTCATGCTTGGGGTTGTTACATCTGTACTATCTTGCTTTAAAACAGCATTGACTGCTGAAGTGAGGGTCTTTAGTGCTGTGGTGTCTCCAAGGGATTTGATGATTTAAGGCTAAGATTTTTCTATATATATGTTATTACAAAAGCATGTGCTTTGCTAACATCATTTAAAATGCCCTCTAAGTACAATATTAGATAGGGGCTGTAAATTGCCATATATTTAAAATTTCTAATGCTTTTGAAAGCTGAGCACCAACTTTTGGGATTGTTTGAATAGCCTTTCATATGTTTTGCCTCCTATGGACTATTTTAGCTACCCTGTCAATTAAACTATCTAGTTTAGGGGATTTGAGGTCATCTGCTCAAAGAGGGTGGGCTCAGAAACTGATGTACTGTAGAGTTGTGGTCCTTTCTCTGGTTTAGTCATTAATCTAGTGCACACCTAGGATCAGACCAAAATACATGCAGAAAATTAGGTGCTATACTAGGGACTAGTTTTGTTAACATTCCCTTGATTTGACAGCTGGAGTAGATGAATGTCATTCCTGACCTTTTCAATGTTACAGCTTCTTCACTCTCCTAATTCAGGCTCCTGCAGCTGCAATATGGAATTGAACTTTAATAATGTTTCCTAACCTATAATGTTTCCTAACCTTTCAAACACATTGCAAACTGTTAAATTTTATAATGCTTTTAAACAATAAGAATCTTTCACTTCACTGCTGTTTAAACTATCAAGTTAATCTTAGCAATTAAAAATGGTGGGCAGTTTCTGACAGTTTTACAATAAACAGATTTTAGGTCTCCTGATTTCATTGTCACTTTACACTAGATGAGGATCCTGCCCTCTTCAAATGCTCTAGGGTGTGTTCAGAGTGACTGCACTGTCATTGTTTGGTGGAGGGGAACTAGTCTGCCCCGTAGGTGGAGGGAAAGTGATGAATGGAGGAGAAGAGGGGACAGCCAGGGCTGGCTCTACTGTGAGGCAAGAGACAGACACGGCTTTGGGTGACATTTCTTAGGGGCGCCTAGCCCCCCCTGAAGATCAGGCTGGCTCCTGCCTCTTCAACTCTTTCCTAGCAGCTCAGGGACTGTTAGTCAACCTGCAGCTTAACTGAAGTAGGCAGAGCGCACTTTAAATCCCTCTGCAGGCAGACACTGGAGATTTAGGCACTTTGGAAAACCCTTTTCAGACTGCATGAATGAGAAGGGGGGAGCACCAAATCAAAATTTAGCTGGGGCACCACAACCTCTTGAGCCAGTGCTGGGACAGCTGAGAGGCAGAGTAGCCTCAGAGAAACAGCGTGTCTAGAAATAAATGTAGAGAAACAGGTGATGGGGAGGGTGCAGCCAAAGGGATGGAAAGACGTCAGTACTGAGAGAAACTGCATATGAGGAGAGGCATGACAGACAGACATACAGGAGAAAGACAGACAACTTAGAGCTGGCTGGTAAGTCAGTCTGTGTCAGACAACATGTTCCTGAGCTGTCTCTATGGGTGTGTTCACACAGCAGTCTTCTATCAAAACAACAGAGGTTGTTTCGAAATAAGAAAGGCCACGTTCACACGACGCACCGCTGTTTCAAAACAACGGGTTCCGTTCTTTCGAAACAATGGCGTTGTTTTGAAACAACTTAAACCCCATGTAGGGACAAAACAACTTTGTTTCGAAACAATTGTTTTGAAACAATGCCGTCTGAACATGTTGTTTCGAAACAATGGGGACTCGTTTCGAAATAACTGTTGTCTGAACTTGCTATTTCAATTCCTGCTTTTTCCTTAATTCGAATTAACAAACTGTTAATTTGAATTAATTTATTTTGAAATAAGGCGTTATTTCGATACAACTTGTATTGAAACAACTTGTATCGAAATAACCCCCTGTGTGTGAACATAGCCTAAGGGAATGTCCACACGTCTCTTTTATTTTGAAATAACCCTGTTTGTTCCAGTTTTAAAAACATCCCTATTCTGTTGGTTTCCTTTGTTCTATTTTGGGTTTTTTTGGGGTAACCACTTGTATTATCTCTTAATTATTCAAACAGTCTTTTATCATGGTGTAACATCTTCTCATCTCCATTTTTACCCATTGGGTAAATTACAGCACCACTCTGGCAAAATATTACTAAATCTTGGTCAGTGGCTTTGGGACAGATTGAGCTTTTGATGTATTTCAAATTATAAAATAATCCCCATTTAAACTAGTATTTAGCATAATATGATCAAAACCAACATTCTGATCGGAGTTCAGAAAACAGCTAATTTTATTAGAGGCAAGGATAATTTATCCACTGTACTATCCATGCAAAGCATTTGAATATAAAACAATTACTCTTCTTTATTTGTCATGCGTTGAACTTTTATAGTGAAAATAAAGTGATGTCCAAAGGGAGGATATTGGAGTCTTTCCAAGGAAGTTGCAGAAGTTAGCCTTGTGGACTGGATATAAAAATGTAGTGAGGATGGCTCCTCCCAGCAAAATGTTTTTTTCAGAAAACGGTGTAAATGACATCCTTAGATTCAGAGTGTATACAGAAACGGCAACGCCAAAAGGTTTTGATTTCCTGTTCAAAAGCTGTTTCTCGCTGCATTGCTGGAACCAGACACATGGAACAGGTAGAGTTGATTCTGGAACTGCAGATTGCCTCTTAGCACAATATTAGAAGAATGGGAGGGAAAATAATAATTTATTATTGTTTGTATCTTAACAGAAGCTAGGTGGTCCAGTCCTGGCCCAAATCCCCTCCCCTGCTGTGTGGCACACTGTGCAATAGCAGAGAAAACAGGCATCTCTACCTCAAACTGTTTTCATTTCAGCTGGGTTTGTCCTCAGAGGCTATTAACTCACTACTCTTATGCAACCAGTGTCTAGTTAACAGAATACAGAAGAACATGAATGTTAATTTTGACTGATTACTGGAAGATAGGTTGTGAATGCTGAATTTTGGAAACTAGGGACTAGGTAAAGCTGGTAGGTCAGAAATGTTCAGTGTAGATAAAAATGTTTGTTGAAATTTTAATTGACAAAGTAGTTTAAAATCTTGCATTTTTGTTTTGCAGATGTTTTGTTCTGTTTTTAACCAGCTTCTATGCACTGAGACATTTAAAAATTTTCACTGAAATTCTGAGGAGAAAAGTTGATATTTTTGTCAAATTGTTCAGAGAAATGATTAGCTCTAAACAGCTGGACAAACTTGAATAAGAGACCGATTATGATAATCACAAAATCGCTACTCTAATTTTTAAAACCAATTGTTGATTAGTTACTTTATAACATGCTAGGAAATCTACTGATATTTCTAAAAAATAACTCAGTAAGTGGCTACTTGTAAATCAGCTGGAATTTTGATGTGACCTGAATATTAGGAAAGAGCAGGTTAGAAAAGGTCCAAAGATAGATGAAAGGCAACATATGTTAGAAGGGGTGATGCATAATTTAGAGAATATTTGCCCCTGGAATATTGTCCATTAAAAGTGTTATCTACAAGGAGAGGTTCATGCTGTTTATCTAATTTTTATAGCCTGTTTTACACCAGCTCTACCACCATAACATAGACGATATTTACCCTGTTGTACTGTCAGGACAGCAAGTGTTTCTCACCTACAGTTTTCATTAGTATCAAGTGAAGTTTTTCTGAGTGGACTTCATTTAGTCTGCTCTTCTGATAAGTATGGCCTTTGTTGTATATTAGAAAAGAAAACAGGCCAGATTCTGGGTTTTAAGTAACAGAACTAAGTAGGCAGGTGTGGAGCCACACTGCTCAAGGAGGAGGACCAGACAGATTGTGTGCTTGCAAGATCTGATCCCTGCCACAAGTGATGGTCATAAACCAGTAAGTAGGTGGAAAGGGAAGAGGATGGCAAGGAATGACAACAAGTAGATCGTGTAATTGTTCAGAATGGCAGGGGGATGTTAAAAGTAGCTTTAATTTTCTGTCAGTTGTGGAACATACAGCAGGACTTTATGCAGAAGGGGAATTTTGATGAAGAGATGTAGGTGACCAGGTGAACTTGTTTGGTGAGGGCGTGTCAAGAGCTGGGGAAGAAAATGTAGGTGGAAGCAGAAGATGACTGTTGATGAAGATTGCAGATGGCATCACTGGTGGGGCAAACATGAAACAAGACAGGTGGAGGTGCCACACACTTGAATGTATGACATAAAACTAAATGATACAGCTGGATAGCTAGATTTTGAATTGCAGTTGTCACCATCAGCATTATCATTTCAAACTTGCAAATTGCTTTCCATTAGCATTTAAGCAATTGCGTTCACTATTTGCTTTTCACAAGACTAGTACGTTAGAACGTTCCTCAGAAAAGCTGAAGACATGATCAAATGGAAATTTGCTTTAGAATTGGAATAGATATTTAAGGATAATGTTTGCCACTGTTTACTGGTCCTGCATTATCTGATTAGGAAACAGGTAAGCGAGCTAACATTCACTTAGATGAGATGTAATCACTGCAGCCAATCACTAATTTTGACTTGCTGTGTGGAAGAAAAAGTAAGACTAAGGCTGTGAAACACAGAGCCCCAAATCATCATTGATGTATGTCCGCTGATACCAGGAATAATTTATGTAGCCCACTGGCTATCTCAGACTTGACTGCAGTAATTACAGAAGAGCTCAACAATAACAAAACCCCTGCCCTCCTCTCATTACTCACAACCTGATCCAGATGGGAATTCTGGTAAAGTTCAGTTTAAATTAGCTGCTTTTTAATATATTCTTATAATCATTTGAAAGGTTCATTTCAAAGATATCACATAGCTAACAGGGTAGGAGCCCTTCTGAGAGTTCAAATAGCTTAGAGAGATTAACTCATTAAATAACTGCACATCACTCAGCAGCTAACTCTCTTGAAGGATGTTTATGGCATTGGGGAAGAATTCTCCCTTTGAAAATACTCCTGTTCTTTAGATCATTTGCAGTTGAATAGTTTTCTATATAATTTTGATTGTTGAATGCCTTTTATTGTTAAAATTTCCTCCTTAGAGGATTTTAAGGATCTTTTTACTATCATGGAAATGAATAGGAGTGATAAGAAAATTCTTTTCTATGTATGCATGGGTGATACTGATACTGAGGGTCAGAGCTAGCACAAAGAGCTCTATTTTTACTTACATCACAGCTTATGTGTCACAGGGTGCAATAGTCCTTCAAAGGAGTTGGGCTGAAGTCCACCCGTGACTAATTAGGTGCCTCCTATGTGATGGGTTTTATTTATTTTTTGATACTCACACAACCATGACATCACAAAGGCAATGATGACAAAGACGAGATTTCCTGCCACTGGACCTCAGAGCGGGAATCCCATCGTAGATGCTTATAGGTCAGCCACCTACTCCAGAGTTAACAAAACATTCAGAAATACAGACAACTGTAGCAGCTCACTTAGACTCAGCACAGCAAGGTAGCTTTTTAAGAAAGGTGGGCTTAGCTCTTAACTATGCATTCTTATTTGCCTGCCAGGGGATGGGTTTGATGCCACTTTATGACCTGATCCTATGTTTTACACCGCCTTGCATTTAGTTTCATTCCTTTCTGTAAGTTCACCCATCTTCGAAGCATCTGAGGAAGTGGGATCTTCTCCCATGAACGCTCATGTAAAAAATAAATCTGTTAGTCTTAAAGTGCCACACAACTCCTTGTTGTTTTTTTGATGCCACAGTCAGCCTGCAGGTCCTCAGATAAGAGGCCAGCAAGGAATAAAAGTGGGAAGAGACATCTATATGGAACAGACTTTTGCAGGGAACAGACAGAGCCTCTTGCATGAGCCTAACTCATGAAAAAGCACCAGGGAAGGATCCAGGCAACATAACTAGTTTTATCTATTTGATTTATGTTGAATTGTTTTGGTTTTGAGAAATAAACCTATCCCTGAAGAAAGGGGCTGAAATTCTGCCACTGTTTGGAATTTTATTTAATACATAGTCCAGCAAGTTGGCCCTGTGGCTTATGTTACCAGTAATGAACTTTCCTTTGCTCCCCCCAGATATACCCTCCAAAGGCCTTCTTAAAAGAGGTACTTCCTGCAAGTCCTGAGAAGAATGAATAACTGCTGCAGCAATGCTATATATAGGCACAAGCGCCGCCTTACAGAGGCAGTCTGTCTGAATAGGACATCAAGAAGCCCCATTTTCAAACAAAGGAGCCTTAAACCCAACAATGATTCACTAAAATCAGCATTTAGGTCATCCCTTCAATGTGATGCACCTGAAAAATTAAATGCAGGATCTGCACATCTACTTGTACATCTATGTGCAGAAGGCACAGAACAGTGATTATTAGATACTATGCTCTAAAATAGTTTCATCTTAGGAAGGTGTTGCACTGGGAATATTTTTTTTTCTTATCAATGCTTTTCCTATATTCCCGTATTCAAAGTTTTCTTGATGATCTTGTCACCTTCATGATTGTTTTTAAAGAGCTCTCTAATGATTGGTAGTCAACACACACCTCCCAAAAGAGTTCTCTGACTCTTTTGGGATGCCCTGTTCTACAAGATGATCCCTCACTCTCTCAAGTCTTTGGAGACAGGTCTCTCCTTGCTTACAGACAGTCCCCCAGTCTTAAGCAGATACTCACCAGCAACTATAGACCCAACAAAAGAACTATTAAAGCAGGCACATATCCCTGCAGTAAACCACTCTACCAACTTTGCCCACATGTCTACACAAAAGACACTATTACAGGACCTAATAAAACCAGCTACTCCATCAAAGGCTTATTCACCTGCTCATCCACCACTGTGATTTATGCCATAAATGCCCCCTCATCTCATACATTGGACAAACAGGACAGTCTCTGTGCAAAAGACTGAATGGGCACAAATCTGACATGAGAAATCACAAAATTCTAAAACTGGTGTGTGAGCATGTCAATCTTTCTGATCACTTCATTGACGATTTACGAATTGCTTTGCTTAGGCAAATAAAAAACAGCTCAAGGCTTCAAAGAGAAACTGCAGAGTTGGAATTCATTTGCAAAGTTGGTAGCATTGCTTCAGGACTTAATAGGACCATTGGATTTTTCTCTCCTTACAGCAAGTGATTTGACCTCATCTTCCTCTATATACTCTACCCCAGTGTTTGAATCTTAACACTGCTTTGATTTGCTGTGACAGTGTGGCCTGATTCTATGACTTACACTTCCCTGCATTAATTTCCTTCCACTCTGTAAGTTTCCCCATCTTCAAATCGTCTGACGAAGTAGGATTTTCTCCCACAAAAACTCATGCAGTAAGTAAATCTGTTAGTCTTTAGTGCCCCGGGACTCCTTGTTTGTTTTCCTTTGGAAAAAACCTCTTAGAACACCATGGCTGTGTTCACACACAGGGGGTTATTTCGATATGGTTGTTTCAAAACAACTTGTATCGAAATAACACCTTATTTTGAAATAACTTAATTCGAATTAACAGTTTGTTAATTCGAATTAAGGAAAAAAGCTCAAAGCAAAATGGCAGTTTCAGGCAACAGTTATTTTGAAACAAGTCACTGTTGTTTCAAAACAACATGTTTGGATGCCATTGTTTCAAAACAATCGTTTCAAAACAACATTGTTTCATCCCCATATGAGGTTTAACTTGTTTCAAAAGAACGCCGTTGTTTCAAAACAACGGGTTCTGTTGTTTCGAAACAACTGTGCATCGTGTGAACAGCCTAAATCTTATTTTGAAACAACCTCTGTTGTTTCGAAATAAGAGGACTGTGTGAACACAGCCCATGGGTCTGCCATGTTTCTCAGCAAAACTGGCATTTTTTTTTCAAATTTGTTGATTGAAAAGGTCATCGGTTCTTAATTCTGACTGAAAATAGTGGGAGAAAATATTGACATTTTCATTCTTAAGAAAAACAACATGTGAAGCTCTTTCCTCAATTAAACTAAGTCCTGCCTAGATCAGTTTAGTTAAAATATGTTTAAAAAATTATCTGCAAACAAGTAATACACATGATTAGTGCAGTCTTATGGTTTGTTTAGTCAAATTGTTAGACAGACTCAGTCTTCTGTGCAAAAAGTCACTAATTGCACCCCCAAATTAGATGGAACAAATATTTGTGGCCCTGAATATCTGGCTGTTAAAATATTGGGTTCCAATTTGTTCTTTCTTCTCCTTTCTCAGTGTGATAGTGCATCTCATTGTATCAGAAAACTTTGCTCCATAGTCTTGGAATATAATAATGATGATGCAATGGCACAAGTCCCTTGTGGATAATTAACAATGCCTTCTTGAGATCTGGGCCCATGAAAATAAGGTCCAACGTTTGGTCAGATGCAGCAGAGTAGTAATCAAACTAGAAAGGAAACATCTGTAAAGGTGTGTTTTCATGCTGATTGTTCCTCCTGTGAGTTTGTTTTTACGACATCAAAGGAAATGGAGAATGAGACGAGTGCCCCTACTGTGACTAACATCCCCTATGGCAGATTTTATTTAACCCCAGGAGAAAAATAACCTGAGGAGAACCTCATGGCTTCCTGCTGCCTGCTATCTGCTTGCTACAGAAAAGGAAATTAGGAGGAGGACCCAGGAAGAAGAAAGGTCCAGTGAATGCAGGATGCCTTCCCACTGTTGACACCCACAGGTAATGTCCATCTGGTTTCATGATAGTGTGGAGTGGATAACATGCTGGGGAAAGTGGACGGTGCTCATGTCAGTGATACAGGCACACAGTGGGTCACAGAGAACATGCTGCTTTCAGGGCAAGAGAGGGGACTGTGGGTTGTCTGAGCTCTGTGGGGCAAGAGGGAGAAAGCGAGGGGTGCATCATTAACATTTACACGAAACAAAGAGGTCTAAAAAAGTACTGTGATGCTGGTTAATGAGAGATGAGTGAAAGACAGTCCTGGCTGAGCGCTTGGCAGTGTTGCCAGAATGAGCACGAACGCACTCAGAGTGTTTTCACATTCTGAGCATGTGAGCACATTTTTAAAGAATAATGTAATATTTTAGCACAATTTTCTGCAAAGCGTTTATTTTTCTTTGTACTCCTAATTGCTAGCTTTGTGATTAACTTCTACATAATACTCCAATGCTTGTGACATCTGTTGATTAAACTTTTAACACATGTATGACGGAGGGGGGGGGGGTCTCCTCTTGGCTCTTGCATGACACCATTACCCACCACTAGTTGTTCATTTGTGCAATCACAGGCCAGTGGCAGGAAAGCATGGCCTGGGGACTGGGCTAGCAAAGCCAGCTTTGAGGACATCCTTTGCTTCCTCTGCTTCTCTACCTTTTCTGTCTGACGGCGACGTCTCTTCTCTCTCTTTCTGTCCAGCCTGCAGAGTTGCAACATGTGGGGGCAGGGATAACGCCCGTCACAGCATCACAGGCCCATGTGCACAGTCCAGGGCTGGCACCAGTCTGTGCAGGGCACCGCCTGTCAATGGGCCTTTGAAGCATGTGGTATGGGCTGCAGATGGGCAGGACCAGATGGACCCTGGACTGACCCAAGCTCCTGTTCCTTCCTGGGCCATTATAAAGTAACTCCAAAGGAACCTGGGAGAAGGGGTGGGCAGTGCCTCAGTTTCTCTAGCTGTAATAGGGGGCTGCCCATCCTGACTTCATTTTACTTCACCTCACACTTTGAAAGCAAACCCTGACAAGTGCTGTCTGGGCACCAGGGCTGAGAGAGGAAACTGAGGCACAACCCAACCCAAGTCACAGGGCCAGGACACCAACAGCAGAACAATGGGGAGACTACAGAGAACAAGCCAGCAGTCCCGGCATGCCTGTGTGCTCTGGGACATTGGCAGCATCAGCTGAGCTCATCACTACTACACCAGCATCTGCTCGGCCCCTCCCTCCAGGCCCTGCCTTCACCTGCTTGGGCCAATGGATGGTGTAACAGCTCTCCGAGCCTTGCCTGGAGATCATACCATGCCTCCACCCTCCTCACGCAACGTGTGTCGCCAGTGCCCTCCCTTTTCATGTGCCCTGCCGTTGTGGTTCAGCTCATGCAGGAAGAGGCAGGACGTATTGAATACCTACAGATATTTGATGCATTTTAACATCTCCTTTTATTGTGCTATATTGAAAGTCCTGAATACAAGTCTGTCCCATATGTTGTTTGCATGTATTGCTTCTTATACGTGAGCACGGAAAAGCATGTTTTTATTGCTGCCAGGCCATGAATTAACAGTCAACTTTTGGCAGCAGAGGTGCTGGGGATACAGTAGCAAATAAGAGTCATTATGTACCGATGGAGTGGGCAGGAAGAAAGTCAGCTGGTCTGTTGTCGGAAGTGAATGGCTAGGTCTAATGTGGGAAAGGGGCAAGGAAAAAATCTGCTTGGGGGGAAGGCAAAGATGATAGTGAGGGTCAGGGCTGAGGTGGAATGTCAGATATCAGAAATTGGCTTTTGCTGAGATCAGTGACACAATAACTGGGACTACTTCTTTATTTCAAGCGACACTGTCTTGATGTGAGCCTAAAACAGAAATTAGTGTGTGGCATTATCTGCACTGGGTTACAGAAATTAGTGACAAGTTTAACACTATTCTTTTAAAACTGCTAGAAAGAAACATGCTATACACAAAGTAGTGAATCTTCATCTACCAATTTGGGCACTTTCCTACTGTGGCATACTGCATGATGGGTGCTCTAGACATGCAGAGAGTTAACATAGGTTAGTTTCAAAGGGGTAGCCGTGTTAGTCTAGCTTAGCAAAACAGACAAGGAGTCCTGTGGCACTTTTAAAGACTAACAAATTTATCACATTAGCTTTCATGAGAGAAAATCCTACTTTGTCAAATGCTTTGAAGATGGGGGAATTTACAGAAGGGGGGAAATAAACGCAGGGAAGTATAAGTCATAGGATCAGATCATTGCTTTGATTTGCTGTTACAGTCTGATCTGATCCTCTGACTTACACTTCTATTCATTTACTTTCCTCCCATTCTGTAAATTCCCCCATCTTTAAAGCGTCTAATGGAGTGAGATTTTCTCCCACAAAAGCTCATACGATGAATAAATTTGTCAGTCTTTCAAATACCACAGGACTCCTTGTTTGTATAGCTTAGGTTAGTGGCATAAACCAATTGATTAAATAGTGCTTTGATGTGAAGAATTGTGCCCTTCATTGATCTTTGAGGTTGTATTATAGTTGAAATCTAGGACTGATTAATCAAATGGTCATTTTTAGCCAAGCAACTTTTGAATCCTGGGTCTTATAATTGCTTTAGACTCCCATTATTGATTCCCCATGTCAAAATAATTGAACTTTATGGCTAACCACTGATAATTTCTGAACAACCACATAATTACTCCCAGTCATCCATGAGCCAGAAGTGCATCAGTATGTGCAATTCCTTGGAGTATCCTGCATATAAAATCTCCCTTCAAATGAACACATGGCCTACAATGTGGCAGCCTGTTTTGCGCAGTCATAAGTTTAAAGTTGCGACACCAGAGAAATAACTGCATCACACATTATGGAATTAATTAGAGATACATTTTATTGCAGATCCTCATATACAACATGCTTAGTTATCCTTTTAGGTACCAATCTTGCAACTTGCTGCATACAAACAGCTTGTGATGCCTTGACTTCAGTAGGTTTCTGCATAAGGGCAGCAGTGCAGGAGACAGGATTGTTTTGTAATAGACATTTGTTTGACCAAGGAAGACCGCTAACGTTTCATAATGCTGCAACTGCCTAGTGGAATTCATTGCTATGTGCCCATTAATAATAAAGAGTGGCCAAAATTCTTCTTTCCTGTTCTCCCAGGCAAGAAAAATGTGGGCCTGTACTGTAATCTCCTCCTTTAGTGTGGTTATTATCATGAATAATATATTCATCTTTTTTACGCATATAAAATATTATTTCAGAGGGTGTGCTCATTCTTGTTTTTTTCTATCTGAGTGGGTCCTGAGAGAAGTTACAGTAGCACCAAAACACATAGGCAATTTCTTCTTCAAAAAGCTCACACTCTCTAACCTTACATAAAATCCTTAGCTTTTGTATCAGAGGAGACTGAAAAACAAACAAGTCAAATTCTTGTCAACAAAGAATGTGTTTCTGCTACTTTTCTTTTCGAACATTTTCTGGCAAACATAAACAAGTGTTTGTTTCGTAGAATGAGTTCAACAAGTCAAGAATCTTTCAAATGCTTTCCCCATTGTTGATAGAAAATAGGATTTCTATATATAGAAGGCAAGGTATTTATGTGATAAATGTCCTTAGCGTAGGTAATGAAAACCTCATGATGCCTTGTTGAATAGCTTTTGCTATCAAATTCATATATCATACCTACTTGAAGAAAACAAAACAGATTGGCTTTACTGGATTTTGTTTGCCACACAGTCACTCTGCTTACTAGTGCTTTTATTCAGTGCTGCATTTTTTCTAATATACTCTTCTAGTAATTTTTTTCTCCTTAAGAAGGAGGGAGAGTTTAAATAGCTGGTGAAATCTGCACTTAATTTTTATAGCTGCATTAGTATCTTGGCAATGTAGGGATTTTAAATCCATTATACCTTTTGCATGGTTTCCTCTCTTCTTTTTGAGTGTCTCCCAAATACATTTCTATATGACTCTTTATAAAAGACCTTCAGAAAAGGAATAGCTTCCTTTGGCTATGTCTACACTTAAGAATGCTAGTTTAAACTAAATTAGTTCAAATTAGTTAGTGTGAACTAATTCAGATTCATTCAAACTTAGTTCAAACTAGCACGTCCACACTAGAAACCTAAACTGAACTAGCACGTCCATGCACAGGACTTGCTAGTTTGGCTTAGGAGGGGGCACCATGGGAAATGTGGCAACATGGCACTTGAGAAGGGCCACCCCCCCCCAATCCCATAAAAAGAGGAAGGCACTTCCTCCCTGGTGCCATGCACCCTGGGAAGAAGAAGGTCGAACTACATTTAATTCAAACTAATGCATCTACATTGGGTTAGTTCGCACTATTAAGTTCAAACTAACAGTTAGTTTGAATTAAAGGCAGGTTTTACTATTTCAAAGTAAGCTTTCCTTAGTTCAAAGTCAGGAATTCCTTAGTTTGAAATTAGGAAAGCCAGCATGGATGCCCACTACTTTAGTTTGAATTAATCCTCCTTAATTCAAACTAAATTCCCAGTGTAGATATTGCCTTTGAGACTTGGACAGGACAGCACCTCCTTCCATAACTTTGTCTGCTTTTCCTTATAACCATGGTTCTATCTTTCAAATCTGTGATTCTCAGCTTTGACTTTATCTACGCCTATCTGTTTGCTCCATTTCATTATAACTATGGGGCTTATAATGTAGCTAAAGTAATATCCACTAATAAAGATTTTATACATTTTAAAAAATTGAAGCAACTTTTAGAAATACTGACCTCTTTAAAATGTTCATAACACTATTTGTGCAGTGCTATCAGGGCTGCATTTTCTGATACAGGAGGAGGTAGGCTCAAGGGGTTTGCCCTGTGTCCTTAATTAGGGGCTGCTGTGAACAATGTCAAGGTTATACAGAGCTTCATCATCAAAAGAAAGAGGGGCTGTCTGTTGATTTGTCCTGTCTCCATTTTTGTTTCTCAGCGAGCTACCCTAGCCTTTCTCCTCTTGCTGCATTTTCCAGCATCTGAGCCCATTGCTAAAAGCTTTCTATTTTTTTCTACCCCTTTTTAGAGGGAAGAGGCCAGCATGCCACATGAACAGGTAATGGGTTGTAGTTTGGCCTCAGGACTTTGTGTCTGTAAGTCTTCCAGCTCTGGTATCCCTCCCACATGACTTTTATGGTACCCAGCTGTTTTAGGGAGGAGAGGCGTCCTCAGGTGTTTCACTGTTCTGGCTTTGCTTCCTGCCTCTGCTCCTCAGTGTGGTGGTTTATACACAATCCCTAGCACCAAATCAGCTGAAGGACAACTCTTAGTAGGCTCAGAGTAATCTGCTGAACAGAGCCCTATTCAAACCCATAATTTTCTTCAACTGGACTTCCCATGGGTCTGTGAGCTGCTCAATGGCACTTTAGCAAGCCCCTAGTCAGCAGCATTGTGTGTGCAAAAGGGCTAGTAACATAAATGTCTTCTGCCTCGAGAATCCTGGCAGCACATGTAGATATTCATCTTTGGTGCGAATGTTTTCAGCCTTCCGATGACTTACCTGGGTTCTAACCCCACTGCAGCTGTGAAGGGCTACTTTGCAGCATTGTTGCAACCATGAAATCCTAGATGGCGATGGATTTCATATGATATGGTTTCCTACCTATGTTGTAAATCTGTACATTCTGTTCAAGCCTACATGTTTTATAATAATACAAATGGTTGCTAGTGATCTTGTGGGAAAAGTGACAACTGCGTTTACATACCATGTTTAATCTAAGGATCTCCAACCACTTCTTCAAATGGTTTCACAACAGACCTCTGAAGTGCCTAAGTATTATTATAATCATTCTAATAATGGGTTAACTGAAGAACAAAGAGGCAAAGGATCTGATCTAAAGCCCATTGATCTCAGTGGCCTATGTTTTCAGATTTGCCCTAAATTTAGGATGTCCAAATTGAGAGACTTTACAGATGAGTTCCTGAAAGTGCTGAGAACTGAGCTCATGAAAATTGGGTTTTTTTAAAGGTAACTCAAGTTGGACATCAAAACATGGAGGCATCCAAATCATAAGTGAAAATTTACATCATTCACTGCAGTAGACTTTGGATCATGCCCTAAGTGACTAGCCAGTAGTCATATCCTAACTACACTAAGCAATAGTCACTGGATAGTAATGTTTTAGAACTCAAGTTTTCAAAAGCGCAGACCAGTCAAAACTCCCCACAAAGTCCATGGGAGTGTTGCACTTTGATTAGCTATTTGGGTGAAGTTAATGTATATCTAATACAGGCTTCATTTTGTGCATCTTCAAATGGTTGAGACATTGCAACTTCAGAATCCTGCCAAATGTACAAATATGCAAAATATTAGGTGCTGATATTACTTAATAAAATGCTTGTGAAACTAGCTGGTAGACATGTTCAGTTCATTTTTTTTCTATATGAACATACTTTGGCTGCTCCAAAACTTGTTTTTTTCCCCAAGATATTAAACAGCACTAGATTCTCTTTCTTTCAGTTTCATTACTTTAATTACATTTAGTTGTGTTTTCCAGAATGCAGAAGAAAGTGCTAAAACTTTGTTGTCATTTTGATATTCCCTTGATTATAAACAGTTTAAATAATTTGTTGTTTTTTCTCCCCATACAGACATAGATGTCTGAGCCACTATTTTGTATGTCTTCTTTGAGGGTGTTGAAATGTAAAAGAGATGAGTTAGCCGTCCCTGGCAACTGGGGCTATAATGGAGATGCTGACAGACTTATTTATAGTATGGTGATGCTATCAGGCACTGCAAATAATACATTTCACTCAAAATTGCATTGACTTCTTTAAGTAATAGCTCTGGCTAAAAAGCTTTCTAAAGAATATCTTAACACAGTTCATGTATAGATGGGTTTATTTTAGTCCTAGCCAGGATAACATGCTGGTGATTGCCCAGATATTACTCTGCTTTACTTCAAAGACACAGAACTGTTTTATCTAATCATCTGCCTTAATAACTTTAAACATACTGACAAGCACAATTGACCAATTAATAGAGCTTATGCTCTTGTTATATCATTTGTTATCCATGATGCTCTTCCTTCTTGTAATTGCCTTTCAATTTTTCATAACTCAGAAAAGGAGGATATACATAATGAATACAAATAGCAAACTGATTAAATGTAATATACACTGTAATGTTGGCTAAACTTGTGGTTGGTGTTAAGTATGGTGATCTGGTTAAGTCTCACGAAAACACCTGTGACATACAATTTGGATCTAATAGGTGTAACACTACAGCTGACCTTCTTCATTTTCATATGTACTGTGCAACAGAAAACAGGAGGACCAACATTTTTAGAAGTGGCTGTACAACTGGAGTTTCCTTGGGTTTTGGCTGCTACTCTGAAACACCAGCAGCCCAATTTTCAGAATGTGGTAAGCACCTACTAATGAACTCAGTCCTCAGTAGCTCTGAAAATCAGGCTCAACACTGAAAATTTGCCTGCAATTTCTCATATATAGAAAAGCATTCGGCCCTGTATGCACAAGGAAATCCAAATGAGTTTACAGACCTTTGCACCCCCCACATAGCCCTGTTAACTTTAGTAAGACTGTGGCTTCAAACTGTGTCTGCTCATTTAGAACCCACAGCCCTGCAGAAAGGAGCCTGTGCAAGTACTAGGAATATAAATTGAGGGTCTGACCTTGTACGTCTGTAGGAATTTTTACTTGGGTGAACTGAGACAGAAGTAACTTAAGGTCATGCAGTGACTTGGTGATTGTAACATGGTTAGTCTTCAGCTATGCACTCCTAGCTGGGGTAAATTTTCACAGCTCCATTAACTTCAGCCATAATTTTCACCAGCTCTGAGTCTGTTTATCTCAGTTCCTTGTTCTAGCCACTGGAACGCAACTGCTGGGTAAATACAAAACACTTTATTTTCTTTCAATTCAAATGGACCAGTACACACAATGAGCATCAATATTACCAGCCTCAGTTTAGAAAATTAACTGAAGATGAAACCTCATTATTCAAATCCTCATATTCCTCCTTTCAAAAGTAAAAATAAGGTGATTACAGGCATTATTTAAAACAAGATTGCTGATGAAAAACCTTTGAGGAACTACATGAAAAAATGCTGTTGTTACACATCTCAAGATGAGCAGAACCTTTGAAGTAACCGTCAGCCTGAAATGGGGCTTTAATCTGTATGAGCTTGAACACTGAGAAGTCATGAAAAGATGACAATTAAAACTCACCTCTTACCCACAATAGGAGAAGTGAGAGAGATTAGACTCAGATAGGAAAATGATGTCATGCATGTTATTTCTTAGGTATGTTTCAAGTACTGAGGAAATGAAGGAAAAATAACAAAGCAATTATCATTTCTAAGTAATGGTTCTTTTCTGTTTTAATTATCTATGATGCCTGTCCATGGATTCAGATTTCAAAATACTTCTTACTTTTAAAAAATTAAACAAGTAACTTTCCCTTAGAAGGATGAGGATAACTGAGCCCATGAAGGTAGGATCTTCTAAAATGTGCCAGTTATGGAGTCCTGTGCTGAAGATCTGGACATAGGCATTAAAGAGCCAGCTTTTGGATGTTAACTAGCAAGGGATGATCTTTGAAGGTTTAGAAGGTTTGGTTTGGATAAAATTTTAAAAACTGGGCAGCTTATTTCAATTACTTGTTCCCCTTCCAGTGACCTTCTTTTCCTGTTTCCTAACATTTGCATAGGTTGGGGGCTTCTATTCTTTTCCTATTCTTAGCTCATCAGCTTTCCCACTTTCCCCACAGCCTGAAGAAATAATCTTGGGAAAAGCTTTCAAGGCTTTAAAAGCAGGTTGATTGCTTACCAGTGACCAAAGCTACACCTTCTCTCTCACTGGAAGCATTCTTGAAGAGGAAATCAGGGGCTTTTTGTGCCACTCTAAAATTTTGTATTGACTCATTTTAGATAAATCTAATGGTTCTCTCTCAGCTTCAACTTTATGACTCTGTTATAAACTGTTTGGGTCATTTACTAGATATTTGTACACCACCTAACACAATGGAATCCAGACTTGACTAGCTGCTAGCAACTACCCCAATGAAATATGAAATAATATCAGGGCTTTAGGTGGGTGATTTCAAAGTAATAATAAGAGGGAGTTATAAATATAATTCCAATGGAAGAAGAGCCCTCTGTGTTCACTGGTAATGTATTTACCTGCAGAGTTTGATAGGCCAAGGCCCAGATAAACAAGGAACAACCCCTTGCAGTTAAAACAGCAAGAAAATTTCCAGTGACTTCGGATAATATGCAGATTTTCCATAAGATCTCATTTGTTAAAATTTTGATTTGTAAATAAATGTATTAAGTTTCTTAAAACTGTATTTTTCTGTATGTTTTATATCTACTTCATATAAACACTATCTTACCATTCATTCACTGTCCTTTTAAAAAGAATTGATTTAGAGGCATTTTTACTTACTTTTTGCCATTAGATGGATCAGTTTGGTGAAGCAATGTATTTAACCTCAACCCAGAACAATCGAAATGGTCTGTCTGACACTTGTCATCACTGCAAGAAGTTGATTTAGCTTGTAGCTGCTTTTTCCTCTTGGAATCAGGTCTTCCAATTACTGAGTGTCAATGTGACATGATATGTAAAATCCATAAGGATCACAATTACTGCACTGGACTTCTGACCTCCAGTAAAACAGCTATTTCAAGTCTAAACAATGATTGGACTCAGGGTTTTTGTTTTGAAGGGATAATCAAACCAAGAACAGACAGAAACACAATAGCACACGTCACACCAGGGATAAGCCACAAACGTTAGGAGCTCTTATTCCCATGTCTCTCACCCCATGTTCACCAAAGCCTTCCCAAAGAAGAAGCCAAACTTTCCGCTGAGACTCCTCTCCCACTCCGCATCTTTCCAGAGAGATTAAAACTGATCTAATCGTTCCTCCTCAACCTTCTACCTACTTTTATTTGCTTTGGAAGGCTTTCTTGATAGAAGGAAGGCCCAGAATCTTGTTCCTTCCTTTGAGGTCTTTACAGGAAGTTGGGATGTCTCCTCTGCCACCTTCCCTATTCAGCTGGATCCTCCCCTCTTGCTTACTGATGGAGCTTGGTCTTGTTTGGTGTAGAATTTTGAGTAGCTTGGATCAAGTGCATATGGGAAACCTCCATAGTTTTGATTATTTTAGCTAAGCGTACAGTCCTTTGAACCTTTGTTGGCTCGTTGTTACTTTAAAAAAAAAACAGGGCAAAGGAGAAAAATAGGGTAAAGCAAAAAAGTGCTGCCTCTATTAGCATGTTTTTACTTCCTGTGAACAAATGTCAGATGCAAAAGTGAAACAAATTGTGCAGTATGTTGTACCTCAGGGCATGTTATCTGATCAGACTACTGCATACATATCTTTATTTACATTCAATCCTAGAGATATGCATTTATGCATAAGCAGGGTTCTGTGTACTCTGCAAAATAAAGGACCAAAAGTTGATGCTTAGAGCACTAAGAAATTGAAATTCCTCCAGTGGCTGGTACAGAGGCGTTATAAACTAATTATTGACTAATTTCTGTTTCTAACTGCACTCTCTAGTAAACATTTCTTGAATGATTTTGGGCCAGATTCTGAAACCCTTATTTGCAGCAAGTCTCACCTAGGTTCACAAGTTGTTCTATTGATGAATATGGGACAAGTCATTGATATAAAGCAGAGTATCAGAAATCAACTCTTTGGATTTCTTCCAAAGATGACCTGAAGGAAAATATGGATTTTATCTCTCCTTGTTTTCTTTTACTTCCTGAAGTAATAAACAATTCTGAAGGGTGCCATTTTAAATTATTGTTTTAAAGGATTTTTTTTCTGCTTTATTTTTAACTTCAGGAATATAAAACTGGTTTCTCTGATTTGGCTGCATGGTTTGGTTTTTTGTTTGTTTGGTTTTGGTTTTTTGAAGGTAAAAGAGAACTTGATTTTATCTCATCTTATATTTGTGAGAGTGATTTATTGTAACAACAATATTTTTCTCCTCACAGTTTTAGATATTTAAATAAAGCAAGATTAACAAAAACAATTAAAAATTGAAGCATGTTTAAACAACCTGATAAATCATCTTTACTTCTCAGATTTTGCCTTTCCTTGGTACAATACACTGAGGTCATAATCCTATTAGTTCTGCTGTTGGAAGAGTTTTCCATAGTGAAACAGGATAAATGAGATCTGGACTGCTAATGTAAGAAATTAACACACTCACATAAACATGTTCAAGCTCCTGTATACATCACAATAAAGCAAAAAAGACAAAACAGATTTTTTTCCCTTTGCCTCTCACATTCAGTAAACACTTATGATCCAAGTAATGCAATTCTGTTGTGGTATTAGTAACTGACTATCTCTCCTGCCATTCATCCAGGTACTTCTGGAACTCTCCTTTGCCATATTACCTGAGCATCTCCCACAAAATAATCACACACTCTTCTAGTCATTCTGAGCCTGTACAAGGAACAGCCTAATTAGTTATATGATTTTGCTTTTGTTTCGGGCTTGCTTTTTTCTCTAGTTCTGTTGGTAGGAGGGAGAGGTTGCTGTGTAAGAGATGTGTTCAATTTTTGAGAAAGTCAGAGATTTCATTGCAGTGACTGTGTCACAGCAAAATGAACACTATTTTTAATACACACCATTTGGACGGCAGAGTCCCTTTTTAAATGCTTTGGAATTCAGGTCCTTTTTAATGGCCTGGAATTCATGACAGCTGTATGAAAAAGCCATACACCTATACAATCATAAAAATACATTTAGACATCTGAAACAAAATGAATACCACATTATTTTAGTTTATTACTCCTAGTGGAGTACAAATTGGTCTTCCTACTTTGATATTTATTTATACCAAAGAACTTACAAGAACCTAAATGCTACTCTTGGGATAAACATAATGTTGAGGATCAGATAGAAAACACATTGCATCTACTGCAATAAAATGAAGAAGTGTTTAGGTATAATCCTCCTAATAAAGGACATAGTTGAAGGTCAAGTGTAGCCTACAAAATAAATGTGTCAAGGCAAAGCTAAAGGAGTTGTAATTTTACATAAAAAGGTTTTCTTGAGATATCAAATACCTAACAAGGGAGAAAATAAAACACAGTTCCTTGGTGCTATTGTTCCTTTCTCTTCAGGGCCACTTACTGGTGTAATCAAAAAGTTTCTGTGGTGTTCAAGACTAATTATTGTGTGTTGCCAGGTAGACAGTCTCCTTTCTTGGTACCTGATTAACAAAGAAAACTCAGGTGCAGACATGAGACTGATGGCAGTGGATGGTACGCTAAGACCAACAAAAATTTCTATCAAGACGGTGATGGGGAAAATAACTGCTTTTATCTAAAGACCATTAGATAGGAGTTGTACAGGGCAGAACGTACTGAATGACAGAAAACAGAATCTTGACAAAGGAAAATGTCAACCAAAATAAACAGCCTAGTAGCATTCTGCCCTTGCCCCATGCCCATAGGCTGCATCAAGTCTGCTACAGAGCCAAGTGTGATATTACTTTTTTGCTAGTTACTGTCTGGAAGCAGACTATCCCATGACAGGCCAGAGGGTGACTTCTGACTGCCTGTATATTGCAGAAGAAAGCAGAGGACGTTCAGGGAGGATATTACCCCTGGGATTTGAGATCTACGCTAACTGCTAGTTCATTTCTGATTGCAAATTTAAGTTGTTGGTATTATCTACAAAGCCTTCATCTTTAGAAGCTGGCTACTGATGGGATCATTTTTGTCCTCCAGTGTACCATGGACAGCATGGTCAGCTGAGGAGCTTAACTTGACTCTGCTCTAGTGTACTCAAAAGGGGCTCCAGACAAATGTAAGACCCTTAAATCTGAAATGACCTCCTTCTGCTTGGAGCTGAAAGCACTCAAATTTAGGTTTTCTTGAAATTCTATACAGCCTGACTGCTAGTCTAGGCTTTCAAGAGGATAGTGGGCCAGAGTGGATATATATTAATAATGATTTGCCATGTATGCTACACAAGAGCATTTCTGGGGCTCTTCAAAAATCCTTAAATGTCGTACTGAAGCACAACAAAATGAGTCAGGTAGCAAGCCTATCACCAAACCTCAGCAGTCTGGTTCAGTTCTGAAGGCAAAGCTTTATTTAATTAATAATGTGAAACAAGGCAAGTCAGACTCAGAGATAAAATTGGACTGGAAATGGCTCTTTTGAACATTATTTTCAGGTTACTGGAGTGGAGGAGGAATGATATCCAAGTGTTGTGCACCTGTCAACTAAACCATTATCATGGCTCAAGGTCTGAACAACTGGAACATGCCAAAGTATAACATGCACAGATATGGCTGATATATGCTTTGTTCTCAAAAACAATTGAGTGGGCAATATGTACTTTGCATTGCGTCTATGGTGGCAGAGGAGAAGATTTGCAGTGTTAACTGGGTTCCCTGGCTTTTGTAGGACATTAAATGTACTGAAAATTGAAGTCAGTTGGGAATTGGACCCTTGCAGCAGAGGGCAGGAACAGGCTTCACGTGAAATTAGAAAGAGTCCAGTGGAGGGCAATAAAAATGATTCAGGGGCTGGAGCACAAGCCCCATGAAGAAAGACTGAAGGCATTAGGCTTATTTAGCCTGCAGAAGAGAAGACTGAGGGGGGATTTGATAGCAACCTTCAACTACTTGAAGGGTTGCTCCAAGGAGGATGGAGCTTGGCTGTTCTCAGTAGTAAAAGAGGACAGAACAAGGAGCAATGGTTTCAAGTTGCAGCTGGGGAGGTCGAGGTTGGATATTAGGAAAAACTTTCTTACTAGGAGCTTGGTGAAGCATTGGAATGGGCTATGTAGGGAAGTGGTGGAATCTCCATCTTTGGAGATATTTAAGGCTCAGTTAGACAAAACTTTGGATGGGATAATTTCGTGAACGTGGTCCTGCTTTTTTGGCAGGGGGTTGGACTAGATGACTTCATGAGGTTCCTTCCAACCCTATGATTCTATTATTTGATTTAGTGCAATATTTTGGCTTACAGGTTCTCTAAGAAAGTCTCTGAATACTGTTGTTTATACCAAGTTTCAAAAGTCCTCAAGTCACATGCAGATCAGCCATTAACAGCTCTTTTGACAAATTCTGAATCTCTTTCTAATTTGGAGTTGGATTTGACTTGAGTTTGTTTGCTCAAACACTTCTTTTCACAGTTCTTTTGAAGCTCTCCTATCTGAAACTGTGGCACTGAAATACCTGGACTGTTGTACATATATCAAAACCAAGGACAGTGAGTGATTGAACTGGCTAACTGCCATTCTTGCAGCAATTATTTTTTTTCCTTGTGGATTCTTAGATCATATGCCTCCAGGAAGAGTTAGTGTGTGTGTGTTTTTAATACTGTTGTTAAGAATGTTTTGATATTGCAGTAATGATTTTTTCATATTTGATAATAAAACTTTCATATGATAGCAGAGGAAACCTTGAAGTAACTTTAATAATCTATTGATTTTGTGTGTGTCTGGGGGTTGGGTGGGTTCTTGACTGCAATCATAAGGTTTTTATTTTGTGGGGGTTTGTGAAATTCCCTGTCTGCAATCTGGACTGGTGTGCAGCTGTCACCCCAATTCTCCACTCCCAGGCCCCAGCTTACCCTGCTTGGCTGTCTGAACCCCCACTCCTGGGTGAGCTCCCACCCAGCCTCCTGCATGTAATAGGTCCCTCACCCAGCAGAAGAGCCCTTCAGCCAGCCAATCACAGGATAGATCCCAAGCAAGCACCCCCTGTACCAGATGCAACCACAGGAACTACCATCTTGTGGGGTTCAGTGCTGCCCACTGCACCCTGCAAATTCATTTACACTTGTCTGTCAATTTATCAAAGCAATTGATATGCACCAGCTCTGTTGCTCTCAATCCACATGCACTGCTTCAGATAAAACAATCAAATAACTTTACTGACTACAGCAAGATTTAAGTGATTCCAAGTCAGAATAATATAGATCAAATGGTTAAGTCAAGAATTAACTACAATCAAATAAAAGAAAATTCTTATTGTAAGCTAAGGTTACTGTCACTATCTATTTTCAGCTTACCGCAAAGATTGGCTGTGATGCGTTTTGCAGTCCACGCCTCCCCTCCCTGTTTCTCAGGTTCTCAATCCTTGGTGTTGCATAGAAGATGGATTTCCAGAGAAAGACCCTAGACTAAGGGCCTCTTTCTTTTTGCACATTTCATCCACCCCTCTGGGGTCAGGTGATCGTCCACATCCAGCAATAGGTCTGATCTTTCCCTCTTGAGCCAGGATGCTTAACTCAGTTTACAGTTCTTGTATGCATGTCTCCACTGGGTGTGGAAACACAGCTTTGTGTTTGCCTGCATACATCAAGCTATGTGAGACATACAATTGGGCATATGACAGAGTTTCATATCTGCACATGTGTATGATATTGCTGGAAACATGCTACCATAACAGTAATATTCAGCATGTCATGAGCATTTAAAAAAAACCTTACCCTACATCAGGGGTTGCAAACTCATTTGCTATGGCGAGCCAGATTTGACTTAAATTTACTTCAAGTGGGCTGTATATACCATAGATGAAAATAGTATGGCACTCTTGTGGCATTGCAGAGTGCTGTGTTTGCAAAACTCTCCTTCATGACACCCTTCTCTCTCTCGCTGTTATGGGAGAGTGTGGTCTTACGGAGTGCAGTCTCACATAACCAGCGCTTGATGTCTCAAGACCTGACACTCTCACAACGTTGTGGAGTGCTGGGTATGTGAGATCTCTCTGTCTCTCTCTCTGGCTGACAGTGTGGTCCCACCAAGTGCAGTCATGAGCCATCTGGAAGACATTCATGGGCCACGTTTGGCCCATGGGCCGCAAGTTTGACATAAACAGCACCTCCTGCATCTAATCTTGCACCATAAACATCAATATGAGACTTGCTATTGATTTCAAAGGGCATAGAATCAGGCCCTACTGTGAATAGCGAGGGTGTTTTTTGGGACATGGAAACTAAGGGTAGGGGCCTGAGCAGAGACAGATCCAGCCTGGAGGTGAATGCCTGGCTGCGTAGATGGTGTTACCAGGAGGGCTTTGGCTTCCTTGACCACAGAGTGCTGTTCCAGGAAAATGGACGGTTAGGCAGAGATGGATTCCACCTATCAAGGAAGGGGAATAGCACATTTGGACGTAGATTGGCTAACCTAGTGAGGAGGGCTTTAAACTAGGTTTCAAGGGGGAAGGTGACCAAAGCCCACAGGTAAGTCAAAATGAGGGAGACCTGGGGGACGGGATGGAACTTGGGGAGAGCTGGGGCTGTAACAGCAAGGATAAAAGAGTCTAGTCAGAACGGGGGGGGGGGTGTTAAATCAAATCAGTTTCTTAGGTGTCCTAATGAAGCCCTAATACCTGAGGTGAGTAGGGAAGGAGGACACTAGGAGAAAATGCAAGGAGGAAGATGCAACAGGAAAGACAATCAGCAGCAAAAAGTAGGGCAATTGGCCCGGTACCTTAGATGCCTGTACACAAATGCAAGGAGCCTTGGAAACAAGCAGCAAAAATTGTTAGTATTGGCACAGACAAGGAACTATGATGCAGTTAGAATAACAGAGACATGGTGGGATAGCTTTCATGACTGGACCATTACCATGGATGGGTATAAATTGTTCAGGAGGGACAGACAGGGAAGAAGAAGTGGAGGAGTAGCACTATATGTAAAAGAGCTCTATGACTGCTTGGAGCTCCACTATGAAGGTAGAGACAAGTCTGCTGAAAGTCTCTGGGTTAAGTTTAGGAGAGAGCACAACAAGGGTGATGTTGTGGCGGGTGTTTGCTATAGACCACCATACCAGAAGGAGGAGGTGGATGAAGCTTACTATGGACAACTAGCAGAAGTTTCCAGATCATGGACCCTGGTTCTCATGGGAGACTTCAACTCCCCTGACATATGCTGGGAGGGCAATACAGCAGTGCACAGACAATCCAGCAAGTTTTTGGAGAATGTTGAGGACAACTTCCTGTTACAAATGCTGGAAGAACCAACTCAGGGCCTTACAACTCTTGACCTGCTACTCATAAACAGAGAACAATTGATTGGGAAAGTAGAAGTGAATGGCAACCTGGGCAGCGGTGACCATGAGATGGTAGAGTTCAGGATCCTGATCAAAAGAAGAAAGGAAAGAAGCAGAATACAGACACTGGACTTCAGAAAAGCAGATTTTGGCTTCCTCGGGGAACTGATGGGCAGGATCCCTTGGAAGGCTAATCTGAAGGGAAAAGGCGTCCAAGAGAACTGGCTGTATTTTAAAGAAACCCTACCATGGGTGCAGGAAGATACCATTCCAATGTGCAGAAAGAACAGCAAATGTGGAAGGTGCCCAGCGTGGGTTAGCAGAGAACTCTACGGTGAGCTGTAATACAAAAGGGAAACTTACAAGTGGAAGCTTGGAGAGATGACTAGGGAGGCATATGAAGATATTGCTTAGGCCTGCAGGGATAAAATCAGAAAGGCCAGGGAGTAATTGGAGTTGCAGCTAGCAAAGGATGTGAAGGATAACAGGAAGGGGTTCATCAAGTCTATCAGTAACAAGAAGAGGATCGGGGATGGTGTGGGTCCCTTAGGCTGTATCTACACTGTGCATTTCAATTTGAATTACTGAATTGGAATTGACCAATTCGAGTCTAATTTGAATTGAGTCAATTCGAATTGACATGGCCACACTAGAAAATCCAATTCGAATTGGCATGTCCATGAACAGGACTTGCTAGTTTAAATTCAGTAGGGGGTGCTATTGTATAGGGAAAAATCAAGCTGTGGCTAATTCAAACTAACGGTGAATTTGAATTGATATAGCCACACTATGTCAATTCGAATTACTCACTTTGAATTGATCCTGACTTCGATGGAAAAGCAGGTTTGACCAATTCGAACTCTGCTTTCCTCAATTTGAACTGAGGAGTGCCTCAGTTCAAATTGAGGAAAGTGGGCATGTCCATGCACTTATTTGAATTCAAATTGATGACAATCAATTTGAATTCATATGTAAGTGTAAACATAGCCTTACTGAATGGGGCAAGTTTCCTTGTGGTGGATGATGCAGAAAAGGCTGAAGTACTCAATGCTTTTTTTGCCTCAGTCTTCACAGGCAAGGTCAGCTCCCAGGCTACTATGCTGGATAACACAGGCTAGAGAGAAGGAGAGAAACTCTCGGTGATGGAAGGTCAGGTTAGGGACTACTTAGAGAAGTTGGATGTGCACAAGTCTATGGGGCCAGATGAACTGCATCCAAGGGGGCTGAGGGAGTTGGCCAATGTGATTGCAGGGCCGCTAGCCATTATCTTTGAAAACTCCAGGTGAATGGGGGAGGTTCCAGCTGATTGAAGGCAAATATAGTGCCTATCTTCCAGAAAAGGAAACAGGGGGACCCAGGGAATTACAAACCAATCAGCCTCACTTCAGTCCCTGAAAAAATCATGGAGCAGATCCTCAAAGAATCCATTCTGAAACACCTGGACGAACATAGAGTGATCAGGAACAGTCAGCATGGATTCACCAAGAGCAAATTGTGCCTGACCAACCTGCTTGCCTTCTATGATGAGATGACAGGATATGTGGGTGCAGGAATATTCATTGATGTGATATACCTCGATTTTAGCAAAGCTTTTGATATGGTATCCCACAGCATTCTTGTCAGCAAGTTAAGGAAGTACAGTTTGGATGAACGGACCATAAGGTGGATAAAAAGCTGGCTAGCTCATTGGGCAGGGACCTATGGCTCAATGTCTAGTTGGCAACCAATAACAAGTGCAGTGCCCAAGGGGTCAGCCCCGGGGCTGGTTTTATTCAACGTCTTCATTATTAATCTGGGTGATGGGATAGATTGCACACTCATTAAATTCACGGATGACACCAAGCTGGGGGAAATGGTAAACATGCTGGAGTGCAGTGTTGGGATTCAGGGAGCCCTAGACAAATTGGAGCATTGGGTCAAATGAAATCTCATGAGGCTCAACAAGGACAAGTGCAAAGTCCTGCACCTAGGACAGAAAAATCCCATGTACTGCGACAGGCTGGGGAGCAATCGCCTAAGTAGCAGCACTGTAGAAAAGGACCTGGGGCTTTATGGTAGATGGGAAGCTTGGTAGGCGTCGTCAATGTGCTCTGGTTGCCAAAAAGGCCAGTGGCGTATTGGACTATATCAGTAGGAGAGTTGCTAGCAGATCAAGGGACATGATTATTCCGCTCTATTTGGTGCTGGTGAAGCCACATCTGGAGTACTGTGTCCAGTTTTGGACTCCACACTACAGAAAGGATATTGACAAATTAGAAAGAGTCTAGCAGAGGGCAATGAAAATGATTAGGAGGTTGGGGCACATGACTTATGAGGAGACACTGAAGGAACTAGGCTTCTTTAGCCTGCCCAAGAGAAGACTGAGGGGGGATTTGATAGCAATCTTCAACTACCTGAAGTAGTGCTTCAGAGAGAAGGGAGCGAGGCTGTTCTCAGCACTAACAGAGGAGAGAACAAGGAGCAATGGCTTCAAGTTGCAGCTGGGAGGTCGAGGTTGGATATTAGGAAAAGCTTTCTCACTAGGAGGGTGGTGAAGCATTAGAATGGGTTACTTAGGGAGGTGGTAGAATTTCCATCTTTGGAAACATTTAAGGCCTAATTAGACAAAATCCTGGCTGGGATGATTTAGTGGGAGTGGTCCTGCTTTTAGCGGGGGGTTGGACTAGATGACCTCATTAGGTTCCTTCTGACCTTATCATTCTATGTTCTAATCTGTAACGCAAAATTTTAAATGACCAGTGAGGTTTAGAAATTAGTATATTTTGTCATCTAGATTCTAAACTCTTCAAGGAAGGGACCGTTTTCTCTTTTGCCAAGTGTCTTGAACTTTTGGGCATTAATAAAAAATATAAAAGTCAGATCTTAGCCCATTAGTGGAAAACCAGATGATCCAGGCTTTAAAGGGAAGAGATGGAATCCATTTCACTATCTTCATCATACCATATTCCATAAGAGATTCATTAATTCCAGATGGAAGATTACACACAACAAGAAAGTTAGAGAACTAGACTGCATTCAGATCTTTGGAAGATAGGAGAGATGGACAAGATTAAGGAAACTAAATAAGGAAACAATTTGCAGTATTAAAGTGATCACCAATAAAATGTTAACATTCACCCAAACCTACTACATAGTAAGATCTGTAATTCTGCAATTAGGACCTGATCCGAAGCTTGTAAGAGTCTTTCCATTGATTTAACAGGCTCTGTATTGTATCTTTATTTCCTATAGGCAGATTTGGTCAAATGTTCCATTTTTAAATGGAGTCCCTGCTGAGTTAATACATCTCCTTGAAGGAAATGATTGTTCCTGAAGTCTATTTCTTCTGTCTTGTCTGGCCTGCCTATGCTCACACCTTTTGATTTGGGAGACTAGATTCTAACAGAAAGATAATTATCAGGTTTCATGGTTAAGGCACAGGACCGATATCAAGAGACCTAGATTATATTTCTGAATCTGACAATCAAGAAAACGTGCTAATGACAATTACTACTTCACAGCTTTGTATTCCAAAGCCCCAGGATAAGGGACTCTGAAGCAACAAAAATTCTTAAAGAACTAGGGAGCCAAATCAGCAAAACACTTGAAATCTTAAGGATGTGCTTAAATGGCTTTCTGAATCAAGGGATGTGCTTGTCCCTTCCGCACATCTGTGAAAATCAAAGAGCATGATCTGGTAACATGCTGAGATCTAAAGAAGTGTTCAATTTATGCATTTTTTAAAAATCTTTGGAAGGGCAGCTGTGTCTGGCCCTCAGAGCACATTCTTTTTTTAGCTTCTTTCACTATTTAACTCTATAGATGCAAATACAAATATTTCTAAGGGAGAAGCTGGTATTCAGTTGTCCAGCCTATTTTAGATCCAGGGCACTGCTGGCACTGCCCACACTGCAATGGGACAGTGGTAGACTTGTTTTCAATAAAAAGTTTCTCTTCTTTGAAAGTCAGGTTAAGAAAAAACAACCATAATCCAGCCCAGAAAACTCTATTGCTACAAATGGGAGAGAGAGAGATGAAAATGCAACAACAAAACACACACACACAACAGATTAGCACAGAGGCATTCTGGCCATGCCACTTTCTTCTGGCCACAGTCCCTTTACCTAAGTATATTATGCTGGCCACAGGGAGGAGGATCAGGATGGTTCTCACTTTACAAAGTGGAAATGAATTATATCATGTAGCACCAGTTTATAGAAACACAATACTTCCAGCTGGGCCATTCCCAGCTACCAAATGTAGCCACTTGAGGACAATTTGTGGCCATGTAAGTGGTTGTTCTATATCTGCAACACTTGACTCAAGGGTTTCATAAAGCTTTTAGTCAATTCACTGGGAACCTTGAAAAGTTTTACCACATGTGCCAGTGATTATGAGAACATACACATCATTATAGCCAGCACAAAAAACTTGGCATATTGGATAAGTCATTTATCCTGTTAAAATTCACAGGGAGACACACAAATTTTTCACATGGAGAAGTAGGGAAGAATGTTTTCAACCTATTGATTCAATGTTCTAGCTCACTGAAAATCTAAGTAGACTTCCCTACTGGATAGACCTAGCAAAATGGAGCTTATAATGAGAAACTTTTCAGATTTATTGATTGAGCACACAAACACTGAACAAGCTGCATCAGTGAAGAGATTGATTATTTGTTTTTATTGTTGTTTGCTATTTATTAAAAAAAAAAAGTTTTCCTTCCACACATGGGTTGTACCTACCCTGGATTGCTCTCTTCACTTGCTATCACATTGTAACCTTTCAGACATCTGACTTCATGCCTGCCTGCCTTGACACTATTACCTGTGGATTATGGAATATGTATAGCATATGAACTGGGGATGGAATGCTAGTTTTCAACAGACTACAGAATATTTTTTTCTTTGAGAAATCACTGATCAATGTCTTTTTTTTTTTTAACTCAGCTGTCTAGTAGCAAATTCTACATCCTCTAACTTGCCGCTTGGTTGGTGAGTGTTTGAAATAGCTAATTGATCTTTTTGTTTTTTTCTTGTAAAGGTTTAGACTTTCTCGCTCCCGAAGTACCAATATTGCTAACTCAACCATCAAGAGTCTGAGATCTTACTATAGGGTTGGGCCTAAATGGGGAGATGGGTGTTCCTGCCATGCCTAATTTAAAAATCCCCTTCGGGGCTCAGGCTTTTGCTCAGACTCTGAGCAGCTCATTAGCAAGTGGGTGGATGTAGTGCTTAGGCTATTTTGAAAATGCTGCCTAGTGGAGACTTTAAAGACTGGAGGATGTTGGCACAAGGAGTGGGTTGGCTATGCCTGACCTGTGGTCTAACAATACCCATGATGGTGGTAGACACAGGTGCTTATCTGCCAGTTGAGGTGCCTAAATCCTTTTAACAAGCTTGCATTTAGCAGCCCACCCCTCTGATTCAGGAAGGTATTTAAAGCATGATTAATACCATAAGATACCTTACAGAAGTGGGGCCTGAAAGAGATTGGTCCCTTAAATGGTAATTTTGCCTGAGGAGGAAGTGCAACCTTGGATCTATTTTTCATCTGATCAATTATAAACTGTCCATGCAGGAGGAAAGTCATTACATTTTGAGCGTGTAGAGTGGTGCACTGATTGACATGCCTGATGGCCTTATTATTAAATTTTACAGACTCGCTGGGTATTAGATTACAAAGGTCAAGGCAGATTTAAACGTAACCACCAAAATATCTTGCTTTAGTTTGTTTGTAAAAGTATAGTACCAGCAGGATTCCATGTCACTTCAACTTATTTCTATAGTGCTTGGGTGACTCTCAAAACTACTAAAAGCTGCATGCAGTTACGTTTATAGGTATACAAAGCCATAAATAGAGTCTAATCACGATTTTGTAACAATGGGTGTGATTTATGACTAAGATGGCTTTCTTGTTGTGACTAAGTATACTGGGATCACAAACAGGAAGCCCTGAGCCTGCCAGAAAATAAAGAATACATTTTTTTCAGAACTAGAGCACTTTGATTCAATTACAGTAATATGTGGATAATTTAAGCTTGTGCCATTTTCCTGGAGTCACCCATAATTCAAAACAGTAAGGGGCAGGGAAGAATTGGAGTAGGTAAGATCTAAATGTGAACACACAGTGGTATATGGCAGTGGTTCCCATCCTTTTCTCTGTTGTGGCATACCTTGATACCTTTAATTATTCTGAGGCACACCAACATATAGTTTCCAAATGAACTCATGCATATTCATGAGCCAAGCCAGAACTCTGAGTAGTTTTTCAAAAAATTCCATGGCACACCTGCTCAGGCCTGAGGGCACATCAGTGTGCCATGGCACAGTGGTTGGGAAACACTGGTATATGGCATGTGAGCATGCTTTATTTACTAGTATACTTAAATGCTTTATATATTAAGAATTGCTTTCTGATTTGAGGCCATGATTCCTGCCACTGTCTATGCAGTGTGCAAGCAGGAGCCTCTAAGGCAGTGGCTCTCAGCCTTTTGTGGGTCACAACACCCCTACAGGACACACCAGCTCATGCCTCCCAGGCCAAATCCAGCCATCTCCCTAGCTCTCTGCGACACACTTACCATTGTGTGGTGTGTCCCAACTCAGTGGTCGAGAACCACTGCTCTAACGATTCTTGTATTTGTTTAGAACACCTTTACCAGGTTTCCTGATCAAGGGGAAGGTCACCACCTTTCAACATATTTATGAACATCAAAGGTAGTTAAGTTTATTGGTTCATGATGGCCCTTACTATCTTAATAAAGACTCACTTGACTGACTGACACACCAAAGGAAAGCTTGCTTTCTTGGAATTGTTAATTAAAGTAAAATAATAACAATGTTTAGGAATTCATCTGTAGGACTCAAAATTATTTACATAATTGAGTAAGCAAAATGTATCCCCATTTTGAATTTGGAAACACAGGCACACATCGGCTCACTCACTTGCCCAGGTTCAGTGGAAGAACTAGAAGAGGGGATTCCCGGTTCAGTCTTCTCCATAAAATCACATTGCCTTCTAAGCTGGCTGTCTATATATTCAGCACAAGAATTAGATTATATCTTGAATATATGAAAAACCTATACAGGATACAAGACCACCAATTAGCTTGCATCTTAAGATTTCCATCCTTTGAGAAAGGTACATTTGGAGCCCTAAACAGATTGACCATGTCCATTTAATTGCTTAACAAAAGTCTGCAGCATTTTGCTCCCAATTTGTAAATAAAAGCTAGTATGTAGTATGATGTATTCTGAAACGGAGATGGGTTTGGGGCAGTAACAGAAAATTTTGTGGAAGAAAAGGACATTGTGAATTACAAGAACAATAATTTTCATAGTCTAGTATTTAAGATTTGTGAACACCACCTAGTAGCAGACTGAAATTGTGCAATAGGAACAGGAAGTATGATTCTGTAGTGTCATGGAAGACTGCTAAAATCATTACTGGCAGGTATTTCCTGCACTCTTAACAACAAAAGAAGCAAGGAGTCCTGTGGCACAACCAAGAAATCCCTGGTCATTCGAATAGCAGAGAAAATCACTTCTTCAAATGTAAGTACAAAATCAAAAACTTGTTCTTCTTTAAAACCCTGGAATATAAACACAAGTTGGTTAGCAGCATTCTGCAGATGTTCAGGAAATACAATATGTGGGTCATTCTATACATAGGTATGATTGCTGAGTGACTCACAAACAGGGCAGTATTTCTTTACACACCCTCCTTTTGACCCTCAGTTTTTCTTTGTTATAAATAACCAGCCCAAAGCTCCCAACAAGTGATGTACAATCTACTAGTATAATTTTTCAAATGTGTTAGCAGTGTGAACACTGAGTCCACCTCCTCAAAACCAGCCTCTATTTTATGTAATATCTTGGACTGCTGCCATATTACATAGCTTTCCTGTTACCGCCAGCCACACTGAACACTGGGGTAATTAGATCAGGGGACGTCACATCAACAGACACAAGACTCAAGAATATAATGTGCAGTATATAGATAATTATAGCTATATAGATCTCAATGTCCAATTTACAGAAGATGTTTTTGGGTCAGGTGATATATTTAGTAATGTTTTGTATAAATGGCACGCAGAAGGTAAGTCCTTTCTCCATGACCGACAGGCAGAAGCAGAAACAATCATATTTCTCATTCCTTATTATGAATTTGTGGGCTACCAAATTAGAGGAAACTAATGAGAGAAACCAATGTTACCTAGTGGTTACAATTGACTGGGAGTCAAGAAATGTGTGATTTGTTGCCAGTGCTCCAGTGAACTCATTGGGTAAATCATTGAATTAATCAGTCTCAGCTCTCATCTATAAAATAGGACTGACAATACCCATTTTTTGACCTTAGAGATTTTCAGATGAACAGTGTTATAGAAGTATAACAGTCCTTCAGTAAATGTTGGAAACAGCATTGTATTGCAAATTGCTGGAGGCAATAACTGAACAATCCAATTGTGGGCTTATTTATAGGACATTTAAGCCACTATGATGTTGGTGAAGGGCCCTTCTTGCTGTTTTTGGTCTTTAGAGCAGAGGATTTGCACAGCCGCAGATAGGTATTGCACATGTAGGGTTCAATTCCCATATACACGAAGGCCCCTTTATACTGCTCTGGTGTGAGTGTAATCTATATCCACTTCGAGAGCCTTTAACACTAAGTAATTTCAAAAAGAGACCGGCATGTGAGAAGCAGGCCATATAATCATAAGAAAATACAGTACCTTCTCAAGTTCACATCAGCCACAATTTTAAAAGCAATTAGCCCTTGTCTTTGGGGCACTTGCAGGCTGCCAGCTTCTCTCAATGATCTTGCAGCATAGATGTTTTTCTCTTATTTTATTTTCAGTTTTGGGGTATTAACTGCACCACTGGGAGGCTTATAACATTCCTTTACAAACAGTTCCTCCCATGCCCCAAGAGGAGGGTTAGAGTGTAGCTGGGATGATTGAAGGGGGCCTGCACCGGCATGAGGGGGGGCCCTAATTTAGGAGGGTTCTTGGGCGCCCCAAATTATACTTTAACCCCTGGTGTTCTCATTACTACATATAGGTGTTTTCCTATACATAGTGAGCCTTAAGAAACACGAAGCTACAAGTTCAGGTTATAAATGAGGTAACATGAGTACCTCTCCCCCTCCCCCAAGTGTTCTTAACCTTGAAATGAGGCTGCAGTAGTTTGAGAAATGAGACTAAGGACCCCATTCTGCAGACTACAAGCTAAATTCAAAACCCACTGAAGTTGATGGAAACAAATGCCATTCAGAGCAGCCACTATTTGCAACCAAAACTCAAAATGTTTGAGTGGGAGTTTGCCTCCGTGAATGACAGAATCTGACACAAAGTAAGGTAAACATTTTGTGCAGAAGAAAAAGAAATGTGTTGCATGATCCCGAGTTTGATTTTAATGTAAGTACATTTCATGTTTTAATACAAGTGATTATTTAAATGAAGTTTCTCTTGTGAATATTTGTTTAAAATATTTTTAGTCTCTGGCACATCAACAAAATTAGGATGTTTTACTGACAGTTCATCTTTGTACCGAGGCTGCACTTGAAAGTGAGGATTAACAACAACTGGAAGATTTCCTTCAAAAACTATCTTTGCATTTTAAAGTAGAACATAATGATGGGAGGTTGGGGTTTTTTGCTGGATTTTTTCCCCCCCATCTGAGAGGTTCTGTATCAATATGTTCACATTTCTTACAGGTTTATTAGACTGTTGAGAACTCCTATGATTCCATTAGAAGGGCTCTTTAGTTTGTAGCAAGAATCTCTGCAATCAGTACAGTGAGCTAGCTTGTGGCTTTAAGCCACTGCCTGCAAGAGGGGTCAGTGCAGAGTCATGTCACCCTGATGGCATCTCTTAGAGGGCTTGTGCACAAGACACTCTGCATGATGCCTGTAGGGGTGCTGGAGGAGCATCAATGCAAGTGACCCCTTCTATGGTACCCAGCAGGAATCAATGAGTGTTTTCCCTCAGTAAAGCCTGAAGGACTGAGCTCTATTTTAGGGCTGCAGACAATTTTCTAAAATACTAAGTGTGCTTAAACTTTAGAAGTTTGTCATGGTAAAATCAAACCCAAATGTTATTAGCATAAGCCGTTGTTTCCAGTTTTAGAAATACCTTCCCTTAGGATGGTAAAGAAGAAGAAAAATAATCCAAGTTGTGTAACAGTGTGATGCTTGTCAAGCCACATCATCCGAGCTCTTCAAACCTATGTTTTTACCCTCACTAATTAGTGTTATTTCAAGGTACTATGATAAGTGCAAAATATAAGTATGGAATACAAGTAAAAAGAGTGGAACAGATCTGAGTAGAAGTTTAGTCTTAGTGTGCAACTTATCTCAAGATGCATTACAAATATAATGACTTAACCTTGTAGTTCCCTAGCAGTTTTAACCCATCAGGCGTCTAGGACTAATACACTAGGCATCAACCATTTCAGGGTACATCTACACTTTGACTTTGGGGGTGTGATTCCAAGCTCAAGGAGACGTATACGAGCTTTCATCAAGCAAGTGTGCTGAAAATAGCATGTAGCTACAGCAGCATGTGGGGCAGCTACCGCAAGCAGTGACCATCAGAGATGCCAGGCACGTACTTGGGGAAGTCTGCCCCTCCTGCCACCACAGCTATGCTCTATTTTTAGTGCACAAACTCGATCACTGCTGACACAAACATGCGTCCTTGAGCTGGGAATTACAACCCAGCGTGTGTACACTCCCTTACAGCTAGTTCCTCTACCACTAAATGCAATGGGAGTTTTGCTACTGTCTTCTGTGAGAACAGGATCAGACTGTTAATGGTCGTTAGCCATTTGTTAACCTATTGTTGCTGCTGCAGCTGCTGGGGAGGATGACATTTCTGCTCACTAGCCAGCGCTGAAATTGTTATGCGACTTGACAGTTTGCATGGTGCCAGCACAGTGAGTTATAGAAGCATACTGAACAACATTAACACTTTATCTGAATGGATTAATTAACCCAAATCAAACATATATGATGGAGAATGCTGCTGTATCACAGGCGTTTTGCAGCTGCCTGTCCTTTTTTCTTAGAGCTACTTTCTTCTTCTTCTTGACAATGCCCAGATCAATTACAGTGCCCCTTCAGACATGCTTTGGATCACACTCCACATGTCTACTCCCTCCACAGATGGTGATCCTCATGGAAGACTTCCACAAAGCTAGCAGGCAAGAGATGTATGCCCTGGAGTCAGAGCCTCCTCCTCAATCCAAGACCTGCTGCCTTTTGCTCCTCTCTGTTTGCAGGAGCAGAGGGGAGCAGTTTGACTACTCTGTGGAATGACCTTCTCTGTTGTTGCTATAGAGAGAAACAACCTCCTTGGTATGTTAGAAAAATATGCTGACTTGGAATCTAAGATGAGGCTCCATCATTTATACTAACAAGCTCACTGGTGAGGAATTTGTAGAATGTTTCCTTAAAAAAAGGTGCCGCAGTTAGTGTTTGATGAAATTTATAGCTTGCCTTTTTTTTTCCACTGAAAATACATAAAATTACCATTAATTTTCCCCACTCAGATAGAGATACATTTACATCAACCTGTCCTAAACAGGAACTCAAAGGACTAACAGAAAAAGGAGGGGTCTAGAAGAATTGCTCTTTAGCTATAGTTTCAGTTAAATTCTGCTCAAAAGATGGGGGATACTTTTTACACAGAGTAACCAATGAGATGCTTCTTGGAATGATTTTGTAGTGGAGGTTTAACGAGCACTATGCTAATTGCTAATGAGCTGCTCTACAGTTAAAAAAATAGTTGAACTTTCAGAAATTGCAGGGAACAATATATCAGCTGAAAGGTGAATTAGAATGGCTTTTATTTTAATTCTAGCATTTATTAGTGCCTGATTCTCTTCTCACATCCTTGTAATATAAGAAAAATTCCATTAAGTTCAGATTCTCAGGTTTGTTCTGGTGTCTACGTACAGCTGCTCTGGCATTAAGCACCCGTAAAAGCAGCAGATCCAACTGCTCATGACTTCCCCATTGTGCCTCCTATCCCAGCCAGGCCCTGGTGCAGGAGATATGGGAATGTGGATTTAACACCCCTATGAGCATGCAGAGGTGAAAGCAGGAAGGTCAAAGTACAATTGTCATTGCAGCTAACAAGGGATTTGAAGGATAACAAGAAGGGGTTCTACAGGTACGACAGCAACAAGAAGGTAGTCAGGAAAGTGTGGGCCCCTTACTGAATGGCAGAGGCAACCTAGTGACTGAGTACATGCAGCATGATGATGTAATCAATGCTTTTTTTTTGCTTCTGTGTTCACAGACCAGGTCAGCTCTCAGACTATTGCACTGGACAGCACAGTATGGGATGGAAGAGAGCAGTCTTCAATGGCAGATGAACATGTTCAGGACTAATTGAAAAAACTAGGCATGCACAAGGCCCTGTGACCAGATGCAATGTATTTGAGGGTCCTGATGGAGTTGGCTGATGTAATTGCAGACCACTGGCCATTATCTCTGAAAACTACTGGTGCTCAGGGGAGATCCCAGATGATTGGAGAAAGGCAAATGTGATCCCATCTTTTAAAAAGGATAGGAGTATCCAGGCAACTACAGACCAATCAGCCTCACCTTAGTCCCTGGAAAAATCATGGACCAGGTCTTCAAGAAATTAATTCTGAAACATATGGATAAGAGGAAGGTGATCCAAAACAGTCAGCATGAATCTACCAAGGGCAAGTCATGCTGACTGACCCAATTGCCTTCTATGATGAGGTGACTGGCTCTGTGATGTGGGGGATAGTGGTGGACAGGATATACCTTGATTTTAGCAAAGCTTTCTTAAGTTTTAAAAAGTATGTGTTGAATGAATGAACCATAAAGTAAACAGAAAGCTGGCTGATCAGTGGGGTCAATGGGTAGTGATCAATGGCTTGTGAGCAGTCAGTATCAAGCAGAGTGCTTCAGGAGCCAGTCCTAGGTCTGGATGTGTTCAACATCTGCATTAATGATCTGGATGGAGTGAAATTGCACCCGCAGGAAGTTCATGGATGACACTAAGCTGGGATAAGTGGTAGGTTATGAAAAGGAGACAGAGTGACCTACACATATTGGAGGATTGGGCCAAAAGAAATATGATGAGGTTCAACAAGGACAAACGCTACAGCCTGGAGACTAACTGGCTAAGCTGCAGTTCTGCAGAAAACGACTTGGGGCTTACCGTGAACAAGAAGCTTGATGTGAGTCAGTGTCCCCTTGCTGCCAAGAAGGCTAATGACATACTAAGCTGCATTAGTAGGAGCACTGCCAGCAGATCAAGGAAAGTGATTATTCCCCTCTGTTTGACATTGGGGAGGCCACATCTGGAGTAATGCATCCACTTTTGGGCTCCCCCCCCCATAGAAAGGATGTGGACAAATTAGAGAGTCCAGCAGAAGCAACAAAAATGATTGGGGGCTGGAGCACATGACTTATGAGGAGTGTCTAAGGGAACTAGGCTTGTTTAGTCTTCAGAAGAGAAGAATGAAGAGAGATTTGATACCAGCCTTTAACTAGCTGAAAAGAGGTTCCAGGGATGATGTAGCTAGGGTGCTTTCAGCGGAGCAGATAACTGAACAAAAAGCAATGGTTTCAAGCTGAAGCAGGGGAAGTCTAGGTTGGATATTGGGAAAAAGTTGTTCACTGGGTGGGTGGTGAGGCACTAGAATGGGTTATGCAGGAAGTGGACAGTCTCCATCCTTAGAGATTTTTAAGGCCCAGCTTGACAAAGCCCTTGACTAAGTTGGGGGTAGCTCCTGTTTTGAGCACGGGAGTGCAATAGATGATCTCCCTTCCAACCCTAAGCTTTAGGATTCTGTGATACATGCTGCTGATTTTTATCTGCTAACACAGACCACTAGTGAGAAGTATACTAAAAAAAAAAGGCTACCAGTGGCTTTAAATTATCAATATCCATTTGTCCAGAGGGTCAGTGTAGTAAAACAATTGACTCAAGTGACCTTTATGCCCTACCCTTTCCAGCCTTAAGCTGAGTACAGATCAGCTGGACCATAGGATCTGGCCCTTAAGCATCAAGCTGATGTAAAAGTGGTGTGTATAAAATTGGTATACATGAAAGAAGGGGCAGAGGGAACAGAAAGGGACCGACTCCGGGTCAAGAGCCACTAAGAGGGAGGAAAAGGAGCAACAATTTTCAAGAGAAAGTGAGAGAGCATCCATGGTGAGAGAAGAAGGGGGAAAAGGGGAGAAGCCACCAGGTGAGCAGGTCCTGAGAGTGGCACATGCATTGAGTTCCACCATCCCTGCCCCTCGCAATGTTCCTCCTCTCCATTTCACCCCACAGCTGTGAAATGCTCAGATTCCCTGGAGCTATAGTCTCAAATCCCAGAAAGGCTGACTTGGGTAGATAAACGGAGTTCCATACAGTTTCCTATGTGCAGCCCCTCACTGCTAGACATGGACAGAGAAGAGCTCCCATTAGACCAGATCCTTTCACAGAAGGAGTATTCTGTGTGCAGGTTGTGTCTCTCTCTGCTGCTGTCCACCCTCAGGTAGTGCTGAACACGCACCTCAGTCATCCCCAGAGCAGCCAATGGTGGGTTGTGGAGATACATCGCCTTGAGAAGCAGTGTTAACAGTCACTAGGCTCAGTGAAGGAACAGACACAGGGAAATTGGGATCTAGGACTGGCCCAGCTGAAGGGAGATGTAGGGATGAGGGAAAAGAAAGGAAGGAAGAGATTTACAAGGGAAAGCTGGGTTCTGGATCAACGACTGCAGATATTTGTGAGGTCGCTGGGTCCAGCGGGGCAGTGGTAACATGGGAACAGATGTGAGATCAGAAGATAGCTGGAACTAGAGATTGAGGTGTAGCTCAAGTCAGAGGAGCCAGCCTGCCTCTGACTAATCACAGTTTTTATCACATACTCCAGGAAGATGCTTCAGTAAGTTCCTTTTTTGTTAGTTTATTTCCATACTGTGTTCTTGTGGATGCATCTGTCTAGACACTTACGGCCCACACCAAATTAGTATTTAAGTGTCTCAGTGCAAAAGGTACCTTCAGGCCAACTGACAGCAATTCTGGGCCCCAGGGCAGAACCGTCAGTGGGCCCTCTAAAAATGGATGGTTGAGGTCCAAGTGAACTCCTGCCAGAATTTTTCCCTTATTTATTATGTGCCATGCAGGTTCCCAGGTGGCTGAGGAGATGGTGTCTGCGACTCATCTTTCTGGTTCCCTTGGACTCCCCAGGGAGATTACTGATGAACTCAGGAAGCCAAGCAGCAGATATTTGGAATGAGCTGCTGAGGGAGGTGGTGGAGTCTCCATCTTTGGAGGTGTTTAAGGACCAGCTGGACAAAACCATGAATGGGATGGTTTAGTGGGAGTGTCCTGCCTCTGGCAGGGGGTTGGACTAGATGACCTATGAGGTCCCTTCCAACCCTATGTTTCTATGAATCTATGAATCTTCTCAGCCGTCTGGAATGTGCATGGCACATAAAAATAAACATGACACAGGGAAGGGGAAAGAGTGTAAGAGCAGGGGGCAGTCTCAGGGGATGAAAGGTGTGTGGAGGGGAGGAGGAGACAAATCTATCCTCCCATCCACCCAAGCCCTTTTAAATCACCAGGCCCCCTCTTTCCCTCCTGTCAGCAGGCCTGAATACCTCACAAGTCATTCCCACATAGCCCACTTCAGTCCACCCTTCTGTACGCAGTGGAACAGAAGAATAGTAAAGTGGCAAAACTTGCCCACAAGAACAGCAGTCCTGGGGGAGGGAGAATGCACAGAGAAACCTCATTCACCACCTTTGCATGAGAGGCTTCCTCAGTATGGAGGATGACTGTAAACCAATTAAAGATCATTCAAGACAAACTGCATTAAGTAGGTACTATATTATTTATTTATTTATTATTGCTTCCACTGCATGTGAGATATGTTTCTTGAAACACCACCAAAAATAAGGGAAGAGAAACCAATCTAAGCTGCTTGGGGGGGGGGGAGGGAAATCAGCTTATATTTCATAGTAAATCTGTTCAAATAACGTCATTTATCAGGCATGTAAACACCATCCCTAAATATTGTGAGTGGCATAAAACCCAACCAATGATATCCAACACCTTCTCTCGTCTCCTGTCCCTAGACATTTCAGTTTAATTTGTGAAGTATTTTCTTAGTTTATTTTTAAGTGATACCATGTCCTGGATAGCAATAGCTGTAGAGAACATTTTGAAAATATTGAAGAGCATACTGCTTTTAGCTCACAGACAACTTTATTTCTTTACATCATTAACATTTAATTACAAGTTTGATTTATTACTAAATTTTCTATTTGAGTCAGTTTTTGTAATGATGCACTTAAGTTTTGACAGAGGCCTCTGACAATGGAAACATTTTTAAACAACTTGATTCAGTGCCATCATTCACTTATGAAGTTGGCTGTTCGTATTTAAAGGGTGACACATTAACACTGAAGCCAAGTCATGAATTAAGTCTCAAGTCATCAGTAAATCCAGCAGCAGAGACCCAGTCGTGAGACAGACCAGCTGACAAGGTAAGCCTTCATCCCCATATTAGAAAATTATTTTATAAACTAGACACCTATGTGTTACAAATGGCAAATTCATTCTAGATAACTAGTGGTGCTTGTCATTTTATTCGTTAAGGGAAGGGTTTTCAAGTCATCAGTGAAAACAAAGTAGGTCAACTCTGAAGTAAATGAAAGTGCATTTAAAATCCACCCTCAAATGTGTTAAGTAAGGGAGCAGAAGTGAAACATGGTATATTTTATACAGCCAATAAAAAGCAGCAGCAGCAGCAGCTATTATTTCCAATTATTTTTGGAACAGTGTTACTTCTAAAAACAAGCAAAAAAGCAATGATCAGATTTGTGCCCAATGTCACTTAGATTTGGATAGTTTTATATCGAAATAGCTTTATAGTATTAGAATAATAACCACCATTTCAGTCATGGCTGCATAAAGAGCTTCTCATCTAATCCCTAACCTGTTTCCCATTGCTCATAACTTTTGACAACTTTCACCTCTAAGAACGCAACGTGCCATCGTGGAATTCTGCATAAAGTTTTGCATAGATGAATTCTGATTTCAAAGTCTTACCAAAAAATTGTTTAGAGGCTTTTGAACATGAAGAGAATTATTTTTTTTTGAAAAAAAAGTTAGCTAAATTTGAAGCGGTTTTTCAACTGCTGAGGTTTGAAAATGAGTGTGGAAATCTCTCTCAACACCTCACATGAAGCAGTGCAAGACTTTGTTCTGGAGGAAATTGGTTTTGATTTGACTAACTCCCATGTTGAAAAGTCATGTCCTGAACATACACAAATGATAAGTATGCAACTGAGAAGCATGGCCAAAGTCAAGAAAGAATGCACTATGCATGAGCTATGCATATTATCAGCTAGATGCTAAACCCATTTATTGCACCTTTGCGCCAAATTATCAGTATGGCCTAAGGCAACTCTCTTTTGGCATCTGCACCATCTCTGCCATGTGTCAGCCTGGAAAAGTTGACCTGCTGCACAGTGAGCATCTGTGGCCTGACGTATTATACAGGGCATGGATGTTTAAGATAATTTTTGCTTGATAGAACCACAACAGTTCCTCTGCTCCTGCTGTGTAGTCTCCAGCCAAAGTCAATCTGTTCTTTGAGATATCATAATGGCTCAATGCGGAAGTGAACGTGACATCATAAATTATCATAACTTCATGCAAATGTCTCTGAAGACAAAAGATGAGGGAAGCAATAGACAGTTTGCAGTTAGATCTGCAAGAGCATTTTGCTCTAGTTCAGGGGTGTCAAACTCATACAATGTAGGGGGCCACATTGGAAGGCAGGACATCTGTCACGGGCCATGTGGCCACAGGGGTTCCCCAAACCTTTCCACTTCCAGATTCAGATCAAGAAAGTGTCATTTGGCAGTCCATTTTCTGATCATAACCAAAAATAATTGAACTTGATCCAGCCTGTGAGTTTGACACCCCTAAGGTCTTACTTCTTATATCTCTAAGATATTGTACAAAAACCCCCAACAGATGCTCGGAGTGAAAAAATGTTTATATGGGAAGTTACGGATGGCCAAATCACAGACTGAGATTTATCAAACCCTACAGAAGATTGTCTTTTGTTATTTAGCCATTAAAATGCAGCAGTAAACAAATGGAGTTTAATAAAAAGTATCATACAAATAGCTATGGGCAAAGCTATGGGCAAAATCTTGCAGTCCTCACTCAAGAAGGGCCAAATTGGAATGGAATATTCTTTGAAAAGACGGCTTCATTTATAACTAAACTGTTGATAAATTACTCAGTTTGAAGGAAAAAAAAATAAAGGTTCCTAGTGGGCATGCATGTTCACTGGAAGGAAAAAAAACAAAACAAAACAAAAACAAAGCCCACAGATTTGGTCCCCTGGTGGGTTGTTTCTGTAGTGAATCTAACGTGGAATATCTATGGAAACAGAATGACTTTCTTAACCACTGAAGCTGATCCTTCTAGCTCAGAATTGAGGCTTCTTAGCAGAGTGACACAGGGAACCTAGTATTGATTAACCTGCTTTGCAGCTAAACCAAATGTTTGTTTCTGGAGAGATCAGTCTAGTATCTTTGACAAGCATTCAACTCACCACTAACAAGTTAAACATGGTATTTTTTGGCCTTTTACATTCTTACTGAATAAAATAAACAAGCTACTCATGCTGTGAGGAGTACAGTCATCACTCCTGTAGCGATTCTTCAGAAATTCAAGAGGATCATTCAGTTTCAAAATATTTTTCATGATAATTTTCGAAGTGTTTTAAAATAGTGTGTGTGGGAGGAGGAAGAGTTGTAGATGTTCCATAGGTTAGCAACTGGCAGCTCCTCCTCCAAAACCTGCTTTTGGGTAGACACCATACACACAACAACACACTTCTTTCTTGCTCTCAAAAGCGTAATTTTTAAAAGACATGATTTCTCAGAGGATACCTCAGTTTCAGTGAGTGGTGATTTGACAACCCCTTGACACCATTTCTCTAGGTATGGCTTTTGATGCGGTTAGATCTGCAACTGAAATGGTGTTATGCAGGCAGATGAACTAAACTCTTTCCTGAACCTCTGCAAACTTCTGTACATGCAGTATTCCCAGTTCGGGAATCGTACTCAAAAATAATTAATACATGTCTTTATATATCCTTGCTTACATTCTTCCTACCAATCCTCCTTCTTTTGTACTCAATAAAAGCTAGAATCATCTGTCCACACAGATGTTTTAATATAGCTATCAAGTTTTGGGCAACTCCATGTGACAGTTAATGCAAATTATGCAATGGAATGATTTGCAGATTTGATTTGTATGTAACCAAAACTTCATTTTAAGAAATTGTGTGGGTATACTGCTGGTAAAGGTATCAGGCTAACAGATCTGTGAATGATGCAGCAGCAAGGCAAATTTCCTCAATCTGGAGGGAGGGGCATCAGCTAAGAGTAACAGGTAGTGTTATTTAATTTAATGTCCTGTGCAGTTCTTAGCTCTCTGCTGAATGTGCTAACTAATGCAAAGCTTGATTGTGAATTTGAAATGTGAAATCAGGAATGGAAGCCAATCAAACTCATCTCATAAGGGCTGCCACCCATCTTTTAGATAGAAAAAAAAGACTTGTAATCCCTTTTGAGGTAGGCTGGATTCAAACATCCAGTCCCCTGCTAAGTGCTAACTTAAGAGGGAAACCTACAGATAGGTGTTACATTGGGGGGGGGGGACGACACCTGAGAAACATTAACCGTGCAAAGTCAACCACTTTACTAGGAAGTTAAGGTTATCCATGAAGTTTTAACTTACACCTTCACGGGACATTTCACCTGGAATCTGGGAAGATGCGAGAAGACATGAGTATCACGTGAAATGCATGGTGCTTGTCTCTCTGTTTCATTTGAAGCCAATGGGTGAGTCACATCTCTCCTTGCTTTAAGCACGCTGGCACTCTAAATGGGGTGGTGGGTTTTTTTAGATGATTTTAGCTTGTTTCACTTGGCAGCACTCATTGCACTTTCTTCTAACTCTCCTAGAGACAGGCCAACAGCAGGTGAAGGACCCTGGGCCCTATTGAAACTTTTGGCACCTGCACGGTTACCCTTTAGCATGGTCAACTGCAGCCCAAACTGGAAAGATATTATTTTAAACAAAACTGGGTTCCTGTCTCCTATTGCCTCTAGCAGGGGCCTGTGCCTCTCTTAGCACATCTACCACCTCTACCCTAACCCTAGGGGCCAACTCCTGCTTTCCTTACTCACCAGCAGGAACCTAGTGGTTGTGGCAGCAAAGCACATAGCCTTTCGGACAGCAGTGCAGAAGCCAGGCAGAGCGTGGCCATTCCTCCCACGAAAGCTCATGCAACAAACCAATCTGTCGGTCTTTAAGCGCCACAGGACTCCTTGGGTTTTTTCTTTTTTTCTTTTTTGCTGGACTAGACTAAGTCGGCTGCCCCTCTGGAGCCTGGCCATTTGCACCGATGTACCTTTTGGTACATTTGCACGGATGGGCTCTGCAGCAGGACACTTACACGAAGGAAGCAGCTGCAACTTTTCCAACAGCTTTCCGCTTCTGGGTGCCTCCCACGGGGGCCAAAGGTGCAACACCAAAGCAAGAAGAGCCAGCCTCCGCCAACACCCCCCACCCCCGTGCAGCAGCAATGAGGGGCTGGGGGGCTGCCTGCAGCGGACGCATCCCTCCCAGCCAACCCTCCGGCGGCGCCACTCCGGAGCAGCCCCGCGGCTGCGGGGCGTCAATCCGGGTCGACGGCTCCCACGTGCCGCCTCCCCCTGCCCGCGCGCCCGCGCACGCGCACTGCCCGGCCCTACCTGTCCCGCGCGCCGGCTCCGCGGACTTCGGGCGCTGGCGGCCTCGCCC
>ML682036.1:10556418-10735816 GCA_007922195.1 Podocnemis expansa
TGTGTTGCCGGGCGGCTCCGGGGAGCGCGGCCACAGCCGGCAGAGCGGGGCGGCCGCGCCATGCCTCCGACCGCGCCCGCGCCCGCTCCCGCGCCCGCGCAGCCGCCCGCCGCCCGCCGCTAGAGCCCAGCCAGCGCAGCGTGCACCGGGCCGGGGCGCGATGCGGCGGCTGGCGCTGGTGCTCGGCGTGGCGTGGCTGGCCGGGCTGGCGAGCGGGCAGAACGAGACGGAGCCCATCGTGCTGGAGGGCAAGTGCCTGGTGGTCTGCGACTCCAACCCCGCCGCCGACCCCACCGGCACCGCGCTCGGCATCTCCGTCCGCTCCGGCAGCGCCAAGGTGGCCTTCTCCGCCATCCGCAGCACCAACCACGAGCCCTCCGAGATGAGCAACCGCACCATGATCATCTACTTCGACCAGGTGCCGCCCCGGGGACGGGGAGACCGGGGGGGGGGAGTTCCCGCCGGCTTGGACCGAATTAGTGAGCCCCGACCGCACCCCTGCATGGCCCCCTCGCCGCCTGAGTCAGTGAGTGAGCACCCCAATAGCTGCCCTGCACCCCTCGGTCTCCCGGCCTCCCCGCTTGTCAGCTGCTCACCCCCCGACTCCGCTAAACCTCCCCCTGCAACCACCTGAATTGCCCGACGCCCCCTTCTCAGCTAGTCACCCTCTTAGACTCACTTAGCGAGCACCCCAATAGCTGCCCTGCACCCCTCAATTTCCCAGCCTCCCCACTGGTCAGCTGCTCACCCCCCTACTCCACTAATCCTCCCCCTGTAACCACCTGAATTGCCCAACACCCCCCAGTTGTCAGCTGTGTTAGACCAAATTAATGAGCCCCCCCAATGCTCACCTAAACCGCTCCCTGCAACCACCCGAATTTCCCAGCGCCAACCCCAGTTGTCCGCTACTGTGTTAGACCAAATGAGTGGGCCCCAACACCCCGCAAACCGCACCCCTGAATTTCCCAACGCCCCCCTTGTCAACTACTCACCCTGTTAGACTCACTTAGTGAGCACCCCAATAGCTGCCCTGCACCCCTCACTTTCCCAGCCTCCCCACTTGTCAGCTACTCACCGTGTTAGACCAAATTAGTGAGCCCCAACACCCCCAAACCGCACCCCTGAATTTCCCAACGCCCCACTTGTCAGTTACTCACCCTCTTAGACTCAATTAGTGAGCACCCTAACACCCCCCAAATTTCCTAACACCCCCAGTTGTCAGCTAGGAAGTGTTACCCTAAATTAGTGAGCCCCAATAGCTCCTAAACCTCCCCCCGCACTCCTGAGTTTCCCAGCACCACCCCCAGTTGTCAGCTGCTGTGTTAGACCAAATGAGTGAGCACCCCAACACCCCCAAACTTCCTAACACCCCCAGTTGTCAGCTGCTGTGTTAGACCAAATTAGTGACCCCAATACCCCCTGCTCCCTGAATTTGCCAACAGCCCGCAGTTGTCAGCTACTCAGTGTTAGACCAAATTAAGGAGCACCCCAACAGCCCCTGCCCCCCTGAATTTCCCGTCGCCCCCAGCTGTCAGCTAGTCCCCGAGTTAGACCAAATTAGTGAGCCCTCAATAGCCTCCAAATTTCCTAACACCCCCAGTTGTTAGCTACTCACAGTGTTAGACCAAATTAGCGAGCCCCCCAATACCCCGTGCGCCCCCCGAATTGCCCAGCCCCCCAGCTGTCAGTGAGCCAGCACCCCGACACCCCGTGTCATGCCGTGGGGAGGGCGCTGGCGGCGGGGGGTCAGACCCGGGGGGGAGCCCTGCCCGTGCGGGTCCCCCGGCTCCCCTGGGTGCTGACGGCGCCGTTTCCACTGCAGGTGCTGGTGAACATCGGGAGCAACTTCGACGCGGAGCGAAGCACTTTCATCTCGCCCAGGAAAGGGATTTACAGCTTCAATTTCCATGTGGTGAAGGTGTACAACCGGCAAACCATCCAGGTCCGCTCCGCCTTGGCCGCGGGGAGGGCGGGTGCATTGCCAGTGGGGGGCCAAACCCATGGGGGGGCGACGAGCAGTTTCTTTACACCGGGCGTCTCCTGGGGGTGCCTCGGTTCAGAGCCGGGCTGGCTGCCGGGGGACAGACAGCGCCGGAGCCCTGCAATGTTTGCACGCGGGAAATCGTCTCTGAGGCCCCCCGAGGCCTCGCCCTGACCCCCTGCGGAGCATTGCTTGTGGCTCCTGCACCCCACGCGCAAACGACCCTCCCCAAATGAGGGTGCAGCGCCGTGAGCCATTGGCCTGCCCGGGTGGGAGAGGAGCTGGAAAACGCCCTGTTCCCACTCAATGCACCTTCTCCTGAACCCCAAACGGTGCCGTCACTGTCCGCTTAAACCGGCCTCTCCCTCTGCTTTGGCGAGGTGTGTGTATAGGAAGGGCAGGTTTTTTGTTTCTTTAGCGTTTGAGGATTGTACCAGATTTACCCGGCGATGTAGGGCCAGGGAGTAAAACAGCAGAGCGGCTGCTTTAGGTGTGTGTTGGACGGTGAGCACGTACGTGTGTGTGTGTGCACAGTTTAATTTGCTAGACACCCCAGATTAGGCGTGTGCTACATGATTAATGGCAGGCGTACAGTGCTGGTGTCCTTAATAGGAGGGATGCGGTGCTCACTGGCTCTGGGCTCCTACGTTGTTTTTGCTGCTTGACAAAGGGACGCTACCTCCTGAATACACTTCAAAGACATTGACTGCAACCGCAGCGGCACCTCTCTTCTTCCTTTCTGAGGTTTCACATAAAGCCGGCTTTCAATAAGTAGGAGCAGACCTCTTCACACCCTTAAAGCAGAGGCATCCTGCTGAAATTGTTCAAAACAGGATCAATGGCCTATTTTATATGTGTCCTGTGTTTTGATGTGGGCTGTGGAGCCAAAGCAGCAATAAAAGATCCCCTTCCTTTCGCAAATGTGCCTTAGCCGATATTAGATTATTTCATTTTTAGAAATACCTAGAGTTCCTTGGGACAGAAATAACAATGACCGTTTTGCCTGCTCACGGTTTCCAGGAAGCCCTGGCTTTTGTCCCTGGCAGACTGTAATTTACAGAGGGGCTTTGTTTTATCTTGCTCTTTAGGTGAGTTTGATGCTAAATGGGTGGCCAGTGATTTCCGCCTTTGCAGGGGACCAAGATGTGACCCGAGAAGCTGCCAGCAACGGAGTCCTGATTCAAATGGAGAAAGGAGACAGAGCTTATCTAAAACTGGAGAGAGGAAACTTGATGGGAGGCTGGAAGTATTCTACCTTCTCTGGATTTCTAGTGTTCCCTCTTTAAATAACTCATCACCTGCACAGAGAGAAAGCAGCAAGTCAGAGAATTTCTTACAGATTCCCAAATTGTAGCTGGGTATAAAAAGCCTTGGACAGCAAACTTTCTACATTCAAGTATTAAAGAAGCTAAGTCCTGATTAGGTTTGTGTACATCTCCGTCGAAGAAATATTTTTTTTTTCCTTTTCGTTGCAGCCAACAGATAGGAAACATTGTATTTGGTCAGATCTCCATTTCTAGTCCCATTCTTCCACCCCAAATTAATTAAAATTTGTCTATCCCTGGCCCGATTTGCTATCATTCCCCCCAATGGTTCCCCACACTATTATTCCTTCAGTGTTCGCATCCTTCTTCATATTTTGCAGTTTTGGTTTTAAAACATGTAATTCTTGACTCTTTGTCTGAGTTTAACTTTTAAAAAAGCGAAGTATTTTTGAGTACATAGATGTCACGATGAAAGGTAGAATGCAAATCTTGCTGTATTCTGGCTGACAAAAGTTTGCAAAGAAAAAAAGAGAGAGAGAGAAATTTATACAAGAAGAACTATTCACAGCCAAGGCTGACTAGAGTATTTCAATATTTCTATGTAATTCTGAGTGATTGTGGAATTTAAGGCTGCTAAATGTTTTGATGCTTGTTTAGCTCTTGTAAAATGTGGCCCAACTAAGCGCCAGGAAGTATATTGAACTTTTACTATTATTCTGTAATATATGTGTGAATATCGAAAATTAATTTTTGCTTTAACTCAATGAAGTTGAAATTGGACTTTTATTCTTCTTAACCAGAGTAAGCTTTCTCAGTGGGGTAACTGGCCCCTTGTCAGGCTAGAAAAAGTTTAGGGGGCTGCAGGTACACACAGTTGTAAAGGTGCTGATCTGCACAATAAATGAAGCAAAATTTAAATTTTGAAGCCGGCTCGGCTTGTTCGATTATCCCCTTTTGCAACGGTTAGCCCCGCCTCTAGCGCCGTGTCCTCGACTTGTTAGGGGCTATTTTAAATTGGGTTAGAAGAGTTCATTTCCGATGACCATCAACCACCAATGGTTCAGGTGCCCCAAAAGTGAGACTCAAACGGAGCCCTAGCTGAGAAGTCGCCCACACAACTTAGGACCCGTTTAATTTCTACCATTGTCTGTATTATAGTCTATAAATCAGATCTCATTTTATACAGCTGTCGAACCAGTCTACCAATGTATACTTCAATGCTAGGATGGTTTCTTTGCTAGTATTATTTTGTTTACAGTCTTTAAAAGATGTAAATGCTATAATTTTGCAGTACTCAGAGAATACTTTTATTAAAAAGGTACGTAAAGGATTTTGATTGTATCTAAACCTAATGTGAAATAAACCAGTGTAATAAACAAATGGATTTTTTTTTACTGGAGGATTATCCAAGTCAGCTTGATTGTGTGATGAGAGGGTGCTGAACTTGGACAGAATAACAGGATTTCGGCAGGCCAGGCACTGGAGATATATAAAATCTTTCTCAAGGCTGAGCTGATAGGGGCTTGGCTGCAGCACAGATAAAATCTTAGGCTTTGGGGTTTTTTTGTTCTGCCCTGGGTTCCAGGAAGGAATTTAATTAGCTCCTAAGGGGAAAATTAATACGAGCATAATAAGCAGCGCTTCCTTATTTATTCGGTTTTTCTTCGTGGTAGTTTCAAGGAGGGTGGGGACTCTAAAGCTTCCCAAAGTCCAGGCGATGTGCCTTATTTCCAGGTGGATGGTATAGATGAAGCGCTTTGGCCTGTGCAAGGAGATCGGGGTCGCTCAGTCAGCTGCCTTTCTGGATTTAGGGGAGCGATCTGCCAGGCTTTTATTTGCAAATAAAGCAAATCAACCGTCTGACAGCCCCAGGATTTATTTTCTCTAGGTGCAAAGATTTCGAGGTGTCTTTCTGCCCCCGGACGCCTGGGTTCTCGGGCCGGTGTTTGGCATGGCTTGTTGCAGGTCTCCTGGCCCAGTGGATGAGATCCGTCCGGAGCAGGAAAGAAATCGGGTCAGTCGTGGGAGTCAGGCGACTTCTGGCCAAAATTTCCACTTTCCAGCCGCCCCGGGAGGCGGGAGTGACCGCCACGTGTTCCCGAAATGATGAACATCCCTAGCCCGGGAGAGACGAGGAAACTGGCTGCTTTTCATCCTGTGGGGTAGGGGAAAGCTGCCACAAGCACTTCATTACCCAGCCATCCAGATTGCTGGCACCGGCAGCCGAGACAATTGAGATTTATGAAGAAGGGGCAGGCTGGAGGACAGGCGGCTGCTCCTCACTTTCAGTCCTCATTTGCACCAAACCATCCTCCGCCTCTGTGTGGCCAGGGCTCGGCGCTCCTGTCTTTATGAAACACACTTTATTGCTTTGCCCTGCAGCTTTTAACTCTTCCCTGCTCGCTTCCCCCGCCGTGGGCTGGCATTTGGTGTCTGTTTTCCCAGACACCATCCTGCTTGTGTTTCTCCCTCCTCTGCCTTTCTTTTGCTGGACTCAGGCTACAGAAAAATCATGGGCTGGGGCTCCAGATTTGCCAGGAGAGGGTGAATCCACCAGGCGTGCCTGATCCCGCCCAGTGCAAGAAGAAAAAGGTGTAAAGCCTGCAAGGGCGGGTCTCGCCTCTCACCTGCATGGGTCAGCAAATGAGGCGGCCACATGCAAGGCACAGCTGCTGTTTTCCTGCTGGAAAATCAACTCGCTACTTTCCCAGGAGGGTTTTGCCCCGGCTGCGGAGCCGCATGAATCTGGGGGAGCGGGCAATGAGGTCCCCAGCTCCTGCCACTGAAACTCCCTTTGCCGCCTTACCAGCCCCTTGCCGCAGCCTTGCCATTTATTAGCGCAGAGCAAAGGGGAGGCACCTCTGGGGTCCCTGCCTCCCGTTTTTGAGGAGTCCCCCCAGGCTGAGTCCTGACAATCTCAGTGCACTGAGCGAACAAACGCGGGCGGCTGGGACCCGGCAGGAGGTTCCCACGTTATTTCACCCCCGGCCTGATTTCTGGGCATCTGTACCCCTCTGGTCTGCCCCCAAGGCCGGGTTTACACACAGCCCGGTCCTACTACTCCGGCAATAGTGCAGGCGAGGGCAGCCCCTGCGCTCAGACACTGATGTGGGATGGGGTGAGAGCTGGCTGGGCCAGCAGAGATGTTGGGGAAATGGAAAACCTGTCCTCACTTCGCTGGGTCTCTCGTTTGGGGGCATACTGAACTTTCATTAGGTCTCAGGGCTTGAATTTATTAAAGGGGGGGGGAGAGTGTCCGACTGTCATTGTCTCTGGTGATAGTTTTTAGCTGATGGTTTGGAGGTGGCTAAAAGGCGATGAGACGCCCCCTTTGTAACCAACCCAGCGGACAGCCCAAGGGCGGTGACCTGAAGAAAAAGGCGACGTGGCAAATCTCAGGAAAGTCCAGCTGCCCCAAACGAGTGCTCGGCTCAAGGCTGAGGTGCTGCCTGAAGATCAGCCGGGGACCCACGGATTTTGCAAAAGTTTGGCTTTTTTTTTCAGTGTCTCTTCCTAGGTTTCCTCAACCCAACAGGCTGAGCCGAAGTGCTGCATTTGGGAGCTATCCAGTGATACCACAGCTTTATTTTATACCACAGGCTGTAAAAGAGAGAGCAAATCCAACTGAGTTCAACAGGGGCTGGATCCATCCATAAGAAGATGCCGTCCTGAGCCACTGAACTGGGAATTTGGACTTTCCTTTAAGCGGAGAGAGGCCCCCAGCTTGCCCTCACCTGGTGTTTTTGCCCCTAAGGGCATCAAGCTGTTGGATTATTGCTCCTGGGACTGGGGGCTCTCAGGCTGAGCCATTTATAGAGAGACCCTCACTGCAGGCTCCACAAGACAGTTCAAATTGATCGTATTTTTTGTTACCATGGATCAAAGGAAGGAAAAAAGAAGCCGGGAAAGAGATGTTTCTCCCTATCGGTGACTATCTGCCTTTTGCATCTAGCAACACTTAACCAGCCCTGCCCTGCTCAGTGGGTTAACTTTGCCCTGCTGTTTGTGGAACCTGTCACAGGGCCAGAGGGGAGCATCCCAAACAAACCTGTCTCTGCAATCAGCTCCAGTAACTGAATCTACTTTTAAGTCCGATTTATTTTAATTGACCGGACTTCAAGTGCAAAGTGGCCCTTTAAAACACTAGGGCATATGGGGGAGCACTCCAGCACTGGCCTAGGTGTATCTTGATTTAAAACACAAAGCCAATGGGAGTTAGGCGCTTCAATGCCTTGGTGGACTCACCTAGTGGCTAGGAAGGCTAACCAGAGTCTAGTCCAGGTGTCTCAGACTCAAATCACCAGGAGCGCCACAAGAGGACTAGTACCGGCCGCCTGAGGACAAGTACCTTAGCCGGATGGCCACACCACTGAAACCTTTTCATACAGCAACATTGCAACTGTTGGTAACACCAGTGTCATTGGGCTGCAGGAACTAGCTTCAGGGGCCGCATGTGGCCCTCGGGCCACTTGTTTGAGGCCCCTGAGCTAGTCCATGGCCCCAGAGGCTGCTTTCCAAACTGCTCCCGCCAGGCACAGACCATGGCACTTGTTTCAAAGTCTGCCTCCACTAGGCCATAACCCCCACAACTTGAATTATGAAGCAAGGGGCGGTAGATCGGGCTCCACAAAGGCATTTCACCCCCTAACTCCCCCTGACACCCAGAGAAGTGGGGTGCTTGAAATCTCTGTGGTCCCTTCTGCCATAGACTGCCGTGTTGCTGAGCCATGTGTGGGGGGGTGCTAGAGACCTGAAAGTGCCGCCCCCCCCGGGGCCCTCACTGGACCAAAGCTTCAGCCTGCAGCCCAGCGCCGTGCACATGCATTGCAGGGGGGCCGCCCTCCTTCTGCCCCATTGCCTGAGCCTGCGCCTCCAAAGACTTCAGCCAGGGGCAAATTCATTTGTCTTGTCTGGAGGAAAAGCTCCCCCACCCCGCTGAAGGATGCCAGGTGATGTTGGTGTGAGGAGGGGCTGGCAGTGGGCACAGCTTGGTGTGGAGTGAATGGCCAGAGTGGCCCAATCTCTTGTCTGTAATTTTCTTCCTTAGCTCCCTAGTTCTCCTATAAATAAGGAACCATCCAAAGAGCGCAAACACCTGGCTTGTGCAAGGACACAGGTGGATCTAGTCTGAGCCAATTTCCTGTGCAGTAAAAACGAGAGTCCTGTGTCACCTTAAAGACTAACACATTTCTTGGGCATGAGCTTTCGTGGGCTGCAGCCCATTTTGTCGGATGCAAGGAGCTGTCCAAAGACTCTCAGGAGCCAGGGCGCAGCTAAAAAAGCCCAGAGCTGGGCTCTCAAGGCGTCCTTCCCAGGAAAACAGCGGCCAGAAGCATTTATTTAGACAATTATATGCAATGAGCAGGAGGAACCAAGCAACGGTGAGGCCACGGCAGTGCCAGCTACCCACACCTTTGGACAGAAAACTTGCGTCCAGCCCTTGGCCACGGGGGACCCCAGCACATTTTGGCAGACTCATGAAGAGGATACCAGCCTGCACCACCGCCGCCTTTCCCAGGAGCTTGGTGTCCATCCAGCATGTGGGGCCGGGGATCCTGTTTTAGATCACACAGCTGGGCGGGGGGGAGACTTTTTTCTCCTCCAATGAAATGAAATCACAAGGGATTTGCCTCGCCTGGGCCAAGCCCTAAAAGGGTGGGAGAGTTAGGCATGACTGCTTCATTTTTACATGGGCACCGCATAGCACTACAGTGGGTTTCTCCTTGCCCTTGAGTGAAGAAAGACTTTTGTTTGCACCCGCTAGGGCAGGGGGAATGGGTTGCCTTTTAACAAACTCTGCTGAAGCGCTGCACATTTGAAACAGCTTCATGGAAAGAGGATTCAAGTCTGGACACTCCCAATGGTGGGTAGAGCTCCCGGATTGCTCAACACTGGATGGTTTGGATTTGAGCTATTGTAAGGGAGCGGGGTGTTTGGGGTTTTTTCCCCAGCAGACTGTGAGGGCGCAGCCCCCCAGCCCTGCACAGCAGCATTAATAAAGTCCTCCAGTCACGCTTTTATTTACGAGTTACATTCTCTGCATGCAAGTAAGCGCCCTGCTATTTCCACAGCCTCGAGAAACTTTCCTAGCAGAGTTCATTGGGTATGACCTGTGCACCCCGTGTAATGACCCTAAAACCCCCGCTTAAGTAGTCTCCTGAAGTCAGGGGAAAAAAAAAACAAACAAACCAAAAACAAAACCTGCATGAATTCAACCAATGTTTCCTCCCGCCCTGGAGCTATTCACACGGATTTCAGGTGAAAACATTAAGGTATAAATACCAAGCCCGAGCCTTTTAAAGTTTCTTTCGTCTGCAGCTCACACAGTTGAGGGAAACCTTGGTTTATTTGGTTTGGTGCATTTTCCCCTCTCGCTTATGCAGTCCTAAAATATTTCTGTCTGGCGCAGTGTCCCCTAAGCCTCTCAGCAGGCTGGGCAGCATCAAGCGTTTCCTTGACAAGGGCGCGGCAGATTTCGGATTTCGTTAAAAGTTACAAAATCCGGTCCCTGTTACCACTCCCCGCAGGCTAGGTGGTTGTCCAGGGGTGATCCCATGGGTAAAAGCTCGGTGTCCTTTACCCACTCATTTTCTACAGCCTGTAGAGAGGTAGGTGCCCCGCAAACCCATCGGGAGACACCGGAGCAAGACCCACAGCCTGAGTCAGCGTGTAAACGAGGAGTTAAACTTCTGCGACCCTTTCTCCGCTCCCAATGCTGCAGCCCTGCCATTAGGGCTAATTACTACTCCTTATTAGCCAGCTAGAGGCTGGATTTAATTTACGGAAAACGCAGCGAGATTAAAATCCCAGACATTAAGGAGCCAAACCACAGCAAATAAGGGGCTCAAAGCCTTGGCTCCTGGCTGCAGAGCAGAAAGGGGGCCATGGGCAAGGCGCCGTGCAGAAGTGGGGGGAAGAGTTTGCTCCCCCGACGGTAAATGCTGCTAAGAGGCGAAGGGTGAGTTGCGGGGGTGTAAAGAAAGTCGCTGCCGCAGCTTTTTAGCTGGACGATTTAGGAGCAGGACGAAGAAAAAGCTCCTAAATCCCACCGAGGGCGTGCACCCTGCGCTGTTTACACAGGCCAGAGGGAGCTGATTGAGGAGGCTTGTCTGCAGCATCCCAGCACCACTCGCCTATGTTGGGTGGTTTCATGGGGCTAATAGTGTAAGTAGGGACACATGGGCTACACCTAAAACGGCAAGGTGTCTTGTGGCACTTAAAGACCAACAGATTTGATATTTATCAAATCTGTTGACTTTAAGGACCACAAGACGCCTTGCTTTTTTTGCTTTATTGGACTAACACGGCTGCCCCTTTGCAAATAGAGTAAGGAGCACAGCTCTAAGGTGGCCAGCCTCCGCTTTCCCTTGGCCCTGTTTTAACCGAGAATTTCAGGGTTTCCTGCTGTGGCAGAGCAGAACTGGCCGCTTGCAAGACTTTTGCACAGCCCCCAATACACAGGGGTCGATGTGAGCAACCTCTGCATCTCCCCTGAGCCAGCCTGCAAACAGGGAGTGCTGGCCCGGGAAGGAGTGCAAACCCCCTGCCTCCAGGGAGGGAGAGCCAGGAATCCCCTTTGGCTGTGTGTAACGTGGGTGGGGCTATGATATCTGCCTGGAGCAACGCTACTGGTGCTAATTCACTTTGCAACAGCACCAGCTGCCCCAGTGAAGGCGGAGCAGAAATTGCACTGTGTAAACCTGAGCGGATGGCAGAGCTCGTTGGGGTGCTGGTGGAGGACCCCCCCCTTTTAATCCATGCTAGATTTCGCACAATAATTATAGGTGGAAGAGCGGCTGCCCCTCATGAACGAGGCGAACTTGATCTCGTTTGCTGGAGTCCTAATCTGCGTTCACACGCGTATCTGATGTCTCGCCTCATTCACCCGCCTCTGTGACTTAGTAGGGAAGATCCCCCAAAGCAGATCTCCTTTCTCCACCCCTCATGCCCCGGTTGACCCCTCTACGTTTATACAACCCCCGTGCATTAAAGCCCCTGGTTGCAATTAGCTCTTCACGCCCCAAACGAGCTGACCCTACTTCTCAGGGCCCGCGCTGTGTTTGCAATGGCTGGCAGTAAATTGCTTATTGAAGCTGGCGCTGATTAGGGTTGAGCGTCGGTTTACACAACAAGAACTTATCTCTCATTCCGCTAATTAGCGTGACGTGTTCGGCTGATGAGCCATATCGCTAATGGTAAGGACGAGAGCTGATTGATTTCTAATGTGATTATAATTGCACAGATGCACGGGAATTAAGAAAAATCCACACCGTTAATTGTTCTTTTTGGGGGGTCGCGCCCGGGCGGGGGGAAAGCAACCCCCTAATGGCAAAAACAAACAAGCAGAGCTCTACGGATGAATGGCGCTGGTAAGATTTAAGTTTCGCTGGAAAAAAAAAAGTCGAGTGCAATGAACTCCCTAAACCTGGATTGTGCATTGCGAAGCATCCTTGCCCTTCTGCTAACCCACTTGCTGCTTTGCAAGAAGTTTGCTCGCGGCAGCAGCCACCCAAACATGCAGGCTGCTTCCCAGCCTCCAGAGCGGGCTGCACCAATTTGCCAGGCAGCGCCACTTCGGGCAGAGCCGTGTGAACGCTCCCGCCAGCTCCTTTTTCTCTTGGCGCGGCGGGCTGAGTAGCTAGCCCCGGGGAGGGGGCTCTGGGTCGTCTGTCTTTGCACCTCGCCCTGTCCACACTCGCGGGTTGCACGGGAGAGCTGCACGGCGCCGTGCAGACAGCCAGAGAGCAGCAGGAGGCGAGGATGCTGGATGTGCAACAGGTAAAAAGCAGCACACGGCGCTCGTGCATGCAAGCCCGGGCTGCAGCAAACCCCAGCGACCTCCTTGGCGCGGGCGATGCAGCTGCTGAGTCCCGGGGAGGCGGCGGGTGCAAGCCTGGTGGCAGGCTGCGGTGCATGCAAGGCTGGGGCTGTTGCTCAGCGAGAGCGCTGCAAAAGCAGCCCGCAGCTCCCGAGAGGCCAGCCCCGCTTGCAGGCTTCTTGCAAAAGCATTTGGCTCTCGGCCCGGCTGCCCAAATCCCTGCGCGCCCAGTGCAGCCAGGTGCGCGCGGGAAAGTTGCAGCACGTGGGCTCCCGCCTTTCCCGCCCACCCGGGTGGGCTCGTGCCAGGGGCATGTGGTGAGGGCTCGCACCTGAGGCGCTGTGTGAAGCCCAGCTGTGTTGCTTTGCCCTGAATTGGGTGGGGAAGGCTGGAGATAAAATTGCCCCCTGGTGCTCTGGGTGCAGAAATAACCCTAAAAGCTTTTCCCTTGGCCTGCTCAGTAAAGAGGGTTTGTTGCCCCTGCTGCTGGAAAGGTGACTGGGAGTGTGAGGGACTTGAGGAAGACCTTTCCAGAGGGATGTTGCCGGCAGCTGGCACACAGGGCACGTGCCTTGAGTCTCGGCACCAGTGCCCCAAGTGTCCAAGCTGGCCCCGTTTCGGACCAGGGACCTTGGCCGGGATGTCCTCCGCAGCGCCAGCCCCGGCCCGGCTGGGCATTGAGGCAAGGAAGCCCGCAGCGGTGTCGGCTTCTCCTGGCCACGGATCTGGGGCCAGGCTGGAGGAGGCAGGAGCCGGATGAATTATCCGGCCGGGCGCCAGAAGGTGGCCAAGAGGGTCTTTTCCGGGGCCAGCGACATTCCTGGGGGTGGGCATGTTGGTCCGTGTGCAGCAGAAACAGCAAGAGTCCTCTGGCACCTTCATCTGAGGAAATGGGTTGGAGCCCGCAAAAGCTTATGCCCAAAGAAATCTGTTAGGCTGTAAGGTGTGTTAGAGAAATTGTTCGTTCTCTGCTCTGGTTAACTAAGGGGCTGGACAAGAGGAGGAAGAGTCTCAGGTTTATTGGCACCAAGAGTTGCTGCTGGGTGCGGCCGGCCCCTAGGGACCGTTTTTTATGGTATTTATACACACGTGCAAACAACTTACAGGATTACATCAAAGGTTCCAAATAAGGCTAATAATATGTTTCAAAGCTGCATGTTACTGGTTAAAGGGGCTCGTACGATACCACCATATAGGGCTTAGGGCAAGGAAAGACCATTGGACTGGTATTTCAGCTGCTGTTCCTGCTTTTCTAGCTGACCAGCTGAAGTTGCTAAATATTATCAAAATGCCTTTGCTTGAGCCAAGGTCACTAGGATGGCTGCACTTGGACTAAGCCAATTAAAATGGCTTGCTTTGGCTTGTTTCAGAAATGATATCACATAGTACTTTCCCCTCACAGGTGCCACAGGACACTCATTGTTTTTGAGGACGGTCTTGGAGACGAAGTTCTGTCACAGATGATGCAAGTCAGTGTTTGAGTCGCTTTCCTCTGGGAGTGGGCTGGCTTGGCTCAAACCCTCGGTGGAAGTTGGTGCAATTGGGTAGGAGAATGGTTAGAGCTGAGACAGGAACTTGCGGAGGGCCCGATGGTTATGTTGGAAACCTGAGAACGGGAAGTGTCTCTTATTCTATGTTGTGCACCACCTAGTTAGCACAGTGGGGTCTTGATCCTGGCTGCAGACCTTAGACACTATTTTATACAATACAGAAGGAAACAAATGAATTATATTGGAACAGAGCTTGAGATCCATCACTGTGGTCCTGTGTGACAGTGATGAGTACCACGTCCTTTGGAGGAAGGTGTAAGAACCCCACAATAGGCAGACATGGGCAGCCACAAGCAAGGTCTCATCCTAGTCTCTAGTAACTAGGAACTGAGTTAGTACCTGTTGATTAATCCTGATAACTCTGGATATTCCTGTTATAAATGTCCATTCCCTTTTTGTTAATGTTTTTGTCACAGAAGATCACAGCGGTCGTGGTTTTTAATTAGATTAGTTTGCAAAAGGTTGGCTGGTCGCTGTAGCTTCTTTTTGCACACAAATACATTCATGGTGCTTAAAAAGCCTAGTACAAGAAGGCTAACCACTCCAAATTATTTCTGTACTTGTCTCCATTTCAGTGTGTTGGTTTTAAGGTCATCTGTTCTTAATAAAAAAAAAAAAAAAAGTTTATCCTGTAAGATGAGGGGAGGAGTTGAGAATTTCCCTCTTAAATGCATATCTATGGACTTGTTACCATTGATTATCTAACAACAAACAATAGGATTTGGTAAAATACTGACTGAGTTCTGGATATGACAACAGCCATGCTGGTGAGGATGAAAAGTTTTGAAGTACATAGGACGTCCGCTACGTCACACATAAAAAGCCCGTTTGCTGTCCAAAAAGATACGTAGGGCCAGGGCCTGCTTCAAAGCCCACTGAAGTTAATAGGAGTCTTTCTGTTGCGCTTTAGATGAGGCCCGTGGATTGAAATATAGTTTCCATATTTAGGTGTATAGAATGGTGATTATGGCTACTAAAGGCAGAGATGCCACAGTTCAGGATAAGATATGGTCTGAAAGTGACTGTATCTTTTGTAGGGTGTTAGGACTTTTGCTTCTGTAAATTGGTAGACCCCTGCAGTGTAAGTTTTGCAGGTTGTTTTTTGTAGGGGGAAATGGAACAGTTCACGAAGTGGGCTTCTTAAAAGTATTTCCCAGAGTGTTGCTGCAGATGTACAGCTCAGTTCTGTTGCCCTTGGACACAGAGGCAGTTTCATTTACTTTAGATCTGCCTACGTGGGTGAAGGATTACTCAGATGCACAAGAATATGCAGGATAAAATCCATATTGACTTTCAACCTATGTGTTTCTTGTTTGACCGTTGACCTACATGTGTTAGGTGAATGACTTTTGCCAGTGCTTTCCAGATCATAGAAAACCTCCTAACCACTTCTTAGAACCATGTAACAGCTCTAGTGACAAACAGTATTTGTGAGGTGTCATGGGGTATGTAATATGAAAAAGCATTTCCAATGTAGTTTGTTGAGTCCGCAAATAAGAATATTGATATTGTTGACCTAATTTTGGTTCGGACATTGTGAGAATCTGGATTCAAGGGTAATTGCTCTTTTTCTGCAATTGCAGATTATGGTGGATCTTCATGTTTGAAAAATGAGTTGCTTCATAAGCAAACACTGGTAGAGAAGCTTCCTTTTGTAACCAGCAGCAGAAATGCTTAATGCTACAGGCTGAGAGAAAGTTTTGTAGGTGGTAAAAATTCAGAAGATGTTTGGTCTTTTTCTTGTGTTCCTCTTCTCTGTCTGAATTAGTTCCTTGAGCAGATGTTTGCATAGTCATTTGAATTTCTTGGTTTATACAAAAATTGTCTTTCAGGTGTTGTAGAATTTCAGGATTTATCAGCAGCTTATATATATTATCTGTTAATGCTTCTGTGGAACCAAATGCAATGAATAGCTCTGTGTATGTTTTTTTGGGAAGTTGGTACAGAGAGTTCTGCAGTACAGGTGCAGAGGAATTGGCAGATTTTGGTGACTAAGAAACATCAGGATATAGCAAAAGCATCATTCAGGAGAGAAGAGAGTTGAAAATAACCATTCTTAGGCTTGCAAACATAAAGTTAAAGTGCCAGTGGTGATGACAAATGGGTGGTAATAAGCAGAGAAGGGAAGTTTGGAGAGAAAAAATAGAGTTCAGTTTGAATCACCTCCCCAGACATTCTGTAAAAGCCATGACAGTTACAGTGCATTGATAAAAACAATTTTGAACCATGCTTTAAGGTGAAAAGATGGGGGGGGGGAATTTCTGTGCAAATTTGATGCCATCAGATTAGGTTTGACTAGAGACTTGGAATGGCCAACTCATTACCAAAGGTAATTCATATTCTCACCTTCTCATTTGTTGTTCCACACTGAATCAAAACAACTTCCTTAGTTTGCTGAAAAAGTCTCTCTCTGAACTGATATTGTCACTAACGCTTCACTGCATTGACCGTCATAGTGAAGTTGTACCCACCAAACTTAAGCGATAAATTTGTTAGTCTTTAAAACACCACAGGACTCTTTCTTTTGGTCATGTTCAGTTTGATGTGGTGACAGACCTTCCAGGGACAGGTCAGTTGCAGATCTGAGTTTGATTGGAGGGGGAATGGTATCTCTGGGAAGGCTATCCTTTATGACCAATACATTCATTCCTTGGTGCATCTCTGCATTGTGTGTCTAATCTTCATTAGTCCCACCAGGTATGCTGTGGGTAGATCGGGGGGTTGGGGTTCTCTAGAAGACCCTCTTGGTTGTGGAGTCCACAGCTGTAATACCTGAGATTGTTTACTCTGTGTGGTCCAAACTTGTGTGAGTACAGTCATGAAGAAGATCAGACAGTGAATTTATCTAGTCTGTATACTGTTGGGATTGAGAGTGGTCGGAGAACTAGTGGCTGGGATTTCCTGTGTGGGATAAATGTATGCTGCAGAACTTCTGTCTCTGAGAGAGAGATGGGAAGGCGTCTTGATTCTTCTGGGTTACAAATCTTATCAGTACTCCATAAAAATGTTCTTTTTGCTCCAAAAGAGGGAGCAATGTTGTTGCTGGAAATTAAAAACAAGCAGCTCAACATTGGGGTATATAGAGCTGTATGTAGTAGGTGAGGTCTATCCATATAGTATCCCACAGGTAGCCCAATATGTGTGTGTTTATGGTGTACATGAACAGAGTTGTGCACAGCAATATAGAGAATGTGACCTGATAGCTGTTCCACTACTCTGACATTGCTTGTTTTTCCCCAATACTTTGGTAAATCCATCCATATTTAAAAATATGCGGGAGATCTTTGATCTCCATAAAGCAAGAGAGAGAAGAAAAATCCCAAAATAATTACCTTGTCTTGGGATAGGAAAAAGTGCGATTTGTGTGTGTTTGTGAGAGAGAAATGTAAATTGCTTGTGTTAAAGAATGAAAACTGTACAGAGTACAACAATGGTAACTCTTAAAGGATTAGTGCTAGTAGTTTGAAGGACAAATGCCTTTGGTAGATCTCTGCACGCTAACTTTCATTAAAGTCAAAAGAGCTTCAAGATTTTTCCCTTGTTAGTGCACAAGGCAGTTTAGAGAAGTACACTTAATTAAACCTATATTAATTTCATTGGAGTGGTCCTGGTATAAAATTGGTGGAGTAGAGCAGAAAATCAGCTTCCAAGGTATTTTTGAAATCTGAAACAGATAAAACATACATACTCAAAGTCCCCAGGATGGTGGTTTACATCATTTTTATTTGACGGAGTCTTAAAAAGTGTGAATGAAAGTGTGGATCCCTTTGGAAGTCTTTGAAAGTCTGATTACCAGGGGTCTGCAGGTTGAAAACCACTGCTTTAGGACAGCTGCCTCATACATGGGCTTTCAACACAACTCCTATATGCTAATAGCATTCGTGATGCAGCAGGGTAGAGACCTTTGGTTACAGACTAGCAGCTGGAAAGATAAATGAGTACTATAGAACTGTAGGTCAAGCACAGAATTATAATTTGATTTCTTTTACCATTTAAGAATGTTTAATGCTTCCTTTATTTAATGGATTCCAAGGAAGCTGGAAGATGCTGCAAATATAACCTTGGGGATAAGGTGGGGTTGGATGGTGAAGTGGACTACTTCATTATTCTGTAATGAAATTCTGATTTGCAAAGGGAATTGTTCCTACATTATCACAATTAGGAGCTGTTCTGATTAGTGCAATTAATGTCAGCCTATTCCGAAGAGGAAGAAGATGCTCTGCTCAGGCTGGCTTCACTTGTATTCCCTTAATTTGAAGTTGTGTGACTGTATCTTCTGAATACATCCTTCACATTTTACCTTAATGGTGACAGCACATCACACCATACTGTGTTTCTGCCACATTGTACCTACAGTACTGTCTGTTGAATACTAGTGCACAAAGCCTTCTGTACATCTTGCACCTGACCGAGCTCCTGTCTGACTCATAGATGATTTGAATTCAGCCCTTTATCTTTGCAGTCTATTTTAGTTTCCTTTCTGTTGCATTACAGGCCAGATTGTGGTGAGCCCCATGTGACTGCCATGTCAAGGGGAGGCATTAGGAGGTCTTTTCAGCCTTTATGCATGAGCCGTACATCTCAGAGTTGCACTCCCTGAGCGCAAAGACAAAAGGAGTATCCTGCTATCAGGGGCACAACACTTGGAAGGGAGTAGGCTACGGTCTTAATCTCATAGCAGCTAGCAAACTGCCCTAGGAAAGGGGAAGGACATGCTGCACTTAGGAAAAAGGAGCCCTATTTTGTAGTACCAGTGTAATTCCTAATGTGTGCTGTAGGTAGACTTCCTCAGATGCTGAAGTGTCTGCACATATGTCCTTTCTCTGCAGCTTTAGCTTATAGTGTCATGATAAGCCCTATTATACATTTCCTTGGATGGCTTGGTAATGCAACTTTCCAGTTTACCCTATTTCCCTAAAACAAACAAACAAGGAGTTTTGTGGCAGTTAAGACTAATGTATTTATTTATTATAATCTGTTATTCTTTATGTGCCACAGGACTCCTTGTTTGTTTGTTTTTACTGAACTAGACTAACACAGCTGCCCCTTCTATTTCCCTAGTCTTCACTTTCTAAACTTGTTCAATATTCTCATTTTTCCCTCTCCAGGTTAGACCATCTTTGCTGTCCACAAGTTAATCCACTTTATGGTTCACTCTTTCCTCTCCAGTACCAATGTCACTTTAAACGAAATATTTCCATCCTACTCTTTCCCAATTCCCTTCCATACACTTTCCCAATTTGCACACACTACTTAGAGTTCATTCCATTTAAGCACTTCTCTGTTCCCAATTCAGCCTGTTTTTTGTTTTGTTCCTATTTCAGGTGAGCCCAGTTTATACACAGCATTGAGCGCTCTGGTGGAAAATGATGGAATGTTACCCCATACTGAGGTACTGAGCATGTGCTAATCCCATTGAGTTTAGATGAGGTTATAGCTATGCAGTCCTCATATTGGAGGGTCAGGCTAGATGTTCCCAGTTCCTCAGGGCACTCAAGCAGGTGCTTGACAAAAATGTGATTATTCCATTGATGTCAATGAGGTTACTTGCACCCTTAAAGAGAAAGTGTTTTGCTTTGGATTTGGGGCTAACCTAAATACATTTTCTACTTATTATTAACATGTTAGTGCCATTCACCAGAATGGTATCTGTTGCTCGTTACAACAGAGGAACAAACATCCAAAACCTGGTCTGAATGATAACCGTGAGAAGGTACAGTGCTCGCTTCCACTTTGCTTTGGGTGGAAGAAAATTGGGCCAGCCTTTTAATGGCACAGCTTACTTCATCCACCCTGTTGGCTCCCAAAGGGTAGCTGGTGCACAGAGGAGAGGAGTCTGCTTATGTCCCTTAACCCCCTGCGTGGACATGCAGTCTGGCTCATGAATGAGCCCAAATAGTTTCCCAAAGCCCTCATAGCTTTAAATAGACAAGGAAATCAAATGGCTCCCTCTGAGGAATATTAAAGATGTGCTAGGACAGCATTCCCTGCAGGAAATATAGACAATCATATTTTTACCTAGAAAGCAGTGCCCATTAAATGGGTAATCTCTTTACTTTTAAGAATTTTTAACTAAATCTGTGCAATTTTCCCCTGAATACTTCTGTTGTTCTTCTTGAAGATAAAATATATAGTATACAGCCAGTAGGTAACCCCTTCTCTTGGACTATCTGTGCTTGACCCGTGTTTTCCATTTTTTGATAGAAGAACACAAACTTGCTTTTTACACTGAAAAATGAAATTGTCTTGTTGGCAAATTTTGTAGTAATAGTTCACTGAAAAAAATGGAGAAGGAATACTTCTCCTTTATGATCTTCTCAGTGTTAAGATGAGTTTTTGGCGCATCCATAATGTCATGAATTTGTCATAGTTTTTCATATCAACCTTTCAGTTTGTAGCCTATTTTATCAGTTATGTACCAGCAATGCTTTTTTTATAATTAAGCAGAGGTCCTTTGAAAATTGATTCTTTTTCTCACTTGGATGCCAAAAAGACTAATGCATTTTGAGAGTTCTGGCCATGCCTTTTAAAGATGAATCTCTAATTAATGGCTTCTTAAGAATTTTTGCAAGGGAACAGTTACAGAAAGAAGAACTGACCTTCAGTTTGCTTCAGTTCAAACTTTTGTTTTTGTTTCCCCCCCCCCCTTTTCCTCCGAATATTGGTGTCTCACAACGAAGAGCCGCTAGATTGCCAATTCCCAGTAGCTTGGATTGCACGGTGTACTGTGTTATTGTAGGGTCTGGTTGATGTTCTAACGTCCCCTGTTTGAAAATGAAATGTGCACTTCCCCTGACTCAGCTGGTTCTTGCTGCAGATCTTGTGTTTTCTCGGCAGTACTAAGAAGATCGAAGAGCCAGCTAGTGAGGGAAACCATCTTGCTTGTCTTACTCACATAAAAGGTCCCAATGAAGCCAGTGAGACTGCATGTGAGTGAGACAAGCAAGACATGGGTCATTATCTGGAAATGTCACTGATGGCCATATTTAGAACATGAGTGTCTAGCTTTACATCATGTTTTTTATATTCATATGAATGAAATTCACTTTGCATGTGTTTGCACATGTGTACACGTGTGCAAAGCAGGGGGAGAGGTTAGAGCCCTGCAAATCCGCAGATATCCACCTTATATCCGCATCCGTGGATACAACACGGATATCCGCGGACCATTTCCTGCGGATGCAGATTGGATATGGATCCACATATTTTCATCTGCACACAGCTAGAGCCCCGCAAGTATGCGGATATCCGCGGATACAACGCGGATATCCGCAGACCATTTCTTGTGGATGCAGGTCAGATACGGATCCACTTGTTTGTATCTATACAAGGCTCTAGGAGAGGGCGTTAATCAGCTGCTTTTTGTGATGATGTAACCTCTGTACCCTTTGGACTTGAGCTTACCACAGGGCTGGAAATGAATAAATGGGAAGGACCTGCAAGAGGTGCAAGGTCATTTTTCTTTGTATGACTCTAGATGGAATGTACTCAAGAGATTAGTGTCTGAGCAAAGCACCTCAACCCATTGAGTGGGGCATGAGGATCATCTTCTGCCAGGAGAAGTCCTGTCAATATGGCTCCATCAGTTTTTCCTTGTAGAGGTACTGTGTTGCACTGTATGTAGACGTAGTTGCCTATGTGTTTCACGGAAACACTTTTTTAAAAAATGGGCCACAGGTTTTAGAATCATGGGCAAACTGGGAGCCTGTGGAATAGGATCCTTGCTTTCTTTGTCTTCTTATGATCAGTCTGGCTTGAAATAGGGCAGAGAGAAATAAGGATGGGAAAAGAATAGCAAAACATCTCTACCAAACTAAAGAGCTGGAAAAGAAGAGGGATAAACTAAGCTGAACTGAAAATGAAAATAGTAGTTTGGAGGCTAGAACTAGGCTGAGATAAAAAGGAGTGAAGATATAGTACGGATAATGGGTCAAACTAAAAAGTGACTGGGTACATATTCTAAATTCTGCTAGTTCAGGTCTGTTCATTCCTCTCTCTTTCTTGATCTAGTTAGTTATCTCATACAGCCCAGTCCTAGAGGTTCTTTCAATTAAAGCTCCATGTCATTCCTTTCTCTCTTGCCACTTAGTACAGTTTAATCCTCTCTCCCTATTCTATTTTAACTCCATTTTGTCATCTTTTAGCATGACTCAGGGTATTTTTTTCCATCTTCCTCTTTATGTCACTTGTTCTGGCTGGTACAGTGTCTGCCTTTGTTGAAAAGAAACATCAGTCCAGTAATACAATAAAAAGAAATGTTGAAACCAATTCCTATGGAGTATCAATCCACAGCAAAAACTAGAGGGGGGAAAGTGAGTTCCGATTATAGAGAACTTCATTTATGTACAGTATAACATACTTTTGATATCTTCATGAATTATCTTTTTAAGGCTCAATAGAAAGGTAACATCAGGAGTTATGAAAAACACAAAATCAAAAGCTAGGTGACTGTATAAAAGATGTAAATTTATACTTCAAAATCCTACAGAAGAAAGGAAGAGGAAAGAACCAGGACCAAAAGCACAGGTCACTCAGAAAAAGCAATTTGATAAAGCTGTAAAAGAAAATCCAAAAGTGCTTTAAAATGATGGAATCTATTAAAACCAGCTCAAAGTGAATGCAAAATGAGTGCAATGAAAACTGGCTACAGAGGGTCGAGAGAGAATTGTAAATGGCAAGAGAAAATAATCACAAGTGTCCTATTGTATAATAAGAATCCAAGAGCATTTCAGAAGAGCCATTGCTTGGGCTGTATTTTGTTGAGATTTATAAAATTGCCAACAAAACATAAAAATGTTGTACTCAGTCCTCTAATTAAAACTTATGCCAACTGTATGTAAACAAAAAACTGTCCAGTATCTGATCAGGCTTCATTTGGACAAAATTCACTAATCTGTAGGTGTTTGCCTGGGCAGGGCTGGATTAACACCCCTGCAGGCCCAGGGCTATAAGACTATGGGCTCCCAGGCCAGGCACTGGCCACCATGGGGATAGGACAGTGGGGTCTCTGCCACCATACTTGTATTAGTGGCATCACCCCCCCCCCCCATTGGCAGCAGCATACTGGGGTGTGCATGTGTGTGGGCAGGCTGCAACAGCTTGGGAAGTGGGGCTCCTATTCTCACATTTTCCTTCCAGTGTGTCTCCCTCCACCCCCACTCACGTCTACTCCAGCCTCACTCCCCCATCTGCATCATGCCTCTGCCCCGATTCTGCATTGCACCCCTCCCTTGCTCCTGTCCTGACCCTTCATCACTTCCTTCGGTCCTTCATATCCCTGTTTCCTCCTCTTCAGCTCCCTTGTGGCTCTGGCTCCCAGGGGTTGAGGTCCCTGCCATGCAAATAAAGGCCCCCAGTGGCTGCTTTCCTGGGCAGGGGCGGGGGGTGGTATCACAGCCAACTCATCTAGGAGCAGCCTGGAGCCAAACCCTCCCCTTGCAGCCAGGGGGGATGACCGGAAGGTCTCTTCCATATTTCCTCGGAGCAGTGTCTCCCAGTAGCAGGAGCCAGGTGGCTAGGCTTCAGGCTGTAAACCCCCTGCATTAATCCAGCCCTGTGCCTTGGTAAGGTCTTCAGGACTTGGGCATGACAGAATAGTAAAGGAAGACCCACCAGCCACCCAATACAGAATTCTAACTAGGAAATGCCAACGCCAGTTGTCAGCATGGAATCTCTCCATTAACATCTGGAGCTGTTTCTCCAAATAAGCCTTTTGAAACAGTCCTCATTCGTGACAGTCTCGTACTCTAACTAGGGAAATGTTATCTAGGTGAAATTACTGTAAGGTAGGAGCACAACTGGTTAAAATACCCTAATCAGAGAGTAGTTATGAATGGTTCCCTGTCAAACCAGGTGGATAGATTTAGTGAGGTCACATAGGCTATGTCTACACTAGCAAATTAGTTCAAATTAAGGAGCCTTAATTCAAACTAGTTCAAACCCTGTCTACACTAGGTTTGCCTAGTTCGAACTAAACAAATTTTTAGTTTGAGCTAAGCAAAGCTTAGTTCGAACTAGTTAGTTTGGCTGGTTAGTCCAAACTAACTTCTTAGTTCAAACTTATTTTGAAATTATGTAGTCGTGCTAGTTTGAACTAAAAAAAGCACGGGTAGTTCAAACTTCAAACTACTTAGCTCAGTCTTGCTTAGTCCAAACTAAGATTTTAGGCATAGCCATAGAGGTCACTGCTGAGTCAGGTTCTACTCAGTATTGTCATTAATGACTTGGATAACACAGTGGACAACATGCTTATAAAAACAGTAGTTGACATCATGCTGGGAAGGGCTGTGAACACTTGGAGGACAGGGTTAGAATTCAAACTGACCTTGACAAATTGGAGACTTGCTCTGAATTCAGAGTGATGAAATTCAGTAACACAAGTGGGAAGTACTTAAGTTAGGAAGGAAAAATCAAATGCCCAACTACAAAATGGGGACTAATTGGCTACATGGTGGTAAGACTGAATAGGATCTGGAGGTTGTAGTGGATCCCAAACTGAACAGGAGTCAGTGTGATGCAGCTGCAAAAAAGCAACAAAAATAAGAGGTTTAGTAAACATGACTTAGGATATGTTTACACACACACTGAAATCGACCTAATAAACATTAGGTCAAATTTAAAAATAGACCTGTCTACACAGTGCTTGGTCAATTTGACCTAAGGTTTCCCTTAGGTCGAATGGACCAGTGGTCCTTTCAAAATCTCAAAACCTCCCATAACTTCAAAATGATCATCAATTCAAACCCTCAAGTTTGAATTGATGCTGTGTAGACATATGAATTCGAACTAAAGTTAGTCCAAATTCACGAGGGTTGACCTTCCTCCCAGGGAGGAAGACCAGCCCTTCAGCACCTGGGGCAGCAGCCCCAAAGGTGCCTTCACCCTCCAGCCACATCAGGCTGGGGGGAGCAATGGGGTTCCTGTCCCCGGCTGGGGACAGGGACCCCAGCCCCCACTCCAGCCCTGCTGGTCACTGGCGGGAAAGACATAATTAGTTCAACCTGATTTAGTTCAAATTTAGTCAATTCAAACTAACACTGTGAGTGTAGACATACCCTTAGTGAGGAAAGGTTAAAAAAAACCAAAACACTTCTAGTTGTGTTTTTTGTCTTGAGAGGAAAAAATGACTGAGGAGGCACTTGATAAGTCTTCAGAAAAGTTGAGTTGCTTTAAAGATGACCAAACTCTACTGTTCTCTTTGCCCACTGAAGGTAGGACGAGAAGTAAAGGTCTTAATCTGCAGCAAGAGAGATTGAAGTTAGATATTAGGAAAGCCTTTCCAGCTGTCTGAGTATTTAAGCTCTGGAAGGGGCTTGTAAGGGAGTTTGTGGAATATCCTTCAATGGACATTGTTGGATAACACCAGTCAAGGTTGGTCTAGGTTATTTGGTTCTGCCTTAGCGTAGGAGATCAAGCAGGATGACTTCTTGAGGACGCTTCTAAACCTATGTTTCTGTGATTCTATGACTAACACAGAGCATAACTACAGGAGATAATGTGGACCACTCTCTACTAGCAGTCAACCACTGCTGCTGCTCAGGTCAAGCACCAATGATTACCACCAATGTGGAGTGCTGAACTGGTTTCACCCCCATAATGGAAATGTTTCTGTCTCCAGTGGGGATTGCCTTATGAACATGGAGCACTGATTACCATTCTCAGAAGACAGAACTTTCCAATGCAAAACCCTTTGTGTGGCACCAGTAACAAGACTGCAGAACACTTGGGGAAGGGGGCATGAGTGAGATAGTAACATGATGGAGGGGAAAGAGGACTTCCTTTCCCCTTCCTCTTCCAGATACTATGAAACTAGTGTGTGTGTGTGTGTGTGTGTGAGTGAGACAGTGAACAATGAGAGTGTGTAGCCTGCTACCACCAATGGTGAGCTTTATCCTCTGGGTTTTCACTGCAATAGCAATTTTTAACTTGCCATAAATTCCTTTTCAATTTCTGGGTGTTTGCAAACACTGGTGCGTTGTAGAATTAATCAATTTCCTCAAAGGTTGAGACTAGCATCTCAGCAACTTTACTAATACATTTTAAACAAGGAATTTCTTCCAATTTAAAAACAAACCAAAAATCAGATGACAGAGCCGGTGATGATTTCCTATTAGCTGAGAATCAGGTAATGAATAGGGGAATTGCCAACCTTTACCCTTTCCTAAAGAACTCCTTTTGTTTAGTTGACCAGGTTCTTTTAGTAACTGACCAGGAAAGCTCAGCCACAACAATAGGCTTTCTTTGGACTGACTAGTGTGTCTTTTTTCTGATAGAAGAATAATGGTCTCTCTTTTCCACATGCAATACAAAAATGTCAGTATTTATTGCTTCTTTTGATGCCCAAAGGAACATTAGGCATTTTAGAATAATATTCAAAGGGAACAAAGTGTTAGCTATACTTAAACATTGCGCACTTTCAGTGGTCAGCAGCAATAGCCTCCTTGGTTCAGCTTTCAGAAATTTAGCTCTTTATTTTAAGAAAGCCGCCTCCTTTGTGTTCCATTTTCTACAAAAGAGCACTCAACAGTAAGAGGGGAAAAATACATCAGGGAAATTTTATTATCTGACTCATAGGCTAGTAAAGAAAAGGTGGCAAAGATTACAAATGGACATATTTACAGTTGTCTTGTTAATGCTTGTATGTGTCCAATTAGCATGTTTTTAGCAATTCCCATCATTTGTATGTTAGCACCCATTAATAGGAATTGTACAGGTCCCACAAAGCCATAATAAATTGCACAATATGTATATATAAAATCAAGCTCTGCTTTAATGCTTGGCTTTATAATGCAAAATGAAAAGCTGGAGTATTCCTTCATTAACAGCTGTGTTAATATAGGCTTTTGCTACAGCTGAGGGATCTCTACATTCCAACAGTAATAACATTCTAAATTTAACTCAAAGTCTCTTATTGGTGAATAAGTGCCCAAAGGCCATTGGTGTGTGTCTGTATGTGCAGACTTCTTGTTCAGGTCACAGCTACTTAACTTGTGTCACCATCTTTTAGCTAACACAGCCCTCTGGTGTTGATCATTATGGAGGTCGGGCTTGACTTGTGGCTCAGGGAGAGACCTCTTCAGCAGAAAGAAAATGTAACTGTTCTACCATGGTTCAGTGCCATCTCTAACCTAGCTGCCCTCTTGCTGATTTAATGTATACGCTCAAAGGTTTTTGAAAAAATTGCTATTTATCAATCCTTTCTCCCCCCTCATATGCGTTCTTATCTATTTTAATTTAACTACATGTAATTTAATTAGACAATTGTACCACATTTTTACTGTGGAATCTGAGCCTATTCTGAGTGTGTGCAATTTCATTCAAAACTTCCACTTTTCTCCCAAGGTCAGCAACTATCACCACATAATAATAGGAATAATTTTTGCCTAGTTAAAATTAGTTTCTGCTGACTCAGGTGTGATGTTATGTAATACCCTTCGTACTCATTTGACGCATAAGATGTTGAGTGTACATCTTGACAGAGCCTGTCCTGTAGATGGGCAATCAGAAAATCTCTCCCCATACCACACATTCCTTGTGGGTATACAGAATACATTTGGCACAAAAATTTGTAAGAGAGACTCTGCAGTGCCACTTCGAGAGAGACGGGACTAACATAAGTATCCTGCTTATTTATAAATCTCCAGTCCCAAAGACTTTGGAGAAAAGCTGATAGAGATGTCTGATGTGGTAAGAAGGTTCACAAGGTCTAACATCTTAGGAGACTTCAGAATCCATGCCACTGATCTCTGATAGTCTAAAACCTTTTGTGTGATATCTTGCCTTCAGTTTCTTGTGGTCACTGCTGTATGTCTGCACACATACAGAACCGTATTCTGCACTGTTCAAATATGCTGAAAGTAGATAGATACAAGTAGCATGAGAAATGCTCTGTCTCACCCCAAAATCCTGGTCAGATCACTTCCTCATCTAAGCAGATATAAGAAATCCCTGCCACAAGACAAGAGACCATTATCATGGGCCATCGCAAAGAATGTTTTGAGGTATAATCATGACCTCAGTGAAGTCAATGGCTAAATTCCCAGTGACATCTACAGGGCTGAATTTTCATCCTTGGGCTCTCCTGCATTGCAAAATGTACATATGGAGAGCCCTGGAAACAAAAGCCTTAAGAGGAGAAGAATTACTGAGACACTACAACCTCCACGTGCTTGCTTACAAGTCTACACTACAGAGTTTTGCTAGCCTAGCTATATTGGTTAGGAGTATGGGGTGTGGAAAGGGCAGTCTTACCTGTAAACAATGTAGCTATCCCAGGAATATCCTTTATACAGCACTCTTGCTGGTATAGCTTGCTTGGGGAATTGACTCAGCTAGAACAGCAAACCAGTTTCTTTTGTCTGTATATACTGCATCTTCAAAAAGGGATACCCTCTGTACTGTACACTTAGACAAGCCCAGAGACACTGGCACCAAAACACCTTTCTTGCACTCTGAAGGTCTGCATAGGCCAGTTATAGTTCAGGGGGTGAGCCACCCTGTTCCCAGCTCTCTCTAGGCATCCTTCCAGAGTTTTACCTGTAAGTCTTCTCAAACAGAGTTCTGTGGCCCCTTTTTTACTGACTGTATTTCTCTCAAGCAGCCTAACTTGGTTGGGATCCTCTCTGGAAGCTTATCACCAATACAGACTCGCTTGATCCAGGATAGTGTCTTCAAAAACAAAAGCATCACTTACTTGTAATGCAGACTATTGCAATCAAAGGCGAGGGTTAAAATACCAAAAGATTTGCACACACCATTCTTACCTAAAGAGACAAGGTGAGTGAGTAATATATTCTATTGGACCAACTTCTGTTTGGTGAAAGAGACAAGCCTTTGAGCTTATACAGAGTTCTTAGAAAGCTTTTTAACCTTTATGTCAAATGCTTTAACTCAGGGGTCAGCACCCCTGGTATGTGGGCCTATGTACAGGGGCACGGCCCCCGCAGCATCACAACTGCTCCCCCTGCATGGCTCCTGTGTCCGTTTCCCTGGTGGAGTGGATGTGGTTAGCAGGGAAAAGGAGCATGTGGCTCATGTCCCTTCATGGTCCTGCCCCTGGCACTTTTCTGGCCTCACCCCTGGCACCTACTGAGGGTTCAGGAAGCAAGGCTGGCACAGGGGCTGGTAAACGTTGCCAACCCCTGCTTTAACTATTTTTCCTTTTTTGCATCTTTAGTAAAAGTATCAAATTACCCTTTTATCCCTTGTTCCTTTTTTTTTTTTTTTTAAATAAAAAAAGCTTTAGAGAATTTGAAGAGAGTATTAAAGACACCTTTTTTTTGGGGAGAGGAAAATAAGTTGGTTGAAATGAGCTGGAGCTGTCATTGCTGCTGTTACCAGATCCCATTTCCTAGAAGACAGGACAAGACAAACACAAGAGAAAAGGACAGCAAAGGTAGAAAACGTGCTTTCTAGCTCTGATGTGGACTCTTACTGGTAGAAAAATGCAGACCCAGCACATAGTCTCAATAGCCACTTTGAGAGCAGGCAAACTTGTGCCAACATCAGACTGATTAGCGCAGTACTTTTAGCTGCCTCTGATGTCACAGCAGTGTTGCAAAACATACAGTCCTGGTTGGCTGAGCCGGACATTAGTCAGAAGGAAAAAGGGAAGTAATGGGAAAGAAGAAATAAGGTAGAGAAGGAAAAGAACACAGTAAAAGGGAGAAGAGAGAGTCTTAGAATTGGCAGTGTCATCTGGGCCCTTCTCCCTCTGGCCTGGTCTGACCAGGACATCGTTTGGATTAGAATGAAATATGATCTGGAGTCTTAGGAGATGGTGGGATGGCAGCCAGAATGATGAAGCTCACTCTTAAGTTCCCCTTCTCTGTCGAGCAGTGTAGTTGACACCCTTTGTCCATTCATTCATATTTTCTCCCCAAAGTGTAGTAGGTTTTTATTTATTTTATTTTTAAAATCTCTAAAGGAAGTTATGGATGGAACTGTCCATCCTCTTTTTTTTTTTTTTTTTTTTTTTTTGTCCCCATTAGGTCTAATTTTTGAGAGAGCAATTTGTTACTGAAGTTTTTTTGGTTTCATGCTTTTTACTAATTCATCTAACTGCTTAAATCATGTTTGTAAAATATCACATTAACACAAAAAAGATGATGAGAAAAAGGTGTTAAACAGAGGTTTGTTTTTGTTTACCAAACTCACATTTTTTGCAGTTGAGCTTGTGATCAGAATAAATTAGTAGACCCTATTTAAACCATTCTTATGCTTCAGATGCATGTGATTTTTAACAAGCGTATGTAATGAAATAATCTTCGTAAATCAAGCTTAGAAAGCTGAAGAATTAGGGGAAGTAAAGTGGAACTATTTCCTAAAAACGCTAGGAACACAAGAATGGCCATAGTAGATGGGCCATTGGTCTGACCCTATCCACTATCCTGCCTTTCAACAGTGGCCAATGCCAGGTATTTTCAGAGGGAATGAATAGACCAATAATCGGCAAGTAATGATCAAAAATTTAAACCATTCTTAGATCAGATTTGCCCTTATACATTCCACATCCTTTAACGGATTCTAACAGATCAGTTGCATGGATATTATCTATGTTCCAACATAAAGTAATTCCAGGTAAGTGGGCTGGATCCTCGATTGGTGTAAATCGGCAGCATACCAGATACCTAACAATCTTGAGGATGATTACATGCTTCAAAGCTGCACAAGGCTTGAGTAAAGGTTGATACAGTTCAAAAGGTAAATGTTTTAGACTACTGGGACTGGAAATTCTTAAGTAAACCTGTAGGCTCAGTATGTTCATTTGCATGACACATATCCAGGATGCTTTTCTAAATCAACTGCGGTTTCACAGCAGTGTTGGAGCCAAAACTCTGGGAACAAGTCAAAAGAGCTGGACATGCTTCTGTGTGAACTAAGTAATGATGTCTGAGCTATGTGAAATTTCAAGAAAAACAGCCCTTTGGCCAACTGCAGTAATTAAAATTAGACCCTCGTAAGAAAGCTTCAGCCAAAATATTAAACCCTCTGATAGCTGTTAACATGTTATCAAAGAAAACCCAAACACTTGAGTTTAGAATTATTCTGGCTCTTTTCTGGAATAGTTGTGCTCTTTTAAGCACATGTTATCTTAAAGTGAATACTTGATATAAAAATTGACTAGATTATGAATTACAGTGGATTAGAGTAGGAATAAGATTTCACAGATACACATCCTTCTTCATAAGTAGAGCCCTTGGGGAGAAAACATTTAAGAATAAAGGGCAAAGAAAATATTTGAGAATTATGGAAAACAAATTTACACTTGTATTTACAAAAACTGACAACTTCTACAACTCTAGGTAAACATACAAAGAAAGATAGTTGAATAGGAGCCCTGAATGACTAGAAATGTCAGGACATAATTATCAGGGGATCTTCATTAAAATGATTTGTAAACAACTCAGTTCTCCTCTGCTACCCAGTCTACTCCCTTCTTGCTGCCTTATTAATCATTTCTACATCTTTTATATTGTCACCACTCGCTATTTAGTTCACCACAAGTATTCCATCTTTCTCAGTTCTTACATAATCAGCCACCATCACCGTTCATCTTTTGTTGTTGTTGTTGTTTTTTTGTTAATGGCTACCATACAACCCTTTGTTCAACATTATAGTATTGGTCCCAGTCCTACATGTTCGCATGCTCAGAACTCTCAATGAAGTCAGCAGGAGATTTTGGTGGGCCGTGATCAGCCCCAGTATTTGCATTACTTCTGTCTACAGTCTTCTGTTCTGAGCCACGGTTATCCTGCCACCTTTGACAAATGACACTAACATGCCCTTCCTCGTCCTTGTCCGAGTACATTTACCCTCCAGTCTTTGTTGTTATAATGTTCTATTTTCTCTTATAAGATTAATTGACTTTATCTTCTCACTCTCCTAGATTGTCTTCACCACCTTTGCCCCAAGAGTTAAGCCTTCTAGTGAGTTCGTACGTAGCAGTGAGAGAACTTCCAACTGTTCGTAGGTTTTATTGATCCACTTGTACACATTCTTGTACAGCACCCATCACCATGGTTCATGAGCATGTCAAAATATCAAATGTTTATTACCTTCATGTGTAAGCTTCAGCAGTGCAAGTTGGAGATGGTATCATGGAGCTATGAAGCAAAGTTGGATGGGGTGTTCAGACTAGGCAGACTTCCCAACATTAGTATGCTTATCCAAAGCTTTAAGCTCATTTGAATATTTAGTTATTTGTGATCACAATTATTGTTTCGCTTGTCCAAGGCTATGCTCGCATCATAGTTGCTTCAATGAATTCTGGTGCTAAATTGCATGACCTGGAGACTTAAGGCTACCCAGAAGCAGGTGCAGCATTGGCAACAACAATGCACCTTCAGTGTGGATTAGAGGGACTCTTCTGTGAGAGGAACAGAATGTAATTGTTTCCTTGCCAATTCAGTCCTTAGTCTCTTTGCTGAGCCAGCCTACCTACCTACCAACAAGGCGGCAAGCCAGAGTTAGTAAGGGTAGCACTTTTTTGTGATAAGAAAAAGGTTCTTGGTTGTGGTGGTTGTTTGCTTCTGTAACACAAATAATTTGTTTACAAGGAATTACATGAGATCATTGACTCATTTCAGATAAGTCAGTAAACTATGCTATGGTGATATTTTTTGCAACCACTACCATCACTATCTTTAAATTACATGCATATTTCCTTCATGCTGGTACTCTCAATGGTTGTTACATGTTCTATATCACTAGATTTTTCTTCTCAATCTTCCTAATTAGTTACTCTTTTTCATGACTAATATTTCTAATGATTTTTCCCCTTTTGGTCTCCTCTGCTAATGGTCAGATAGTTAAAACTCTGTTCACAAAATTATGTGCACAAAGATGCATACTTTGCATGTAGAGATGTCCAATTAGACATCCTACTGGTTGCTTGCACATCAAAATTTCTTGTAAACTGTGTCAATTACATGTGTACTTTATGGTGTGCACACGTCTACACCAATGATTCAAAATAGCTTTGGACATACTTTCCTTAACTTCCAGTTTTCATTGGTGTTATTGCAGCTGATTTTTTTCCCCTTATGGTATTTTCTCTGCTCTTAAATACTGGATGGGAATAATTTTAAATCAAATACATATGTTCACTATTGGTCAGTTGGTGACATTGGTCTGCAAATATTTGCCTGGCTCACAACACGGTATAGACCATAATCTCATCATACTACATGCTATCTAGCAGTTTTATGTGACCTTAATGTATTTTTCTTCTAAAGCTCTTTTTCAAAGAATTATGACACAGACATCAACTGACAGCACCAAGGGAAGGATAGGTATTGGCAATGACATAAAAACAGAAAGGGAAGAAAAAGAATCACTGTAGTAGAGTTCATCAGTATTTCACTAATAGTCTACACAGATACAACTCTGGAATAAAATACACATTAACACCCCAATCTTAAAAGAAACTGAAGTTATTCATCTACAGGATTACAAAACATGATTTTTTAAAAATGTTACTGCTCCTTCCCCATATTGTTATAAGCAGAAAACATTAAAAAGGCATCTTTCTTTCCTCTCCTCATGCATATGTGGATCTAATGGTTGTAGCTCCTTGCACCTAGGAGTGTACAGCAGCCACAAAGGTCAGTGTAGCCTGGTAACTGCAGAGGCAGCTGTGAAGCAGTTTCCTGTAGGGAAGATTCTCCTCTCTGAATGCCATAGAAGCCCTGTGTACATAGAGCCTGAGCAAATGGTCTAACAGAGGAAAGTCACCTAAAGGAATTTTACATATTTTTAAGTCAAAGTCCATATAACCGTTTTTTAAGACAAACGTATGGAAAGGGTACTTGTATAGTATGCTTTCCATGATGCATGAGATAGGACACAAGACCTTGCTGCTTTTCCTCAACGAGGGCAAAATTTTCCTTTAGCTTCATGTGCCTCAGGTTTTGGGAACCCAATACCAGAAAGCCAAGGCTTGGTTTTTAGAGGTGCAGAACAGCACAGCTGTTGTTGAAAGTCTTTAATGTAGAGAGGTAGCGCTAAGCAACTCTGTTTGTGCAAACTGAACATTTAGGTAGGTATAATTGCAAAAAATTGCATCAAGATGGGTAGGTTTTTCTTTCTTTTTGGACGATTCCACAATTTTAATACATTGGTTCTGTTCTCTTGGGAAGTCTGGTTTCCCTAAAGCTGAACTTTAGTGAATATTGATTTGAATATTTTAGTAAAAAACATGGCAAAGAGATTAGGACCGTTAACAGATCTCTGCATTAAGGGGGTTTGGGTAACATGCTGCTGGGTGAGTAGTAACTAGTTAGAGCCCTTTTTATGCTTACAGAGATGGGATTTGACCCTTGGTCTCTTACCTGGCAAGCAAACGGCCTAAGACCTAGGCTAGTCTCTATTCCAGTGTGCTGACTCCCTTTTGAAGGTGGGTCACTGTCATTCCGTATTGAACTGGGTAGCAGGCAGCCCCCCAGTCCTAGAGATTGGGTCCTGCCCTTCAGCCAGGCTGGGTTCTGGTTCAAATCCCCCTCCTTTAGCAGAGGGCTGATCCTCTTATGTGGTGGCTGCTCCTCTTCAGCTACTTGCTAACTGGATCCAAAAGGTGGTGTGGAGTGCTGCATGGGTTAGAGTGCTCACCTGGGATGTGGCTGACGTGGACTCAGGTCCCTTGCTTTGCCTTGTGGCTGGATGTCTGGTCTCGGAGAAGAGGATAGCCCTTGTTGCAGGGCAAGAGGCAGTTCACAGACCCCCTTGGTGCTTTTTATTTTATTTTTCTTTTTTGTACAGAATTAATGCAGATTTACACCAAAACATCCCACTCACTCTTTTGTCTGCTGTGATCAAGATGCACACCGAGGCTGTGGTGGACCCCAGGGTGCTCTTCTTTGCCCCTGAGGGCTCCCACCTCCTAGGAGAGAGTAACTAGTGGGCCACCCTTGTGAGAGCCTCCTCCCCTTCCCAAGAAGGCAACAGCTCTTGAGAAAGATGGGGCTCTGACAAGGGTGAACTGCCCTAAAGGAGAGCCACCATGGTGACATCTAAACCTGGTTTTCCACCAACCTAGGTACCAGTCCTAGCTGCTGGCTAGAGAGTAAAGGTAGCAGCTAGCTTTGCCCAAATTATAATTAACTAAAATGGAAGGGCCTCAATGGGCAAGATAGAAGGGGGGGAACCCCCTTCCCCAGCTACACTGGAAAGATAAAGGCCCTGCCACAAAGGGAGGTGCAAATCAGCACCTGCTACAAACCAGGCATCCTACCTAACCACCAGGAGTGTCGCTGCCCTGGGGCAGGACCTGGGGCATAGGCCCAGGCCCCACCACTGGCCACGCCCCTGGCCCCAATTCTGAGCTCGGGCCTGACCCGGCCTTGGGTGCATGCTAGGCTGGCTCTGGATCTCTGGCTGGGGACGGGGCAGGGAGTGGCAGCTGTGGCCGCAGGCAGCCTGGCCTAGGATGAGGCTGGAAGTGGTGGCTAGAGACCAGGAGAGGAAGGGCCCTTGCCAGGACTTGGGGCACTGGTGCTGGGATTCGGGGCATGAGCCGCAGATGCCAGTGATGCCCCTGCTGACGATTCGACCTCAGAGGAGGCTGCAGGCCTGCCTTTGCCTGCATCACATTTAACTAAAGTGGAATAGCATCAACCAGAAGAGGGCAGGTGCTGTCATCACTAGTGGTGAAGAATGAGGAGAAGGGCACCAGGGAGCTTCAAATCTGCAGCCCGGGGACTGAGGCTAATTACACAAGCTGTTGCCATCTTGGGATAGACTGAGTCACAGTTCTTTAACATGAGAGGGATTCAAGAGGCAAAATGGAAGGCATGGCTGTTACCACTGCACACCATTTGGGGGTTGGGGAGGGAGGGAGAAGGACCTTGGCAATGACCTGTGGTAGAGCATGAACCAGCAGCAACTGCATGCTAAGCGCACAAGTGAATCCCTGTCCCATGGAGGAGATGGGCTGGTAGGATGGAAGAAATGCTTATCTGATTTTTAACTGAAAATGAACAGCTGCAGGGAGGGGCTGCCAGACCATGTGACTCTAGCAATGTAAGCAAACCACAACCAGGGCCTGCAGGAGAGTCATTTTCAACCCCTTCACCCCACCCCTCTTCACCTGCAGCAAGGGCCTTTGACCCAGCTGCTCCCATGGCCCAGCCACAAAAAAGACCCACTAGGCTAGAGAGGGAGTGATGCCCTCTGTCATGCCCAAAGCACACTTCAATAGACCGGCTTGAACAGGCCGTCTCCATCACGTAGCCCACAGTGCAATGAGTAGGGCACTCTGCTGCCTGTGAGTCTTCTATAAAGCCCTTCTTTTTATTAGGTGGGCAAGGAAGGTTACAACATAAGAATGGATGGACTGAGTGTCAGCAGTGATCCGGAGAGCTGAAGCTAACAGACTCCTAATGTCTAACTTCTCTCTCAGATTGTTGGCACAGGACTTGAAGGGGTGCCTCTCTATTCTCAAGTAAATATCCAGCACTGGCCTGAGAGCAGGGCTAGCCCAACCATATAGATGAACTAGGCAGTTGTCCAGGATCCCAATTTGACTGAAGTCATTTTTTTCTTTATTTAAAAAAAAAAAGATTTCTTATAAGATGATGGGGGGGCACCAAAGTCACAGTTTGGCTAGAGTGCCAAAAGCCCTTGGGCTGGCCCTGTGGAAATAAAATAGGTTGGAAGGCCCTTGTTATAATTAAAAGTAATATTCTTAACATTATAAAACTACTGGTATATGGGAAAAAGAAAAAAAAATTGTTTTTGACTCAGATAATTAGTCTTTATACTAATATTAAGGGTTCTGTATATTTTAAGCAGGGGAGTCCCAAGTCCCGGCGCCCGAGCCCTGGGTCCGCCGCAGTTGCGCTTACGTGGCTGGAGCGCTGAGTTCCAGCGGGCCGAGCCCTGAGTCTTTTCCCAGGCCACTGGCGCTTTTAATTTTAAGTGATCAGTTCAAATGTGTTTTGTTCCATATGGACATGACTTAAATGTACATAAGTCCAAAGGAGACCACGTTCATCTGAACAGTGACAAAGTAAAATTCCATGCTCAAGAGTTAGAGGATGCTGAAGAACTTGACAGAGCGATCACAATTAGCAGACATCATCTAGATAGAGCATTCTTAAACACATCCGTACAGGGCTACATCCAAGACGTGGAAAGAGAGAAGGCTAACTGTCAAACTGAGGGTTGAACATTTTTCCCTCTTAACAATGTTGCAATAATGTGATACATTTTGTGGGCTTGTCTCACATCCTTAGCTGGTTTTCATGGAAATGAAATGGCATTTCCTGTAAGCAAGCATGCCTTTTTAACACATACATGCAAATGTTGTCATTAAAAATCAAAACCTTCTGCAGTGGTCAGATTCAGGAAGAAACAGTTTTGTCCTGTGTGAAATAGTGGCCTGTTTGGTGCAGGAAGAGAGGATGGGGAGATGAGAAGAAGAAAAACCTGTATTTACAGGCAGAAATAGTTTTTAAAAAAAGGCAAATTCTTGGACCACTGTGGTTGTGGAGTGAAACTTGGTGATTCTGTACAGTCTTGCTACATTGGACTTCAAAGTTTAATTAAAAGGTGAATGATCTAGCAGTTTCAGCGTAGCAGCCCTGAGCACTTCATCACAAGGTGACTTCAGACACATCAAGGACCCCATCAAGTCCTTTCATTAGAATCCCACCAGCTCAAGGTCAAAGACTTGTCTCCCTAACAAGCCTATGTGCACAGCCTCCTGTATCACAAAACCTAGGTAGGTAGGTGGTTAGCATGGAGCTGGCTGAAATTTTTTTGATGAAACTGCCTTTCTGACAAAAAGAGAACACTGAAGGTTTTTCTTTAGAAAAAATGGGTATGGGGAATTGAATAGAAACCCCCCAAAATGCAAGGGTTTTGTTTTGTTTTTTTTTAATGAAAATGAAGTGGTGTGTCTTTCGCTACAATGTTCTGTGAGAAATGAAACACCTTTCCTTATTGGCTTTAGATTGGCAGTGGGACCCAGACTGTGCAGTTTTTACACCAGTGCAAAGCTAACATTGCCAAACTGGCTAATGATATCGCTAGATAGTTTTAGACTTGGAAAGATTTTTTGGGTCACATTGTCCAGTGTCTTCCACATGTGGTCATTTGCGTTAGACAGGGAGTGTTAAATATGATCAAATCAGAATGGTAACCATCTACTTGCCAGGTCTTCTCTCCAATTTGCACTAGGGGACAATGAGTATACACATTTCACAGTAGCAGAGAACATTGCTTTCAGACTTGATTGGAATTTCTCATCATACTAAAGCTAGTAAAATGGTATTCCTTGGCTTGTTCCATGCAGGTTTCTGGGGGGATAATCAATGAGCTGACAATTCATCTTTAACTGCAGTTTTCTGACAGATCACATTCAGACTGGACCCCAGTTTTGATCCTGGAGACTGACTTGTAGCCCATTAGAGAGAGAGAGAGTTCCCAGGTATCCCCTACTTCTGTTCATGGTGGCAGCACTGGAAATACTGTGATGTCGCAAAGTCCTAAGAGAGAGATTTTAATTTTTTTGATAATTAAAGTACTGTCCTCATTAAAGCATTTGAATGGGAACTCTGGTATTTAACATCACAAATGAAAAAGATCCATTCATAAGACAACAAGGAGACTCGTATTTTCAGCCTCACTGCAGACTCATTGTCAAACAGACTACTATTGCAATATTTTAGAATAAAATTGCCCATTTAATAGTGTTTAACTAAAAAGATAATTTCCATTTTTTCGTTCTCTTTGACATATTTTACAGTGTTACTGGGCTTTTGACAGGTACATTAAGATGTGCTACATTTACATGCTATTAATACTGTGGGGTTTGGGAAATGTCTGTGCATTGGCATATCTGACAGTTTAGGGTATTAGTTAACAGTGAGACTGTCTGTGAATAGAATTTTAGCCATAACTGCTGACTTGAGCGTTTAGGCAACCTTTGCTATCCAGAGCTGAACTACATACAACAAATAATGCAATAGGGATACAAATTGTCTTTGTACAGTATGTATTGGTTCTGTCTGAGTGCAGTGGTAATTGCAATATATTGAAGTTTTGAATTGTAATAAAAATAGAGACCATTAGTGGATTCCATTTATGTCATTAGTATTTAGTGGCTGTGCATTGCAGCTTTTTTAGTGCTCATAAAACTGTCTCTGCTTGCAGATATGTCACAGCACTGATATAAATTTAAAGGTTTAGAAATCCATAAGTCATAAAATACAGATAGTAAATAGGAACACAACATTATAGACAAAAACTTACATTAAACATGCAGATGTTTATCTATTTGCATGTCTAGTGCAGAGATTAGCATAATGATTATCACATTTATATTACAGATGGACTTGATTAAACAGACAAATGTAAAAAAGAAACACATTAAGTATGAGTAGCAGAGAGCTTTTTGCCTCCCAGAAAGGATTCTATAAGATATCTAAATGTATTGCCTTGTGCTGTTTGGGGTGTATTTCTGTTTCTAGGATCTTTTAATAGAGATGTGACCATTGTTCTACTTATCGATAATTGAAATATCTCCAATCAAGTGGTTGTTCTCATTAACCACTAGGCCTAAGATGAAAGGGAATTGGGAGGTTAGGGAAACCCCAAGAATGAGGATAGCTGAGATTTGTTTAGCAGTTGTATGGCCCAGCAGAGTTTGTAGGATGGCAAGTACAACATGGTGAGAGATGGAGGCAGTGAGGGGAGGTGGGTTTGAAAGTGGGATCTGACTGAGGAAAGCTGTATGTATGGAAAGAAAGAGTTTTAGCAAAATGCATCAGGAAATGGCAAACCAAATGGTAAGGTCTTTGGTTGCTCTTTTGTATGGACATGTCTGTGGGCTGGGGCTACTCAGTCCAAGAAATAATCTGCAAAAAAAATTCAGGTATTCTGGATGTCCTGCAAAGTCCTCTCCAGTACAGCCACCAAACCATACTTACAAGGAGCAGTTTATTGTGCCCATTGGTCCCAGTTTGCCTCTGCTTTTATACATCAGCTGAGTTGTGTTCTCAGCACCTCTGGAGCGAGAGTATCTATCTAAATTGACTTTCTGGATCCCCTTCTCTCCCTTCCCTAACCTTTTAGAAAGTGGAATCACCTTGGAGCTTATGTCAGAGTATACCTTAGGAGACTTGGAAATGAAATAAAATTACACAGGCAGAAAAGAGAACATAGGGCCCCATGACACATTTCGGCCATTGTAAATGAAGTGGCAAGAAACAGCAGTTAGGGACTGCATTTCTCCAGTTAATATCCCCTTTCCAGTCCTGTTTCTCACCACCTTATCTTTGTGAAAATTTTGGTAACCTCAGCTTCATCTTCCAATAGAAAATCTCTTGATTCTACCCCAACTCTAAAACAACAATAAAGTAAGTTTGGGGTTTATTGGGTTGGCTGTGTGGAAAAGCAGATTGGCAGAGTGACCATTAAAATGGTATACCAGGCATTAGCTCCTCTTAAAGCAACCAGCCAAAAGTGATTGCAAGGCTTATGAATGAGTCTCTTTTCAGCAGTTCTAGTAATAGTACAGAAATGGGCTATAGGCCTTCAACAAAAGGGCAAATTTTATGCTCACTGGTATCTCTTCCTGTTTTGAGGTATCATCAGTGGCCGTGTTAAGCTGGCAAGATGATTGTTTCCTTACAAAGTCTGTTATTGTGTCTGTTTATACACTCCAAGTCTACAAAGTTTTAGAAATGTCCATTGCAGACTTCAAAGCATTCAGTGCAGTGACTTATATCAATCTAAATTCTAAAATCTTTTTGAAACTTATCTTTTTTCTGATTGCAGGATTCAGTGTCACTTCAGCATATTGACTTTCGGCTGCTTTGAACATTGTGTATGGTACAAGGAATAACTTAGCACAGAGAGCTAGCCTGCTGAGAAAAAATTCTAAAAGAAAATTTTGTTTGTACTGAAGGTTGGTTGATTTAGAACTAAGGAAATAATTAAAGAGCATAACATCCTTCTCCAGAGCTTTTTGGATGCCACCAAACTGCTTATTGCTTTATCTATCTAATTAACAGATCTCAAAATCCTGTGCCAGATTCTCCAGTTCTGTGTATGGAGCTGCCGTTTGAGCCACTGAGATCAGAATGCCTGGGAAATAGAATGAAGTACAGAATAAAGAATATTGTTGCATGACTGGATCAGGATACATTTATTAGAATTGTAAATCAATGGGAGAGGATGACACAGATAGCTATAATATCTTGAAGTGGTTTTAAGAGGGGAAAGTAGGTTCTTTTTAAAACTATTCTAGTGGGCACCATGGTTCCCTTTTAATGTGGGGTTTCTGCCAGTGGGGGAAGGAGTGGAGGGTTTCACCTGGGTTTCTGCTGGTGGAATTTGGCAGAATCCAGGAGTATATCTGGCTATAAATTTGTATATGTTGATTCACATGCCATGTAAGTCCTAGTGGCAAAAAAAGTTGGATACCTGGAATGGTGCAAGCATCTAATCTGGTCTGAGCCATAGTTCACCACATGACACTGGGCCAGCAGTTTAGCCTCTTGTAGTTTATGCCATCCATCTGTAAAAACGGGAAGAGCGGAACCTTGATGGAAAAACAGGTGCTGCAACTGAGTCAAGCCATTATGAGTAAAGAAATGACAAAGACGCCAGCACAATGTAAGGGCTAATAGGGAAAATTTAAGTCTTTGTTTCTTACGCACATTTATCATTAAACTAGCCACATACTGTGTTTACTCTTATTAGGCATGTTTAGTCTCATTGGGTATCCAGCAGAATAGATATGGAAATACTGCTGCTTCCTACACTTCAGTGTGATAGGATTACTATTGTTTAGTCTCATTGGAGTGGATTCAAAAAACCTTTAGTGACTTGTTAATAAATCAATAAAGTGTGTTCCTGTAGCTTTCCGCTTCACCCAATTCATTAGGAACTGAATTGAGCAGGTGAAGAGTTTTTTGGTAAATCAGAATCTTTTTCAATGTGGCTTTCTGGGATTCATAAAGCTTCATCAACAGTGCTTTTAGACAGCTTACTCACTCTATCCGGACTACAGCAAGAATGGTGATAAACAATCTAAGTGGTGATTTCCAGGAGGCTTTTGTGAGCTCAAAAGACCACATGTGGCTGGATCCTCAGCAAGCAGTCCACCTCCCCTAAAATTAGCAAAGCTATGCTGCTTGTGTAACAGCTGAGGATATGGCCCATTAAATCTTTGACATGACCTAAGTAAGTGTAACATTCAAAGAGGAAGCTTTCATAATGCTTAGAAGTAATTATCTGCTTGTTTAGGAAAATGCCCAGTAATCCTTTTTTAGGATATTGAAACCGTTTCTGATAGACCTTGGTAGCAATGTGTAAAATAATCACATACTTGAAAAACCTCCAAAAATGGTGGCTGCTTGATAAATGACACAGGAAAAGCGCAGATTCATATGATGCCACAGAAAAGCTATTTTAGCTCTGTTTTAGTACAGTTTTACATTTGCTAGTTTAACTTTTTTTCTCTAGCAGAACCCAGTAGAATTGAACTCATGATGACTAGTGCATATGGTTTGAAAGGAGATTGTTTTTTGTTTTTGGAACTTTCTTCTTGTATTTTTTTTTTTTTTAAACCTATATGGCATACAAAGCACACTGGGAGTTTGGTTTAAAAGTGTATGTTTGGGATGACTGGCATAATTCACTCCCTGGATAATGTAGCTTAGTTTATGGAATCCAGAAGAACTCTTCTGTCACAGAACATAATATTTATCACATGGATATTCAATATACAACATGGTTAGTACCTCAACATGTTTCATATAGGCATGCAAACAAACATCCATGCATATATCCAAGAGACAGAAAGTGACCTGTATATAGTCTCTGTATTCTGTATCAATATTTCATGCAAAAGCTGGGTGTCAGGCATAAAAGAATCACATGTACAGCACTCATCTTAACAATCACATAAAAGCAGAAATCTGTATTTACAAGATTAAATTCTGAAATATCTGGGGAAACATGGATGAGCTATACTGCTGAGCACACACAAAAGCAGGGAATGAATAGCAAACTTGAGAGGCTATGACAATAATATTCAGACACTTGGTGATTTTTAATTATGATAAATAATTAATTTCCCCCAATATATTGTTATAACATGTTCAAGAAATATGAATAAATAATTGTATGCATTCTGTTTAGGCACTCTTTGAATAGGCTATTATAACAAATCAACTGAAATATATTTAATTCACTCTGTAGGTGCAGTGAATATCATATCTTATAATAATTCACTTAAAGCAATTGTATTAATCACTATTTAATGATTTATCCATGTTAACTTTATTTAAAGTGTTTTATGAGCCATTATTTTACCTAGGGCAGCCTCAGCCCTGATTCTGCCTTGTTGTCTCTTTATGCTAACTCTATGTGTATTCTCTCTCATTATCTTCCCTAGATAACTGTAGGAGTCTGTGTAGTTACATTTTCCCCGAAGGGTGGCTATAAATGCTGTACATATAAAATAAAATGTTATGAGCCTGGTTGTTACTGTAATGCAGTAACAGATGTTGATGGTACAGCGTTTAAGTGGGTGGCTTCTTGTTAAATTTCCTTTCTTACACAGTCTTTGTGACACTTCCTGTTGTGTTATCTTTGTGTCACAGGCTTCACTGGTCATCAACTTTTAAGAGGTGGGTGAAATTCACAGGTTGCAGAGGTTTGACAAAATTAACAGAAGCCTGCATGGTTATTGAAAGCTTAATGAATTCTTCTGAATGAAAGCCACACCTGGCCACCTCTTCTGTTGCTCTGAGGTGTGACTCCTTCCTTTTCTTTAGCAACAGTGGTCTTTGAGGAGTCTCAACAGCAATTTACCTTCCAGAATCAGGAGGGAGTGCTCTGAGGCAAGCAGCTGTCTCTTTTGAATACAGTACTGCAATGCTGGGAAGAAGTCAATGGAACTTAAACACATGCTGAAAGGTTAAGTGGTGAACTGCGACCTTGGGTATGAGGCTTCCGTTGGAAAAATTGTGCTTCTCTAATCGTGTAGATTTCTCCGAAAACGCTAATGGAGTGGCTGTAATGAAAGTGTAATACACAGAAGAACTGGTAAGAGATGGATCTTTTCTTCAGTTACATGACCAAGGTCAGCGTTACAAAAGGTAAAGGCCCCTTTTTCAGATGAGGGTCTAGGATTCACTCGCTTCTGTTGCAATAGCTTAAAGGTGACTTGATGCAAGTAATTCATCTAGCTGTTCAAAAGGTCCTTCCCAAAAGGGGCTTGGATTGTGAAGTCTTTAATAGTGACTTAATCAACACTCCCACAGAAATATTGTCTGAGATAAGGATTGAATAATGACAGCAGAACTTGACCAAATATACAGAATAGTAGACGTAAGGGTCAGAATTTTGTTCTAGATTAAATTCTGTCTTTAATGTCAGGAAATAAAGGCGCAAAGACCTGAGGGAGTTTAATGATTGTCCCACATCAGTATATTATAACCAGTGACCAATTCTCTGGCCTGTTTTATAGAGGAGGTCAGAGTATTGTGGTCTCTTATTTCCTTAATATCTATTAAATATATTCTACTAAAATGCAGTTTGATGTTTGCACAAGCACATCTCTAGGGGTTACACAAACCTTGACTTGAGCTGGCTTCAGAATATTTCTGTTTGAAAAAATCTGCGTGCACACTTTAAACCATTTGGCCCTTAGACTTCTCCATGACTGCTCAGTGGAGATGTCTGCCTAACCAGATTGCTGCTGAACACTGAAACAGATAAGACATTAATGCAAAGCATAATGCCATGATACATTATCATTTGGAGCTGCGGAGGCAGTTATGGGCACCTACGGCTTCATCCAAAATCCACTTACAGTAAGTAAATGGAAAAATTCCTACCCATTTTAGTAGGATCGTATCCTTCAAGAGCAGGCATGCTTGAGATTTGATAGGACTCTGAGCAGGTCATTTTGACACTAACATAGACATCACCAAAAATAAAGAAAGAAACCCCCTCCACAATATCTTTATTATATCAACTTGATTTAAAAAAAATTAAAAAGCAAAACCAAACAAACCTATGACAGTTTGACCTGGAAAGTGACATATTCCAGAGAGACACTGGGACTTCACTATTCCTACTGACTGGTACCAGAGAGGTCTCAGATTCTACACTGAAGGGCAGCATCTCAAACCCTATGATAGACAGACAGATCCAAGCTTCCCTCACATAGGCTACAGCTTGTTTTGTTAAAACCACAAAGTCTAAATAGATGTTTCACTGATGTTTCTATTTGTCCCAGTCCAGTATGTTAAATGCTAAGTGATTACATCAAACATTTGCATGGATGTTTGACAAGAGAATTACAGAGTGTAGTCTTAGTTAAGTATTTTGGTTAGTAGTGCCTTTCTGAATTTTTTTTATAAATTATTTTATCAATGTTAAATAGATGTTTTATGAAATCTAAATTAGCTATTTGGGAATAATAACTTTATGGGCCACGCTTAGTGAGATCCCCCAGGATAATTTATAATGAAGTTTCAAATAGTTCATAATCCTTAATTCATAAATAAAACAATAAGATTGAAATGAATGGAAAAATCCTGAAACAAGATGTGCAAACTTTAAACAGTAAGTACAGATACATAATCTGCTGGGATTCCCATATGTTAATACACATTAGCTCTTAGCCATGAGTGTCAAAAATTCTTCATTTGAAGTCTCCTGTTTTCAGCCTTAAACATTTAAATCACAGTGGAGCTCCAAGCTTTTGCTGCTGTGTGCTCTGTGCTCTTTTTCAGATACCTCATGTGAGAACTGGGACTGTTGATAGAATACCATACTGACCTCTGGGGCATTTTAATGAGCTGAAAGCTGTGGTCCGTCATGGACTGCAGCAGAATGGCTGTGAGCCTCTGTGTTCTCTCCTATTATTGAAGAATAGGGATAAGGTAGACAAACTACTCCTCTAAAGATGTATCTTAGGGCTTTTTAGTAGTAAAGGTCCAGGACAGGGCCACACATCCCTCACCCCTGCTAGCTACTTCCATTCTCTGCGCAAATCTGAGCTGGTTATCAGCCACCACTTTCACATTCATATAGGGGGTTGGTGGGCTCCTGGGGCCCTCCCTCTGGAGTGGCAACACTGCATATCAGAGTGTAGGAGATGTAAAGTGAGCTTGGATCTACTGTTGCCGAGTGGGAGGGACAGGAGAGCCACGTCAAAACATGGGTCATAAGTAAACACTTTCAACCTTCCCTTTCTTTTTGGCTTTAGTGCTGTTGATCACTCATTATTCCTTATGATTACATATCTCTTTCCTTTTAGCTTTTTATGGATCTCCAGTGTCCTACAGAGATCATAAGGGAGCCAAAATAGCTGCTTCGTAAGCAAAAATCAGTGTAATTGCCTTGGCCCAGAAAAGATAGAGCTAAATTCAGAGCAGTGTGCAGTATCTGCAGGTCCCATTGACTTCAACAGGAGTGGTAGGTGATAAGCACGTCTTAGGATATGTCCAATATTAAAAATGTCAGGTCAAAACTGAATAATAAACATATGAAACTACACCAAAAGTCAAGCCCGGTATCTCAATCTCAGGTGTCTAGATGCTGCTTTTGTGTGACAGATGGTTAATAATAGAAATAAATAATAGTGCAGGGTCCCAGTATAGATTCAGGTACCTAATTTTAGGCACACATGGTGAGAATTATGACCTAAAATCCTTCCTGATGGTTGAGATAGATGTATTTTTGAGTAGAGTGGCTGTTGGGTTTAATATAATTTGTTCTTCATTTTAAAATATTACAGAAAATGAATGAGATGGCTTATTCACTGGATGGAACTTTCACTGATTTTTTTTTTTTAAGCTGTGGATTCCTGCTAGTTATTGAACTTCTGAAGGGTCACATTCAAGAAATCTGGATACAGAAAACAAATTAGATCTTTTGTTGACAGAAGACCTTGGTTGCTAGGAAGAGAGCCGTCAAGTGTCTGTTTATATGGTTTTTATTGTCAGAATGGGGTAAATGCAGTCTTGTCTGCTTTCTAATGCAGTTTCACTACTTAGTGAAACTATTCTGTATTTTATCTAATCAAAACAATAATCCCATAATTCTTCCATTAATGTGAATTACAAAATTGGCAATGAGAATGCCTTATTATGCAAACATAAAACTGCTTTGTATAAATTCATGAATATTTGTGAATTATAATTGCATAAAAGGAAAGAGCTGCAGAACAGGAAGAAAATTCAGATTCTTCTCTATAAGTAGATGTAAAATGCAAAAGATAGTTGATTGACAGAGGAATGCACCAGCTCTTCTGCCACATACAGGTGCCATTATTCTTGCGGATCAGCTGGGATACCTGCTAGTGCTAAAAGCATGCCAGCTGACTTGCAAGATGCATTCCCCCACCCCACAGCTACACTCAACTTCTTTCCCTTTCTGCTGTTGCTAGCCTCACTAATCAGAAATATAGACAGTTGCAGGAGTAGTGTGAAAGGTGAGCATGGACTCCTACATGCCAACTTGTAGGGCACTGAAGAGTTAGTGCAATGCTTAGACTAAGTCTCCTTTGTGGATCTAACCCTAAGAGTCCAATTCTCTTAGAAAGTCATCGGATTTAGACACCTAAAGTCCAAGTTATTAAAAGTGTTTTGGATAGCTAACAATAGGGATCTTCTGGGATTTAGAAAACCACCTAAGCAGTTTGGGCACCTAAGTCCCATTGGCTTCAGTGTTCAGTCTCTAACTCGTCTAGGTGCTTTTGAAAAATTCCACTAGACACCCAAATATCTTTGTAAATCTGGCCAAAAGTAGGAGATATTAGGAAGTGTTGTAGGCATCAGATATGGCCTTTATATTTAGATGCTTGTGCTGACTTGGATGTCTTTTCGACTAGCCTTTCTTTTGCCAGTGTAATGTTTCTTACATAAACTTGCTTAAGAGTTGGGTTTCTAAGTGGCTATATGGGACAAGGATGAGGTTTTTAACCACAAATATTCTCAAATTGAAGATCAGCACAATACTGTATACAAAATTGTGCAGTCAAAAGATAATGAAACAAAACCAGGGAAGTTCCCCAAAATTCACTATCCAGAGCAAAGGGTACAGTAAAATAGTGTATACAGCAAAAGTGAAGCTAATAGCTGCTTACACATGCATATTGGATGAGTTGCACAAGCCCCAGGATAGTCATAATTCTTTAATGATTGGACAAAAAATTAATGTGTAATTTGGATGTTTATCAGAGTGATAGATTGTAAGAGGTAGTCAGAGTACCATAGAAGAAGTCCAACATGAACAACCTATGCCCCAGAAGAAGGTAATCGGTCTTTTGCTGCATGTCTAATCACAATCTACTCTTTTGGTTCAAATAAAGGTTTGAAAATAAACCTTAAAGTGTTCAGCACTGAGTAGGCAGTGTTCTAACCAACAGAGATCCAAGGTCAGTTCCTTCTCTGCTTGATGTAGGGCGTGTATTTAAACTTAAGTTTTCTCCATTGCAGGAGAGTATCTAAACCCCTGGGCTATAAGGTATTTTTGAGGTAAGTCTGTCTTTCCTGTTGAAGCTGTTTTACTGTGTACGACTTAAAAGTTCACTGGAGTTAGGGCAGCTGGCCTGGGTTTCCTGTAGCCCAGGTGAGTGCTTGAACCACCGGGCTAAAGGTTACAATGGGGCACTGGCACCATGCCCTCCAGCCTCCAAAGTTGAGATATGTGAATCCTACAGCTATTCCATGAATCCCTTTAGGGCTTAGATAGCTACTGGGCTGAGTCAGGATTGAGGAGGGCTGTGCACATACCTAGTTAAGAACATGTAGCCAGGTTGTATAATTAATTTGGAGTGATCAATATGAATTTAATAAACTAATTTATAGGGCAAGAGTTCTAGCCTGAATTGGCTACAGATAGATTAATCTTGCAACTAGATGATAGGGGACCCCTCTGGGAATGGACACAAGTTACACTTTTGAATTTAAGTTTTTATAACAATTCTCTTATTGCTAACAGCTTATAGCATATGATGGATCGAGTTACCAGCTGGTAAATAAAAAATAGCAGGTAATAAATAAACACATTCATACATTTTAAAGATAGCTGGTTTATTTCTTATAGTTAAGATTTTCCTAAACTATAAGAGAGTTTCACAGTTATAAAGGTTATACTCACACTCAAAGTGAAGACAACTTGAAGTACAGAGCTAACAATTCTAACACTAATTAAACTAAATCTTATCTAAAAAAAAAAAAAAGAAAAGTAAAGGAAAAGCAAGTGGGCCTGCAAAGATCTTCTGAAGAAATTGAATTCAAGCCTGATGAAATGGCAGTTTCAAAGACCCCCTTCATTTCAAGGCCTTAAATATCCTTTTTTTGCACATTGCCTCATTCCCCTGGTCTAAATATGGGGCTGAATCCAACAAATTATTGGGGTGCTTTCAGATTATTGGTTCAGGGGTTTGTGTGTATAATCGATGTATTTTCCTCGATTGCCTTTTCCCTACTTTCCTGTTTGCTATTTTCTGTAGGCTTGCAGTTTAGACCCCTTTTCACATGTTTGTCTATACAACATGATCAAAATAGTCTGTGTGGTACTTTTCGTCAAACTCGGCAACTTGCACTAACCCCTCCCCAATTATTTTCCTGTTTATAGCATAGCTGATGCTTACAGACCTTTACTGCTTTTGCAAGATTTTACAAAACATTACCATTGTGAAACAATTGCTTCCAAATTTTCCATTTGGGTAAGAACATTTAGGCCTAAAGCTAAATTTACTTTATGCTAACTATGACACTATAAAACTGTAAATTACTTATGCTACCTAAAACACAAAGGGATCATAAATTTTTAGACTTGTATAAAGATTTTATTTTTTATATAAATATATATATATATATATATAATATATGCATACAAGCTCAATATAAATATGGCTAAAGGCTACAAACTTAAGGAGGACTTAAGCAGTGGAAAGTTAGGTGTCAACAGTGTTAGTAACTGCAAGGGGTGCCTAAAATGACAGTCAAGGACCTAAGTTCCCCTTGTGATCCTCGCTCTTCGGTGTCTTTGAAAATTATACCTTAAGACCTAGATCAGTGGTTCCCAGCCTGGGGTCCGGGGACCTCCAGGGGCCTGTGGACATGTTGCAAGGGGTCCATGGAGCCTGTCTCCACCCGTGGCTGGATTCCAGCAGGGGGCTGGGGCTATGGTGGCTCCCCAGGAGGACAGGGGGTCATAGCCTCTGCAGCTTGGGTCCCCAGTGCCATAGGCCATGGTGATGGTGGCACTGCTTCCTGGCGGTCCCAGTGGCGCCACCAGAGTGGTACGGGCCAGATTATATAATCAGCCAGGGGGGCTGCAAAGTTTGTTAAAAAGGGGTCCCCAGCCTGAAAAAGGTTGGGAACCATTGACCTAGGTCTTCAAAGGTATTTAGCCTACTAACTTCTATGGGAGTTGGATGCTAAATATATCTTTTAGGACATAGGTCTTACCTGCTCTGTGATGCAACTGAATTCCATAAGCTTTGGAAGAGGACTCATGAAGCTGGTTTAGACCCTGTGTCTCCCATGCAAAGTATGCCATTCTGCCCCAAACAAGACACTTCATCTGCAGGGGAAAATGATGCATGTTTTTCAGTAACACACACTTTTTTGCAGTCCTTATGCAAATATAAACTGTTAACTCAGTAGGGGAATGTCTACATTGATGACTCTTAAGTCAACCTAATATAGTCGACTTTAAGGCAACCTTTTTAAGTCAAGGTAGAGAGTTCACACAGAAGACTACTGTTGACTGCCTGTGTCTACACTGGCAGGTGCTAGGTTGACAGAAGAGTGGTGCATTATAGGTAGCTGTCTCTGGTGGGCCAGGAACTCTGGAAGGGGGCTTGAAGGCCAATTTGGTCGACTCCAGTGCTTTCCCTGTCTTCATGGCTTAAGTTGACTTAATAAGGTTATCTTAAGTGTTGAGTCAACCTTAAGAGATGGTGTTAAGTCACCTTAAGGAAATGCTTAAGTTGACTTAATAAAAGACCAGTGTGACTGCAGGAGTCTGTAGATTGACTTAACCTTCCTTACGTTGACCTAAGGCTCCAGTGTGGACGTACGATAGGAGTTTCTGTGTAAGAATTGTATGATAAGAACTTAAATTTGTATTTAAGCTATTTGTTGCCCCATGTACATGAGGTGCATGTTTATAAAAAGCAAGACCCATGTGAATATATCGCATGGCCTGTTGTTCTATATAACATCAGTATTGCGCAGTGGGGCAGAAGATGTGCAAAAATGTATAGCTCTCCAAATAGGCAATAAATTCATGCCAGAACATAAGAGCTGCCATGCTGGGAAAGTCAATGGCCCATTTTGGACAATAGCCTGTTTCTGATGATTGTTATCAGAGCCTCTGAGGAAATGTATGGAACAGGGCAGTTATGGAGTGATCCACCCTGGTGTCCACTCCCTGCTTCTTGTAGTAAGAAGTTTAGGGCTACCTCAAGCATGTGGTTGTGTCCCTGATCATTTTTGGCTAATAGCCATTAGTTGCCTTACCCATCAAACTTATCCATTCTTTTTCTGAACCCAGTTATGCTTATGGCCATTACAACTTCCATGATGATGCATTCCAAAGGTAAGCTGTATGAAGACATACTTCCTTTTGTTTGTATTTTGCTTTCTATCTAGTTCATTGTGAAATCATCATGAACCAGGGGAATCAGGGCTTTGTATTGTGTGAAATGGTAAATAACACTTATTTTTGCACACCATTCATGATTTTATAATCTCTATCATAGTTGCTTTTAATTATCTTTGTTTCTTCACCTAATCTTTTTAACTTCTGCTCATGTGGATGCCGGTCTATACCCTTGATCATCTCTCACTTTTTCTGCATCCACCACATCCTTTGAGATAGGGTGACTGCAACAAGGGACTCTGGCCTTCCTCAGAGCCTGGGCTTGAGGAAGGGCCTGAACATCCTCTCTGGCCAGAAGCAGAGGGGTGTGGCTAGGACAGGAAGGGGAAGTATAAAAAGCTGGCCCAGCAGCTCAATTGGGGCCAAGCTGCCATGGAAGAAGGATGCTACCTCTGCCAGACTGCTATTCAGGTGATACCATGGTTCTCCAGCCAGAGGGACTCCTGACTACCTGGCCAGGTAGCCGGAGGGCACACCCAGTTTGCCTGGACCTAAAGACTGGGAAGAGATGCCCTGGACTGTGGACTGAGGTAACTATCCTGGCCAGCCCCATGGCCCTGAGGGGCGGCTCCATCCAGGGGGAACTGAGGACTATGAGGACCTGCTCAGGTCCTGGGATATGGTGAGACCACAGGTTGCAGAGGGGCTATGCGGCTTAGAGGAGTTGCTTTCAGCTGAGGACCCCTGTGCCCCTGAGGAACCTGGTGACCTAGAGGAGCTGCCTTCAGTCGAGGAACCTGAGGCCTTCCCCGACCTATCACCCATGGATGACAAGGGACTCATGGGGATTTGCTGGGCGATTATACATGCAGGACCCAGAGGAGCCCCTCGGAGACAGGTACCTGGGCTCGGGGTGGGAGGAAGTGGCCCAGGAGGGAGCTGAACCCGGGTCAACCAGAGATTGGCTCCTACAGGAATCAGCACGTTGTGGCAGGAGCCCGGCTGACCCAGTGACTGGCCACAGTCACTGATAGAGCCCTGGGCTGGGACGCAGTGGTGTCCGGCAGGCCTGCATCCACCTCCCTCCCCCTTTCCTCATGAGCTTTTTCCTCTTTTGCCAATGGCCCAGAGTGTGAAAACTGGCTCTGCTGGTTGCTGGCCTCACCTGAAGGCTGGGGCCACTGACTTTGCAGGTCTACCCCCTTGTAATTCCAGCAGGGGGTGCCCTCCCAACGGGTTGGGAGGTGCACACTCTGCCAATGACCAAAACTGGATACAGTATTCAAGGTGTAGGTACACTGTGGATTTGTATAGGGGCACTATTTTCTGTCTTATTTTTATCGCTTTTCTAATATTTTCTAATATCCTTTTTGACTGCTGCTGAACATTGGATTTAAGTTTTCAGAGAACTGTATCCACAGACACACCTTAATTGCTCTCTTGGGTGGTAACAGCTAATTTAAACCTTATCACTGTATAAGTATTGCTGGGATTTTTTCCTAATGTGGATCATTTTGCATTTATCAACAGTGACTTTGATCTGCTATTTTGTTACCCAGTCACCCAATTTTGTGAGATTCTTGTATAACTGCTCTGTGTGCTTTTGATCTAGTTGTCTCAAATAATGTTGTATTGTTTACAAGCTTTGCCACTTCACTGTTCACTCCTTTTTTCAGATCACTAATGAATTTGTTGACCACCACAGGTTCCAGTATAGACACCTGGGGGATTTTGTTGTATGTCTCTCTCCACTCTTAAAATGGATCATTTATTTTTACCCTTTGTTTCCTAGTTTTCATCCAGTTGCTGATCCATGATAGCACTGTCTCTTACTTGTGGCTGTTTGGTTTCTCAAGAGGCAGGTGGGGCCTTGTCAAAGGCTTTCTGAAAGTCCAAGTACATTATATCAGCTCCATCACCCTTGTCCACATGCTTGCTGACTCTGTCAAAGCATCCCAATAGAAGGCATGATTTCCCTTTAGAAAGCCATGTTGCTTCTTCGACAATAACTTGCATTTATCTATTATAAATCTATTCTTTCATTTTTTTTTCTCACCAGCCTGTAATTGCTAGGAGCCCCTTCTTAAAAATTGGCATTACATTAGCTGCTTTCCAGTGAATTTTGGTATAGAGACTGATCACACTGATCAGTTCTGTAATTTTGTATTTGAGTTCCTTCAGGACTCTTGAGTGATTACCATCTGGACCTGGTGACTTAGTTCATCAATTTGTTCTAAAACATCTTCTTTTGGTATGTCAATTTGAGCCATTAATTCAGATTTGCCTTCTAAAAAGGATAGCCCTCCTCTGGGTATCTTTCCCATGTCCTTTGCAGCAAACACCAGTGCAAAGCATTCATTTAGCTCTTCTGCAATGCCCTTGTCTTCTTGAGTGCTGCTTTAATATCTTGGTTTACTTAGTGGGTGTGACCTCACTGTCTGCCAGCTTCCTGCTTATGATGTAATTGTTACTGTTACATTTTGTATCTTTAGCATGTAGCTTCTCGGATTTTTCCTGGCCTGTCAGATTGTTTGTACATTTTACTTGCCAGAGTTTGTGCTCTTTTCTGCGTTCCTCATTAGGATTTGACTTCCATTTTTTTAAAGGACATTTTGCCTCTACTGGCCTCCATTACCCTGGAGTTTAGTCATGGTGACATTCCTTGATCTTCCTACTGCCTTTTTCAGGTACGGGGTATATATTTAATGTGCATCTCTATTTTAAAACACTAAGTAGTCTTCATGCTGTTTGCAGGCATTTTACCTTTGACAGCTCTTTCTCATTTCTGTCCAACTAGTGGCCTTATTCTGGTATAGTTTCTTTTTAAAAAAGTTAAATGTTACCATGATGTGAGTATTTTTTATATTTGTTTTTGGTATTTTTTTGCCTCTACAAGGATGTTAATTTTAATTATATGATGGTCACTGTCACTGAGCAGTTCAGATAAAGTTATCTTTTGGACCAGATTCTGTACTTCAGCTAGGGCTAACTCAAGAACTGCCTCTCCCCTTGTGAGTTCCAGGATTATCTGCTCCAAGAAGTACTCATTTTTGGTGTAGAGACGTTTTAGCTCTGGGTCACATGCTGAGGTAACATTTACCCGGTCAATATGAGGATAGTTGAAATCACCCATTCTTGTATTTTTTGATTCTTGTAGTCTCTCTCTCCTTCCTAAGCATTTTACAATCACTGTTACTGTACTTGTCAATAGTATATTCCTACTGCTATACTCTTATTTCTCAAGCATATAATTTCTATCCCTAGATATTCTGTGGCACAGAGTAGTTCATTTAAGATTTTCACCTTGTTTGACTGACTGGTTTTGTTCTTTTAAAAAACAAAACAAAAAAGACCACATACACAGTGCTGCTCCCCCACAAGTGCAATCTTCTTCATTATTTTCATATTTTGTACTCTGACTGTTCTCATTCCACCAAGTTTCCAAAATGCCTGTACTATCAATATCCTCATTTAATGACAGGAGCTCTTGCTCACATTGTCTGGAGTGGCTCATGACTGAGTGCCGAAAACAGAGCAAACACTACAAACTGGTTTGTGTTCTATAATTAGAGTTCAAGAAGCCAGTAACAAATGTGAACTCTTGGATCACAGGTATAGTGCTCTTACATACTAATCCTCTCCTCCATATATCATCAACACAGCCACACCTTGCAGTTCTGTGTCTCTTGTTGCTTTTAGTCCTTAGAAGTTAGGTACATTTTCAGGACTTCATATTTATACTAGTATAGTAAGAGTTGAGTTCTCTCTCCCCTTCTGAAAAGCTGAACATCTTTTTTATGAAAAATGTCAGTTCTGTAAATCTTTTTGGTTCATGTAAGGAAATTCAGGCTTTTCTTGCAGTGATGAAGCACTTAAATGCTTAGACTTTTATTTGCTTTGCCTCCACTGAACAAGACTAGAATGCTGGGTCAAGCACCCAGCAGGGGCTCTCCACCAAACTCATCATTGTGGATAGTTTGCCCTTGTCTTCCTTTTTAGAACATCTCTATTGTTGTTGCACATCTTTGTTCTGTGCTTGCTTTCATTGCTGATGATCATGAAAGTGAAACAGAAAACAAAAGAAACTGCCAGTTGCATGCAATCACTGGGCTAGCTAGTTACAAGAATTTAAAAAAAAAACTTTATCAAAGGTATTCCTTTGTAGCAAGGGATACATTGTGATTTATGGGTCAAATAATATCTTGTCACTGGGGTGCAAATTTTAAGGATTTGAGGAGTCTGAACATGGCACGAATACAATAAAAGCAGTCATCCCATTAACTATCAACAATGAGCAAAATCTCTGTAAACTCCTGGAATTGAGACCACATCTGGGCCAGATACTATGGTGATTTACATTACAGCTTTGACCTGATTCTCTTCTGGTTTTACAGTGATGGAAAGACACAACAAATCAATGGTAAAGTCAGGACAAGCATTCAGGTGTCTTGATGCCCAGCCCCATTCCATCCAATGAGCAATGCTGTCTCCTTTATACTTTCATTATATATAACCTCTCTTCTTCTGCATGGTGAGCTCCAGTCCTGTTCTCATTGACCATTAAGACACTGATTGACTTCGGTAGGATATATATCAGACCATTAAAGGATGAGGGTTAAGTATTGAAACCAGCTGTTTGACACCTCTTAGTCACATGATACTGAGTAAACCAATAGATTGCCAACTTTGCATGTCTTTGCTGATGTTTAACTAGAATTTCTGCAGCATTTGAAACTGAAAATTGTGCTGTATTTTATTTCAAGCTGGGAAAGTCAAAGGATACTGTGTAACATACAACAGGAATTGTATGCAGGGTAATTCAGCTCAAATGTTCAGAGGGAGAATAAAACACAGGTATTTATACACCAAAATATCACATTAGCTGTAGGATAGAAATAAAGGCTGCATTGTGTCTGTTGGCCAGTGCTTCTACATTAGCATCTTAGTTTGCTACATCAGACTCAGAGCTCACTTTCATTCTTTGATGAAAATACCTAGTTCTTGTACAACACTTTTGATGCACAGTAATTGAAGAGACGGAAAATGACATACAGAAAGGAGAAATGACTTATGCAATGTTACCCAGCCGAACAATGGCAGAACTAGGAGTACTCAGGTCTCCAATTCCCAGATTGGTGCTTAATCCACTAGACAACACTTGCACACCCTATATGGGAGTACAAAAGCTTAGAAAAAGGATACAAAAAAAATTTTTTTTTTTTAGAAAAAACAACCTTAAACCCAACACACTAAAATGGAGAAGACAAGTAGAGAAGTAATTCAGAGTGATCAGACTTCTTATACGAGGCATTTTATTCATTGTGAATGCATTTGTTCACAAAACGTCAGCTGGCCGCCATATGTGCTATGCTGGCCAGCAGACCTTTTGCAAACAAATGCATTCACAATTAATAAAATGTCTTGTATAAGAAGACTGACCACTCTGAATTACTTCTCTACTTGTCTCCACCATTTTAGTATGTTGGGTTTAAGGTTATCTGTTTAAAAAAAAAAATCTTGTTTTTGTATTTTTCACTCAAGACTAAAAGTAGATCAGATCAAAGCCTGTGACCATCACTTGCCTGAAACCTAACCTATAATCATTGCGCCATTTGCTGGAGAAAGCTGAGAAAGTACAGGGCATACATGCATACAGACCAAAAGAAAGACAGGATAGAGCAAAGTTAAAATAAAGGTCATCTTAAAAAAAAAAAAAAGACTTTAAGTATCATGTACAGTATATACATTTGGCAACCTCCAGTACCTATGGGCACAAGTTAGACACATGTGGTTATACTTACACATTCAGGGCATATTCCTTGCACTTTCACCAGTATGAAAATACTCTTCACTGTAAACAGTTCTGGTGCTCCAGTTGCTTTGCAACAGTTAAACTCTTACAATTCAAAACCTCTCAATTCTTTTAATAGCCTTCTCTGCAATCATGCTCAAAGTCCCCAAAACATTGGGTAATAGGGCACAAAACCCTCAATAACTTAGGAGCCCTATAATATTTCTTTAAGGTTATTAGTTGGATTCATGTCATTTCTTAGGCTTTTTCTCCCCTCTCTATGTACTGAGTTCTGTGAATCACATGCACAGTAAAGGGAGAACAGACCTATTCACAGACCAGGCGTTGTAAGAAATTTCAATTAGTTTGCCCACATAAGGAGTTTGCCAGACTGCTAGCAGTTTTTTATATTCAGAGTTAAATAGCGCAATAAGATGGAATTTAAGCTTTAGTGCAGTGGATTGAAGCTCTTCAGTCAATCAAATTATAGTTCAATCAGTTCATTTTAATCACTTCTCTGGAGAGAAGTAAACCCGTATGTTGAAGAATATGCAGCAATTTTATTGCTGGAAAGTTTAATTGTTTCATTTTTCCTTACTGTCTGTAACACACAAGACTTTTAATCAGTGGGAACTGAAGTTATAATGAAGTAAAGTCCACTTTCCATAGTTCACAACTAGATGAAAATAATTGGGCTGAGACTCCCATCCAGACAGTGTAATGCCTCTGGCATTTTCCTGAAAACTGTACTTAATTGCTTTGCTGATGTTGTTAAGTGGTCCTGAGGGGCATGGAGTAGTAAAGCTACCCATATGCAAGGAAACAATACACAAAAAATGTCTTCCAAGGATGTTAAAGGAAGACCAAGGAATGCAGGGGTTCTCTGCTATATTTTTGCAGAGACCCCTTTTGAAAACATTTCAAGCTGTGACAACTCACCCATTTCCCACCATACCACTCTTACTTCTGTGCTGCTACCAGCAGCTGTTTGCTAAAATAAACAGTGGAAATTCTGTAATTTATAATACTGTTACAGAATGGCAGAGCTTTCAGCCTGAGCAGAGAGCATGAGGACAACACTTCTCACCATTCAAACTGGAGTTTCCCTCAGATACTTTACTGTAGATCCAGGAGGCAACAATTCTACCTAGGGTAGGGTTATCAGATGTCCAGCAAAAGGAGGACATATCCTCCTTTTTACCTTCAGGGCCTGTGTTGGGCAGGCATTCTAAAAATAAGTGACTTTCTCTGGCTTTTTTCTTGTGATAGTAGAATGCTGTGTGTGTTGGGTGTGTTTTGTTTTGTTTTGTTTTTTTTAAGTTCCCAATACAGGGCTGGAACCCATCACGCTAGGGTAAAGAGTGTTCTGCACACATGGGGAACAAAGAGCAGCATGCAGAAAAATAAAGGGGAAGTGGAGCACACAGTTTCCCTTATTCCTTGAGGTGTTTATAATGGCACCCTCCATGGCTCAGTTGGTAGAGCAGCAGACTTCATTCTCAGGATCATGGGTTCCAGCGCTGTGTTGGGGTTTTTGATGTTTGGACTGTTGCTCCCTACAAAAGGGCTAAACTGGGGGGAAAAAAATACAGCAAACACTAATAAAATGAAGGAAAATAAAGTATACTGTGAATAAAACTACCAACAGGGACCAGTTAAGTAAAACAAAAGGGGGCACATTTGAACTAGCTAGAAACAATTTAGGACAATTTTTTTTTAAGTTGTAAAATGGACTACTGTGGAGCATGAAAGAGATGCAAGTTAACTGCTTTTTTAGGTGCTTTTCAAGTTTGTTTGCAAATTTAGTTTTCTAACTTTTTTTTTTTATTATTCTCATGAACATTAATGAAGACATGAAAAACTTTCATTTCTTCGACGAGCAGTGTTCCTGACTGCTCCACTGAAGGTCTTTCCACAGCACCGCACCCCAGATCGGAGATTTTTTTTTTTTTTCTGCAGCAGTGGCTCCATCAGCAGGGAGAGATGCAATGACGTGCAGCTTCTGTGTTTCCCACCTTGCTGACGTCAGCGCTCTGATCTCCCCACTCCTCCAGTTCCCTTCTACCACCTCTGACTCAGGACGGAGTCAGCGGTGGGTCCCCGATCCCTGTCAAGGATCGTTCTCGTCAACCTAAAAAAAAAAAAAAAAAAGTCGGAAGAAGAAGAAAGAGGGTTAACTTTCTCTCTGAATCATGACAGAGCAAACACTTATCCAAGCGAAGCTCTCGACCGTGGCTGGCTTCAAATGCTGCGCCTCATGCAGGGAAGCCATGCCAAACTCGGACAGTCACCAAGCGTGCATCAAGTGCTTGGGCGAAACTCACCTGGCACAGAAGTGCCAACACTGTAAAAATTTAACTTCTAGAACAAGAAAGGAGCGGGAGTGCAAGCTGAAGCTCCTGTTGCTGGAAGGAGCGCTTTGCCCGGCTTCGGAGCTGACTGCCTCTCCTCAGCCCTCTGAGGGAGCGCAGAGGCGCCGCTCCGTTCTGTCATCCCCGGGGCTGAGTAAGCGCCCAAAAACATCAAATTCAAAGCTCAACCACAGGCAGAGGGGTGCCCCTTCGGGTTCAGCACCCCCTGCAAAAGCGAAGCAATCTTCAGCACCAAAGACAAACCGCGCTAGTTGTCAAACCACGGTTCAGTCAACGGCGCCGTTAACAGCCGCGGCAGCGGAGCAGCCTCTAGTGCCTCAGGCGCCAACTGCCCCAACGACCCCTGCACCGATTCACAGCACCCTGCCTTTCACGGTGCCACCTATGGTGCCCCAGACCATACTGCCGCTTCTCTCCCCGGCGCCGATGGGGTTTCCCACTGCTGCACCGCCCCCCCCCCCCACAAGCGGAGCAAGCGCTAGTAGCTGGGAGCGCAGTGCAGCATCAGCCTCCTGCAGCCCCACAGTAAACATACAAATAAATCAGAGCATTTGGATCTGACAGAGGACATGACTGTTCAGTCCACTCCTGGGTCCCTGCTATTTCAAACGGAATCATCTCTATCTACTCCGCCTTCATCTCCAGAGTCCTCTGGGCATTCACCCTCGGTGGCTTTGGACTTTAATGTTTCATCACAGCCAACAGTCCCTCAACTTCAACAATCATCATGTCAGAATCCACCAGTTCCCTGCCCATGGCCATATCCACCATGGTGTTTCTACCCACCTGTAGCAGGGGTCAATTATCCTAACTGGTCGGGAATTACTCCTTCAGTTCCGACCTATTTACCTGGTCAGTTTCCTACATATACATACCAGCAACATCAGACAAAACAACCGGACACTGCCACAGTGTCAGCATCATCAGATTCTGAACACGACAAAATAGAAATTCAGACACAAGACCCCAAACCAGACGACATAAAACAATTTCAGGAACTCTTTAAAAGAGCTGCGGATACCTTGGACATTTCATTGGACTCCCAGTCCAGTAACCAACACAAACTATACAAAATACTACAAACAGCAGAGTCCAGCAAGTTAGCTCTCCCGATGGACATCGGGATTATGGAACCTGCAGCACTTTTATGGCAGACTCCAGCATCTAATTTGCCGGCTAATAAGAAAGTAGATAAAAGATATTTTATAGCCCCCTCGGGCAATGAGTTCCTTTTTTCACACCCTCAACCGAATTCATTAGTAGTAGAGGTGGCTAGTCAGAGAACAAGACAGTCAGACTCGAGATATAACCTATCAAATAAGGAGGATAAAAAACTTGACCTATTGGGCAAGAAAACCTACACGTCTGCAGCACTACAGCTTCGTATAGCTAATTAGGCTGCATTACTATCTAATTATGACCACCATATATATATATATAAAAATAATGGAATTCTCGGATGAGATTCCACAGGATAAACGCGATCATTTCAATTCTCTAGTCATGGAAGGATACTTGATAGCACGAACGGCCCTTCAAGCTTCCCTTGACGCAGCGGATGTTGCGGCCAGAGCCCTTGGGACAGCGATCATAATGAGACGAGCTTCCTGGCTCCACTCTGCTGATTTACCCAAGCAAATGCAGCAAAAAATTGAGGATTTACCCTTTGATAAGGGTAACCTGTTTGCGCAGCAGACTGACGAGGTAATGCACAGTTTAAAAGACTCGCGGGCTACCCTACGCACTTTGGGTATCTACACTCCTGCGTCAACAAAGCGTCGATTTCTGAGGAGCCAGCCCTATAATTCTAGACTACCTCATGCTCAAACTAACAGAAGATCCAAGGGCTATAGAGCTAAATCTCGCCAGTCTCGCAGACGACAATCCAATCAATCTGTGCAGATCTCACAACCAGGTACTTCCAGACAACAATTTTGACGTTCTGGTAGAGAGAGCCGCCAACCAAACAATATCGCATCATCAACAATCACCATTACCACCCCTAGTCTTCAGGAACAGACTAAGCTCTTTTTTCCATCAATGTCAAAAAATAACATCAGACAAATGGGTGCTAGAAATCATTCACAGGGGCTATACAATTCCATTTTTATCACGCCCCAAATCCCAACACCCCTACCCGTCCCTCTTCAGGGACCCCAATCATGTACAAATCGTACAGCAGGAGATCCAACACCTCCTTCATATCTGGGCAATAGAAGAGGTACCAGAGCACCTCAGAGGAAGAGGATGCTATTCACCTTACTTCCTCACACAAAAGAAAACAGGGGGTTGGAGACCTATTCTAGACCTCAGGCGTCTAAATCGGTATATTCAAGTGAAGAAATTCAAAATGGTGACGCTACACACGATCCTTCCAGCGTTACATCAAGGGGACTGGTTGGCCTCTCTCGATTTAAAGGACACTTATTTTCATGTCCCCATACTCCCTGCTCACAGGAGATTCCTTCGCTTCCTATTCCTCTCCAAACACTATCAATACGCGGTACTCCCTTTCGGGTTGTGCACAGCTCCCAGAGTCTTCTCCAAGCTAGTGGCTCCGGTAGCGGCATTTCTACGAAAGCAGGGCATCATTATTTTTCCCTATCTCGACGACTTCCTCATCACGGCTCCCACATATGCGCAAGCACAACAGGCAGTACAAGTCACACAAACCCTGTTCTTCTCTTTGGGTTTGAACATAAATTACGAAAAGTCATCGTTACAACCCAACCAACAGATCCAATTTATAGGGGCCCGGATCTACTCACCGGTTGCAAGGGCATTCCTTCCAGCAGACAGATTTCACACTATAATCCAACTCGTCCTGAAAATACAAAAGTCCACAGTCATCTCTGCTCGTCTTTGTATGCAAATGCTTGGACATATGGCGGCAACCACATACCTAGTCAGATATGCCCGGCTTCGCATGCGTCCATTTCAGTCGTGGTTCCTCTCCCGATGCCGTGTGCTTGGTCGATCCCTCAACCAGAGTTTGCACATTCCAGCACCTGTCCAACGTTCCCTGTCTTGGTGGACAGACCCCAACAACTTACTACAGGGGGTTCCTTTTCTCCTACCACAACCGCTTCTCACAATCACTACTGACGCCTCCCTTACAGGCTGGGGAGCATTCCTTCACCAGCAAACCGCACAGGGCAAATGGTCCCACACAGAAACTTCTCTGCACGTAAATCTACTCGAACTCAGGGCAGTCTTAAGGGCTTGTCAGCACTTTCTCCCTTTTATCACAGGCAAACACATCAAAATTCGCACGGACAACATCACATGTATGTTCTATATCAATCGCCAAGGCGGAACCAGATCGACAGTACTTTGCCTAGAAGCGATCACCCTGTGGGACTGGTGCATAAGTCACGCTATTCACCTTACAGCAGAATACTTACCTGGCAGAGACAACATCCTAGCCGATTCTCTGAGCCGCTTCTTCCCGGTTCAGCACGAATGGGAGATCCGCAGCAATATCCTGATCGACATCTTTGCTCGTTGGGGTTTTCCCACCATGGATCTGTTTGCTACCAGCCAAAACAGGAAGTGCAAACATTATTGCTCTTGAGGGGGGAACGGTCACGGTTCCAGGGGCGATGCCTTCCTGCTTCACTGGGGACAGCACCTAATGCACGCCTTCCCCCAACCCCCTTGATTCCCAGGGTCCTCTGGAAGATCCAGGAGGACAAAGCAAGGGTGGTACTAATAGCACCAGCATGGCCCCGGCAGACTTGGTACACTCTACTCAGAACCATGTCCAAGACCCCACCAGTCACGTTACCTCTTGTCCCGGACCTTCTCTCACAGAAGAATGGTACTCAACTACATACTTACCTGCACCGTCTTCACTTAACAGCCTGGAACCTCGATGGTTCTCTCCTCTAGAACTCCAATGTTCACAGTCAGTCCAGCATATCCTACTAAATATCAGAAAGCCCACTACCAGAACAACTTACCTGCATAAATGGCGTCGTTTCCTACACTGGTGTTCCAATCATAACATCGATGCTTCTACTGCCTCCGTCCCTCGAATCCTTGAATATCTTCTGGAATTAAAACATACAAATATAGCGACAACTTCCATTAGGGTTCATCTTGCAGCCATTTCCACTTTTCATGATCCAGTGGACAGTCGCTCTGTGTTTACTCACCATACCGTCAAAAGGTTCATGCAGGGCTTACAGAACTTATATCCATAGGTGTGCCCTCCGACTATGCCGTGGGACCTCACAACAGTGCTCAGAGCCCTTACAAAACCACCATTTGAACCTTTGGCTACGATCTCCCTGTTACACTTATCTATGAAAGTAGCCTTTTTAGTGGCTATCACTTCTGCTCGTCGCGTGGGCGAAATCGCTGCCCTTATGGCCGATTCGCCTTTCACAATATTCTATAAAGATAAAGTCTCCCCGAGACTGCACCCAAAATTTATACCTAAGGTGTCATCTAGTTTTCATCTTAATCAAACCATACATCTTCCTGTATTTTGCCCAAAACCACACACTATGTCACAAGATAAAGCACTACATACACTCGACGTAGGACGGGCGCTCGCCTTCTATCTTGATCGGACGAAATCTTTTCGGAAGACACCTAGACTTTTCGTGTCAACCACAGAGCGTTCCAAAGGTCAACCAATTTCCAAACGACGTATATCCCGATGGATCTCCACCTGTATCCAAACTGCGTACATAACATCTCAGACGGTCCCACCGCGAACTATACGCTCGCATTCCACGTGGGCCATGGCCTCTTTGGTCACATTCCTAAACAGAGTGCCTTTGCATGAGATATGTCAAGCTGCAACATGGGCCTCATCCGAGACTTTTGCCAGGCACTACGCTCTGGATCGTTTTTCCGCTATGGACACGGCAGTAGGACAGGCAGTGCTCAGCTCAGTCCGCCACACATAAACCGAAGTGCCCACCTCCAGACATAACAACTGCTATGAAGTCACCTTCAGTGGAGCAGTCAGGAACGCTGCTCGTCGAAGAAATAGAGGTTACTCACCTTTGGTGCAGTAACTGGGGTTCGAGATGCATGTTCCTGACATGCTCCACTACCTGCCCTCCTCCCCTCTACTTTGGAGGTTCAGTCTCTCCTGTAACTCCTATAATCATGACCTCCGCAGTAGAAGGGAACTGGAGGAGCGGGGAGATGAGAGCGCTGACGTCAGCAAGGCGGGAAACACAGAAGCTGCACGTCATCGCATCTCTCCCCGCTGATGGAGCCACTGCTGCAGAAAAAAAAAATCTCCGATCCGGGGTGCGGTGCCGCGGAAAGACCTTCAGTGGAGCATGTCAGGAACACGCATCTCGAAGAACCCCAGTTACTGCACCAAAGGTGAGTAACCTCTATTTACTGAAAAAAATCCAGTTATCAGTAAAAACATTTTGGTATTTTTTATTTTAAAATTTAAAACACACGACTTTGTGCAGTTTTAATGCTGCATTAATCATTACCCATTTTACATGACATAATATAGTAATGACAGTTAAATTAATACTACATTTACACCACATGTCCTCTGTCCTCCTTTTTGTACTTGCTTGTCTTCCTTTCCATGCTTTGGTATCTGGTATCCCTAACCTAGGGCCAGTCTACATTGGGGGGGTGGGGGAAAAAGGGATTTCAGCAGCAATCAAAGAGAAATACACAAAGTATTTTAAATACCAAGCACATCTCCCTTCCACTGCCTAATGCCTACTGACTGCAAGGTATCTACAGTGCTGATTTGGCAGGAAACACCTTCCCATCAAATCAAGACTATACTATTTGCTGGGTAGGTCTTAACAAGTTGACCTCCAGCTAATTCTGGGTTCAACTGAGCGTGTCTTTACAGAAATGATGCTATACTCTGAGGTGCCGCCGATGGCGTAGCCTAGCCCTTGGAGCCCGAATCGGAATCTGGTGAGTGCTTTGGTACCAGACTGAGAGCTTTGATGAGAGCCTCACTGTTTGACATGCAGATATGCGGGCAAAGTTGTGAGCATGGGTTGCTGCAGGGATATATGCCTGCTTTAATGATTCTGTTGTTAGGTCTGTGGTTGCTGGTAAGTGTCTAAGGTTGGGGGCTGTCTGTAAGCAAGGAGAGGTCAGTCTCCCAAGGCTTGAGAGAGTGAGGGCTCATCTTGTATAACAGGCTGTAGATCCCTGAGGATGTGCTATAGAGGTCTGACTTGAGGGGGTGGGTTGTAGGTAATGACTAGAGGTGGTGATGGTTTCTTTCTTGGGCTTCTCCTGTAGTATTTGACTCCAGGGTCTTTTAAGTGCCACAGGACTCCTTGTTTGTTTTACTGAACTAGACTAACACAACTGCCCCTCTGGCTCTAAGACAAAGACTGTCATTCTAGGTGCAGGACTGTTCTACTGTGCCCTGGAAGGTCTCATCTATTTACTTCTGTCTCCTTTGCTTCCTCAGTTCAGCCCCTGTGTGATCTCTGAGCTTGTTGCACTGATTGTACACATATACCACCTGTCCATACATGTTGTATTCAGTGCAATACACTGGATAGCCCCTCACTCTCGTGCTGGTCTTCTGCCTGCATTCCTCTTTACTCCTGTAGTTCTTCCTTTTGTTTGTTTTTAATCAGGGATGTTTTGTCTTCACTTTACAGAAGGTTAATAAACTTTATCTACCCCCTCACTAGGGTCTTCCCCAGGAATTGAAATGGGGGGGGTGTTGGAATTTACAAGGGGGTGTGAGGGCTAATGACGTGTGAGACACGGGTGGTTAAGAGGGGCTATATGTCACTATAGTAAAAACTGAAAAGTGGTTCATGAATGACCATTTTCTTAGATTCTCACACAAAGTTGGCTACTGGTCCAGAATGAATACCATTCAACCTTCATAAATGATCAAGTAAAAGGGTTGAACACTGAGGTGGCAAGTTTTACAGATGGTACAAAATTACTCAAGATTATTTTTACATTTGGCTCATTAAATCCAAACCAGACTGCAGAGTTTTACAAAGGGATCTTGTAAAACTGGATGACCAGATGACAAAATGGCAGCTGAAATTCAGTGTTGATTAATACAAAATAATGCATATTTGAAAACAAACCCAATGATTCATATAAAATAAGTGGGATCTAACTTAGCTATTACCACTCAAGAAAGTGAGAGTCTTATAGGCTACATTTACACTTAAAACCTTCTTTTGGACTTGCTTAGTCTGAACCAAGTAGTTCTAAGTTAGTTCAAACTAAACACAGTTAAGTTCAAACTAGCCATGCCTTTTTTTTTTTTTTTTTAGTTCAAACTAACTTTTTAAAGTTGGCTTTTCAAAAGTTAGTTTGAACTAAAAAAAACCATGTTTAGTTTGAGCTAAATACGCAAATAGGTTTGAACTAAGTAGTTTGGACTAACCAGCCGAAATAACTAGTTTGGACTAAGCTTTTAAATTTTTTAGTTCAAACTAGGCCAAGTCTAGTGTAGACAGGGTTCAAATTAGTTTGAATTAAGATTCCTTAATTTGAACTAATTTGCTAGGATTGAGAGAGCCATAGATTCTAAGATCAGAAAGGACCAATGTGACGCAACAATGTGATCAAGTAGACACGACCTCACCCACTTGCTCCTGTAATAAATCTCTAACTGCTGATTTTTATTAAAGTCCTCAAGTCTTGATTTAAAGACTGTAAAATACAGAGAATTTATCAGCAAATAAGCCATCCCCTGCCCCATGCTACAGAGGAAGGTGAAAAACCCCCACAGCCCTTGTCAATCTGCCCTGGAGGAAAATTCCTTCTTGAATTCTGACTGAAAGTATGGCAACCAGTTATCGCTGAGCATATGAGCAGATGTTGGAGTCTACTGTGGATAGTTTGCTGAAAAATTCTGTTCAGTGTGTGTGCACAAAAGCTAATGGCATGTTAGGAAGGAACCATTAGGAAAGGAAGTGGATTTAATAAGATAAAATATTATGCCACTATATAAATCCAGGGTACCCCCCCATCTTGAATACAGCATATAGATCTGATTGCCTGATTTCAAAACTATATATATTTGAATTGTAAAAGGTACAAAGAAAGGCAATTAAAATGATTAAGGGTATTGTACAGCTTCCATCTGAGAAGAGCTTACTAAAACAGACTTTTCAGTTTGGAAAATAAATGATTAAGGGTGGATACAGAGGTCTATAAAATTGTGACTGAAGTGGAGAAAGAAAATAAGGAAATGCCATTTAATATTTCATGTAACACAAGAATTAGGTGTCCCCCAATGAATTAATAAGCAGTAGGTTTAGAACAAACAAAAGGAAGTATTTCTTCTTGTAACACAGTCAACCTGTTTATCTCTTTGCCAGAGGATATTGTGAAAGACAAGACTATAACAGGATTCCAAAAGAATTAGATAAACTTAAGAGAGTAGGTCCATCAATGGTATTAACTGGGATGTGCAAGGATGGATGCGACACCATGTTCTGAAATGTTCCTAGTCTACTTTTGCCAGAAGGTGGGACTAGATGTCAAGAGATGGATAGCTCCATGACTGCCTATTCAGTTCACTCCCTCTGAAGCACGTAGCAATGGCCACTGTCAGAAGACAGGTGTCTGCCAAAGTAGGATTTTCTTCCATGAAAGCTCATGCGATAGATTTGTTAGTCTTTAAGTACCACAGGATTCCTCTAGACTAACATGACTACCCCCTTGGAACTGGACTAGATGGCCATTGGTCAGATCCAGTATTGCCATTCTAATGCTCTTATGTAAAAAATTAATTAAAATGAAAAAAAAATGTAGTATTGGAAATATCCAAGATAATGACCTCTCAAGGTAACAATGATGTGAGATAACGACCTTGGCAAATAAAGCATTTTAAAAATCTTGGCCTACTAGGAAACATTTATATAATTTTCCCAGTCACAAATCTAGCATTCTGGAGCAAAGTCACTAGAACACAGTGAGATGATAATGTTGTTAGTCTCTAAAAGTGCTATTAGACTCCTTGTTTGTTCAACAAACAAATGTTCCTTTAATGTGCTCCTCTCCCTTCTCCATACCTCATTCACCTTGTTGTCCTCCTTGTCAGTACTGGAGGGAGACCCACAGTTCAGAGGTACTTTCACAAGCGTTTACCTTCCAGGGAAAAGGGGGGGGGGAGGTAGTAGCAGCACCTGGCTTGTTCCTCCAGCTGTTGGTCGTGTTCTTCACTACTTCAGTCAGCTTACCTTTGTTGTGGATACCGTCTCCTTCTCTACACTTTGTGTGAGCTGACTTCTGTGATTTTAGGTCTCAGTGAGGGAACTTCAGCTGATGCAGGCTGGAAGTCTCTAAAAAAAACAACAAGCAGTTGTGTGGCACTTTAAGACTAATCTGTTAGTCTTAAAGTGCCACACAACTGCTTGTTGTTTTTTTTACTGGACTAGACTAACACGGCTATCCCTTTGGAAATTGGAAGTCTCTAGTCTCCACAAAATATGGTTACTTCCCCATGCTCTAGGTCTAAGCACTAGCATTTAGACCTGATTATCTATGATTTCAGGTATAATGGCCACTTAGAATAACAAAAGACTCTGCCCCGAGCCTGACTAAAAATGACAAGCACTATTTGACCAGCCCAATACTTGTTAAAAGATAGAGCTGATTGCTAATCAAATACTTCTTGTACAAGAGAGCCCATAACATCAGGCAAACATCTGTCTCCCCCCCCCCCAACTGAGAAGCAATCTGATATGGAACCTGAAGCTCCTTAAATTTGTTAGTCTTTTGAAGTGCCACCAGACTACTTAGTTCAGTTCAGTTCAGTCATTTCCAACCAGTGACTAAATTGGTATAACTAGCTAGCTGACAACTGGGGGGCAGGTGCGAGGAAATTGGGGGGGGGCATGTAGGAAGGGGGTTAGGCTGGCTTTAGGACTAACAAAGTAATTTTGATTTTTTGGAAGAACCGTGCAAAAAGAAAAAATAGCATTGCTTACAATGGTTTGTGAATTAATTCTGGAATTTCACTTCCAGTAGCTCAGTCATTTAATAAGACAGGTGTGGTTATCATATGCACATCTGTCTTCTAAAGATTTACAAGTTTGAGGCCAAATTTTGCTCAGTTAAGTCTGTGTCCAAGATCCCAGTTACAGCATTGTCACCTGTGACCCAGTTACAAAGTGTGGGTTTCTGGATGGGCCTGGACATGTTTTAACTATACCAACCTTTTAGGTATTGTCAGGGTTTTAGAGCTGTTCAGGAACATAGCTAAGGACTTACAAAATAAAATCCTGATAACATTGTTGTAAGTGAATTCCTGAGAAAATTGCAGTGGATGGGTAGCATGGCCTTTATACCAGTGAAGTTGTTCTAGGATTAACCAGAAATTAGTAGACTAAATTTTGCTCTTAGATATGCTAGCATAAGAGAGCAAAATCTGGGCCAGAACTGTTACATGATCACTATTGCAATGGGATTGCTACAATCATGGAAAATGAAATTTTCTAAATTTTTTGGGTCCCAGTACTATCCAGAGAATTTCAGTGCAAGCTATGCCAATAACCACATTCTACTTCAATGGGGTAAACAAGTGGTTCCCATGGGGGGTCTGGGGTCAAAAGTGGCCCATGGCTCTGCTCTTGCTGGCTGCACAAGGGAGTCACTGCCTAAGGACTCAGGTGGAGCATTTTTTCATGGGGCTAAAAGACCACTGTAGGCTCCTTGGTACAGCCACAGGGATAGCTCAGTGCTTCCCTCCCTTTGGCTGTTGCGGGGAGCACTGCAATGTGCTCTGCCTAGAGTCAAGGGTGCTAGGGTTCTTGCAGAGCAAGCGAGAGGACCACTGATCTCTTGTCTCTCTGGCTGTGCAGAATGAAGCCCCTTGCACTGGGCTACAGGATGTGTGCAAAATAAGCAATTTTGCTGAACTAGATTAACATGGCTACCCCTCTGGAACTTGATGACATGCATGGATTGCTTTGCCTGCTGCAGCCAGGGAGATGGGAGATCAGCAACCAAGGCAGCAAACTGATTTTCAGGGAGATCTGCTACCAGAGGCCAGTGGCCCTTCAGGGCTGTAAAAATTATATCTGTGGCCTTCAAGCGGAAAAGGTTGGGAACCACTGGGATAAATTCTACACTCATTTATACCAAAGTTAAACCAGGATAGCTGCACTGAAATCATGAAGGTTACATTGGTGGAAAATGAGGGAGAGGGGAGAATCGGGCAGATGGCATTTAAATCTGCAGAAAATTTCAACTGTTATCTAGATTTCATCATATTGCCATTTCTTGAGCAATCACCATCAATTAGGCAACGCTAATAGGAGCTGCTGCCTGTAACATCTAACCTAAGCTCATTTCAGTGGCATAATAATGGCCCACCCACTTTCAAAGTAAGTCCACACAATCTGTTGCTTCTGCTGCTGCTGTTTCCCTTAAGTCTGGAGGGCCAGGCAGCTTTTGGCAGGTCGCTAACTTCTTGCCTCTGGCCACATAACCAGAAGCAAGAAAGTTTGGGAAAGTGACCAGCTGAGAATCATTAAACTGGAGGGACGCTCCCATTGCCATGGTAACTGAAATATCACCTGCAGCAGTTGAAATGCCTGCTTCTAGTCATATGATCAGAAGCAGGAAGTGGCCTGAGCCCACCTGAGTAAATCACAGGCCCTATCAGAAAACCTTTTCTGGCTATGCCTCTGTTTCAGACAACAAGCGAGGTTGGAATATGATTTTGGCGCTCAAAGATTAAGCCTTGTTAACTGAGTAACTACCTGCTGGGGAGTAAAACAACTTTGATGGTTGAAAAAGAGGGAAAAAAATCTTTAAATTCAGCTGTGAAGTTCTAAGTGAGCGAGTTATAGTGCAGCATAAGCTCAAATGAACAGTATTTAAAGAAGTAAAACTTTCCCACTGCCTTTCTAGGCTTGAACATTTTTAAACAAGACTATTGTGACCATTTAAGGGTATCCAAACACTTGGGTTTTAAAAGAGGGTGAGCACGTGTTAGTATTCTGGGAGTAGAAAGAAATAGGTAATTGCCCTCCTAGTTCTCCCTGGAGACTAGCAATTTGTGCAGTGTGAAATGATAGTCTAATTGGCTGCTTTTGGTCAAACAGAGCAACGCCAACAGCAACAATGTTCACTTTAACCAAGAGCCAAATTTTCAAAAAGGGACTGTTTGTGACCCCCCCAGTAGAATTTGCACAGAGCCCTGGTGCACAAATCAAATAAACCAGTGTTTCCCAACCAGTGTGCCATGGCACACAGGTGTGCTGTCAGGCCTCAGCAGCTGTGCTGTAGACTTGTTTAAAAAACTGCTCAGAGTTCTGGATTGCTTATGAATATTCATGAGTTCATTTGGAGAAAATATGATGGTGTGTCTTATAATAATTAAAGGTATCACAGTGTGCCATGGCAGAGAAGAGGTTGGGAACCACTGCCATCAGTTAACTGATTTGAGTGTTTGCAGGAACACTTACTTTCTACAGTTTGCTGCAGCAACATACTCTACATGCAAAAAAAAAAGAAAAAAAATAGGCACAACGTTATGTCATAGATTGAACCAGCTTAAAAAAAATGAGAGCCAGCATGAGCAAATCTACAACTTAAACCACAGAGTGCTTCTAAATGCTTGTCAAGTGAACTATTAGATGAACTACCCTACAGGGGGTCTACTGTGGCCATTTCCACTTCATGCACCTGACAAAGTGGGTTGGAGCCAATGACAGCTTATGCCTGAAGAAATCCATTAGTCTTTAAGGTGCCACAAGGACTCTTGTTGTTTTTGCTGTACACAGATAACACGGCTACCCCGCTGGAAATTTTGGCCTATAGGCCTAGCTTCTTGTTAGGCGTGGCACCGAGATTTACTGTGGAGGAAGCGCAGCAAGTTGAGATGCTCCAGTGGGGTGCAGGAAGAGTTTCAACCCTACAACTTGGCTGGTGTAGGAATGGGTGAGCGACAGCTCTGCCCCATACTGTGTCTATTAGAGTGGCTAGTGGTGACCACAGTGCTGGTTCTATCCCTGAGCTCAAGGACTTGCCTGTGATCTAGCTTTGTTAAGGAAATTATTGTACTAGTATTGTGTTGTGCCTTATGGCGTGATGGCTAATGGAAGCGTATGGGAAATGTACTGATTCTAGTTTGGTTTTTGTACTCTTCCAGATTCTGCTAATCCTGAAAGACTGTGCATCCTTCTATATAATCTCACCATAGAAGATGAAGGAAGAGGAGGATAAAGGATCTAATGGGACTGACCACATCCACCTGTACCCTCCTATCAGGCTTTCGATTGTATGATTTTTTTGCTATTTCTTTGTGAAAAAAGAATTGTTTTTTAACTGTCTGGTTTTTTTTTTCTTTCTTGAAAATTTTTCCAGTCTTTCAAGGGAAAATGAATGCTTTATTTACTCTTTTACAAAACAGCCTTCTCTCCCCTGCTGCATGGATGCCAACAAGGGTTAAAGTAAGGGGAGAACGCACTGGAATGCAGTTCCAGCGGGGAGGGGGCCCTATTTTTAGGCTGGCAGCGTTCAGGGGGCTCTAAACGTAGAGGAACACACCGGACTGCTGCGTTCCGGGGCCCCCTAAAAACAGCACAAGCAGTGGAACGCAGCGTTCCAGTGGCTCCGCTTTAAACCCTGCTCCTCCTTAAGCCGAGCCAGCAGAGAGCTGTGGCAGGGTGGGAGTTTTTGCAAGGTGGAGTATCTTGTGGCTAGAGGCTGCATCCAGCTAGTCAGCCAGCCAGCAAACAGCCAGCGTAAGGGCTTAGGGAGAGGGGGGGCTGTTGGTAGTTTTGTGTGTGTGTCTGAGGGTGGGTTCTGGGGATAGGTATTGGGAGGCCTACCTGTGCCCGAGGGGGGCCCACCCAATTATACTTTTACCCCAGGATACCAGCCTGTTGTGAGAGGCCCTGACCACTGGATTTCAGGTGCTTTTGAGTGCCCTGGCTCTGGAGGCCTCTCAAGTGCACTCCCTGGTGTAGATCCCACAGTTGACACCTTTCTCAGGCAGTGGGACCCTTCTGTGAAGCCACGAGCTTCCTACAACTGGTACTGATCTATCCTGACCCCCCCAACTGTTTAGACGTGTTCTCACACTGTCCACCTGGTTGTGGGAATTGTGATTTCTTGATTAACCCCAGTTCAGGGTCTGGGTCTGTTCAATATTTTCATCAGTGATTTAGATGATGGCATAGAGAGTACACTTATAAAGTTTGCCAATGATATGAAGCTGGGAGATGTTGCAAATACTTTGAAGGATAAGATCACAATTCAAAATAATTTGAACAGGCTGTTTAAATGATCTGTGGTAAACAGAATGAAATTCAATAAAGACAAGTGCAATTCATTGCACATATACCAAATGGACAATGACTGCGTAACGGGTGCCACAGTGGGTCACAAGTTAAATATGTTAACAGTGCAACACTGTTGCAAAAAAAAAAAAAGCAAGCACCATTCTGTGATGTATTAACAGGAGACTGTAAGATATGAGAAGTAATTCTTCTGCTCTACTGCATGCTAATTAGGCCTCAGCAGGTGTATTGTGTGCAGTTCTGGGTGTCTCATTTCAGGAAAATGTGGACAAAAGTCCTGAGAAGAGGAACATGAATGATTAGAGGTCTGAAACACTTGACTTATGAGGGAAGAGTGAAAGAGCTGGGTTTGTTTAGTCTGGAAAAGAGAAGACTGAGTGGGGCCATGGTAACATTTTTCACATATCTAAGAGGTTGTCATGAGAAGGAGGGAGAAAAATTGTTCTTCTTAACGGCTGATAATAGGACAAGAAGCAAGGTGCTTAAATGACAGCAAGGGAGGTTTAAGGTTGGACGTTAGGAAAAAATTCCTAACTGTCAGGGTGATTGATCACTGGAATAAGTTGTCTAGGTAGGTTGTGGACTCTCCACCATTGGAAGTGTTTAAGAGCAGGTTACACAAACACCCATCACGGATGGTACTTGGTCCTAGCACGGGTGCAGGGGACTGGACTCAATGACCTCTCATAGCTCCTTCCAGTTTCTATAATTCTATGACACACTGTCAGGAAAGCAAGGAAGAGAGGCTTAGCATAGAACTTTCTTATTTACAGGCATACATTTGGGAGTTAGACATTTTGAAAACAACAAACCCTGGCCTGCAAGACTGACCCACCTTTTGCATCCTGGGTTTGGTCAGGAGCCTTAGCCCGGCAGTCCGTTCTGCCTACTTCCTCATTAGCTTTGTATACAGCAATAGCCCACTCCCCGTTCCTTCCAAGAGTATTCCCAGTTGCATGTAGTCTCTGACACCTTTGCCTAGGTGGCCAATCAAAGAAACTAAAAACGGTAGCAGCCATGTACTTCTGCATGAGACTTTGACTCCTTCTGGCTTCTTCCTTACCTTACCTTTTCTAGAGTTGCTGTTCAGTAGATGGGCTGGTAAGATGCCAGAGAATCAGAGTTTATGGTCCTTGGTTGCTCAGTGACAGCTTCTGAAATGTAGCCATAAGAATAGTTACAAAATGGAAGCTGCAAGAAAATCTAGGGACACACTTCAGGATGAAGGTTTGAATACAAGGTGGAGCCCTTTGGGGGGAAAAAAGGCATTCCCAAAACAAGATGGAGACACATTCCCAGTCTGATGCAGACATAGTCCCAATCTGTTTGGTAGCTTTAAAGATACACATTGTCCTCCTCTCATCTGGTACATCTTTCTTGATGACCACTCTGTGGACTGGTACTACTCCCTGAGTTCTCCCTGGCATAGTTTAGGAAAGTAACAAGCCAGGGCCTGGTATCAAAAAGGCTGAGAAGCACTGATCTAGCATATGTGGGAAATGAGAAGAAAATAAGAATTAAAACACTGAGCATGAAAATGAAATAAAAATCTAATTCAGTTTGAAGCTTGTCTTTGAAAAAATCAAAATTTTAATCAACATTGAACTATTTTTGAGAAACAGCTTGATTTAAATGAAAGTATTTTTCTGTGAAAAAGTGTTGGTTGAAAATATTTACAGTCTGTTCTTACTAATTTTCTACATGGACCAGCTGTGAGTTGAGGAGAAAGACTCACATTTTCTTGCAATATGTACAGGTTACCCCATTGTTTTTAATACTAAGGGCAGACAAAGCTGGCCATTTGGCAGAGTATAAATGAGAGCAGCCTCTAAGGCTGTACAAATCACCTCATACTCTCATTTCCCTGATGTTCTACATTTTGTAAGCAAACAGCCCTTGCTGATAATTTAGATTGTCTCAGAGCAGAATGAACACAAAAGGATTATTTTAAAGAAAGGGAGGCAGCAAGTCCAGTGTTTAGCTTGCTCCATGGAGACCACAAAGTGCAAACAATGAGAATTCCTGGGTGCAAAGTACTTTTTCAAAGTTTGTCCTAATTACCTAAAAATGGAGCAGAGAAGCGTGCAGTAATAACAGAGCAGGCTGGGACCAGCAAAAGGTGACACACCATTTCCTAGGAGGACAATGAGTGTAGGAGTATTCTGACTGGACCGGTCAGCTTCCACTTTGGCTGAAGCAGAGCCTTTGTGCATGCATTCACATGTGTTTCTTGTCCTCTACAGAGCCCACCAATGAAGACTGGCCTTGATAATCCTGAGATTAAAAACAAACAGAAAAGAAAAATGCTTAAAAAGACAATTCTGCCCCCCACCCCCAAATCATTTGTATACATCTCAGCTAAGGTACTAACGCTTTTTTTCTTTCCTTTTGCAGATCACATTTAATATTATATTTTTGCCAAGGTCAAACCTGAAATCAACACTGTTACTGCAAATTGATTTTAAAACACTTTATCACTCATAATGCATGTGTCAAATATGCAAATTTAATACCGTTCAGGAGGCTGAAAATACTACAGCTGAAGAGATTTGGAAGGTATTTTTTTATAGATGCAAGTACTGATAATTATAATAATGGAGATTAACTTATTCTAAAAAAGAATGGGAAAGGAGCTAGTATAACCTTCATGAAGACTTATGTAGGATCAGCATATGAATAAAAATATGCAGTATGCATAGCAAAATACCTAAGCCACCAGAAGTGTTATACTCTGGGCATCGGGTTTATATAGCTAAAACATTCCATGAATTGTATCTAGTTATAGGGTAAAAGTCATGGGTGACATCCTGGCCCAACTAAAGTCAGTGGGAGTTTTGCCATTGACTTGTATACATTGAAGATTTCACCCCTAGTTAATAATTATTAGACTATGGTATATTAAATGGCCAACATTAGCCACTGACCATTAAACTGAAGAAGACTAATAATGAAGTTTATACAGCCCATCTTCTAACAGGTGCTCTGAACAGATCAGGTACTTTGAATGGACATGGGTACTAAAGGTTATTGGGTCTACAAGTTCCAAAGGGTCAGCCGTGTTAGTCTAGTAAAGCAAAAAAAGCAAGGAGTCTTGTTGCACTTAAAGACTAACAGATTTATTTATCACATGAGCTTTAGTGGGAGAAAAACAAATGCTCTGATTTGCTGTTACAATATGACCTGATCCCATGTCTTACACTCCCCGGCATTTGTTTTCATCCAATTTGGTAAGTTCCCCCTCTTCAAAGCATCTGACAAAGTGGGATTTTCTCCCACGAAAGCTCATGCAATAAATAAATCTGTTAGTCTTTAAGTACCACAAGACTCCTTGCTTTTCTTGGGTCTACAACATTTCAAAAATCAGTGATTTCTTTCTCTTAAGGATTGAGCTCTGATTTTTTTTTTTTAATTCTTGCTAGTTTTTGTTTCTGACAACTTTTTTACACAGCAAATGGGGTGCATTAGCTGTGCGCTGTGTAGCAAACAGATGATGTAATATATGACTGCACGCCAGCTCACAAAGTAGTCTATACTGTACTGAGAATGGCTGGCAAATATAAGTGCAAGAATGATACTTCATTGATTGCAAGGCACCTATGTGACACAGTCCTCACACAATATTCAGCACCTACACGGGGATTAATGGGTAGGAGTTGCATAATATAGCAAAAATGAATGCACAACTATCATGCTGGTATACCAGAGGCATAAAAAACAGCCTTAAAACCAAGTAGTTCTACCAATGGATAACACTTTTTTGTTTCTCTTTATGGGGATGGGCCAGTGGGTAGGAAAAGCAATTTCTTATGGTCTCCCATCCTTCTTACCTAAGTATTTTTAAACTTACTTTAGTTTACAATGATATCTTCTGTTATAAGATATCTCTCAAAGATGAGCCAACGTTCAGGCTTGGTCTATGCTGCTGAAGTGGGTCGACAGGAGATACACATGCTACACTATGCAGTTTGTATATCACCCATCGCCCTACTTATCCTCCCTTACCGTGGTGTCTTCACTGGACTGTGCTGATGGGAAGTGCTCTCTGTTCAACGATGCAGTGGTTTTTTTCTTGGGGTGGGGGGCATGGAGCAACTGCTTGAATGGCCAACAAGCAAGGAGTCCTGTGTCACTTGAAGACTAACAAATTTATTATAGTATGAGCTTTTACTGGAGAAAATGCCACAGGACTCCTTGCTTATTTGGCTGTACTAGACTAACACAGCTGCCCCTTTGGTGCTTGAATGGAGAGTACTTCCAGGAACGACTGAGCGGCTCTCCACTGGCCACTCAATTACTCCCGCGGCATCAATCTGTGGAGACCAAAGCAGCATTTTCAGTATAGACAAGCCCTCAATATAATTAAACCAATGTGAGTATCCAGCCTGTTGTAGCACATGGCTTGCATTATACATTTCCTAAGAAAGGTAGAAGTTTTATAAAGTAGTTTCAATACAGGGGAATTTTTCAAAAATAATTTTTAACCTTATACAAGAAGCTTAATCTGATTTTTTTTGGGGGGGGTCATGTGGTTAGCAAATTCATGATACCTTAGGAGACCCTTGCATGTTGTCTCTTCTCCCATGCCAGCTTCCTCCTTGCATCCGCCCCCACACCCGTAGTTAGATGCTGGTAGTACATGTACTTCATTTGAACAAATCAATGGTAGGCCTACTTTCTCCAAACTCTGAGATTGGAAAGAGAAAATTCATTTTCCACTGATTATTTCATGCAGTTTCCATGGAAGAGAAACATATGTTCTGCACAAGAACCATTTTTTAATCACAGTTTACCCCTTTTTATGTCCTGAAGGAGTTCAGTTCCCTTTTTTAGCATGTGCCAATAGCAAGCATCTTAGCTCACTAAGGGATGTCAGAGTCTCTTTTCACTGGAAAAGGTAGGCTGGCCACAATTGTAGAACTATGAAGGAACAAGTATACAGTACTGCATGTCTTGGAGGGACTCCTGCAGAGAGAAGGGTGGAAAGTGGGACTGGACTTTCATTTCCCTACCATATATCTCACCATTTTCCATAATCACTAGTACCCAAGATCATCCCTCCCAGTGAAAAGCCCATGGGAGACAAATGTCCAGTGGAGTCTTGTCTAATAGGGAGTTCTGCAATACTGCCCCCTCAGGGTGAATAAGGTTTGCACAACCATACACTTCCCCTCCTGCTACAGTAATAAGTTACAGGGCACATCCGCAAACTAGGAGGTTCCCTGATGAGCAGTTAGAAGTCAGGGACATTGGTGCAGAAGCCTGAGATCTCTCTTCTTGTGCTAGCCTCTGGTGCCCCAACTCCCTGCAGTGCAGCTTCATTGAATCTCTTTCACCAGAGACCGCCCTTGGCCTCTGCTTCTCAAACACAAACTCTAACCCTTGTTGAAATTGGTTCTGTGGCGTTCAGAGGGTGGAAGCAGTGCTGCAACCACATTTTAGCTAAATTTATCCTATTATAGTCTCCCAAACTTGGCAATTCTTTTTTAAATTAAATGCTTCCATTCCTACTCTTGGCCATTATTCTCCATGGTGATACCCTCTTCCTGACTGCTGTGTTTGTATACTGTACAAACCTGATCTCGTTCCGGTTCTATGGGTAAGTTTGTTTTCCAGCAAAATGCCCATGGCCCTAATCTCCCTCCACGAATCAGATGAACTACTTGAATAGTACTTCAGCTATGACACAGTAGAACAAAATTGCTGATTTGAAGATGTTTCAGCATCCTTGCTGTGATGGTACTGCTGGAAAAAGGGTCACATCACTGGCCCTAGGTCAAATGGTGCCAGAGGCGAGGAGCATCTTTGGTGCCCCCCTCCTTTTGAAGTTCAAGGTGAATGTAGTTCTCAGGAAGTCTGGAAGCTTCCAGGAAATTCTACAAATATCCAGAACATTTTAGAATATGTCGACACTGGCAAATTAGCCTGAACTAAGGAGGTTTAGGCTGGACTAATTTAGCCCATTGCCACACTAGGCTTTCCCTAGTTCAAACTAAGAAATTTCTTAGTTTGAACCAAGGGAAGCTTAGTCTGAACTAGTTAGTGCTGGCACCTAGTCCGGACTAGCCACCTTAGTTCACACGTTAGTTCGAACTAAGTCTGACCAAGACCCGGACTAATGCTTAGTTTGAATTTAAGAAGTTTGAAGTAAGCCAGTTAGTTTGAACTAACCGTGTGTTCTGCAAACTAGAATGCATTGTTAGTTTGCACTTAGAAGCACAAACCTCAGGTTAGTTCGAACTTGAACTTTAGTCAGACTAACAAGTCTGAACTAAATTTGCCTGCTATAGACATAGCCTAGGAGATTAGTGAAAAATTAAGCCACATGCAGAATATCTGAAACATTTTACTTCAACCATTCTATTTTTCCAACAAAAACTGCACCCGAGCCCAGTGCCTCGCAAGCCTGGCACCCAAGGCAGTTGCCTGGGTCATCTGCCCCTAAATCCAGCCCTGGCTCACATTATATTGCTGAAAGTAAGGTATACATCACATTGATAATAGCAACAAATGGATATTTGCCAGATATGTCATTGTTATCAATTTTCTTTAGAGATAAATAAAACACATTTAACTACTTTAAAATCTTTATATAAATTAGTCAAAATTAAAGAGAGTTCCTGTCACTGTTTAATTGATGAAAACACGTTTGATCTACTTCATACAGAATCACTGTTGATTCTTCAACCTCAGACAGCATAAGTAACTCCATAGGTGATCTGCTCTCTTTAAGCCTTTCACTCCTCTAACAAACAGTCTTCTGTGATAACTTCAGGCCACCCATTGAAACTTTGCCATCTGCAAGTCTCAAGTTTGTCACTTGAATGACAACCATTAGTTGCCATCTTGGTGCCCTTTTAGCCTGCTAAGCTTGAAATGTGAAAGAGAGCTTTGCTACTTTTATATAATCTGGACTTTGTCCTTCAAGCCATCTGCTCATTCCAAAATCCATATTATTAGTTGAAATGTGCCATGCCAACATCTGGTCAAATGTCTATATATCATCTAAATATTGTATCACCTTGATGTGTCCTTTTAACAAGTTTAGTGTTTTAGTTCTTTTATTCTGGTAGTGAAGTTTTTTCAGTCCAGGAATTACTTTGCTTATTCTAAAGAATTGGTCCAGATAGTGCGTTTATCTTTATGAATCTTATTATATACAAGAAGGTTGTAATAACAATGTCACTTAATCTGACATTTTTCTCTCTCTTTTTGAGAAGTTAAAGGCAATTTTTAACAACATATACATTCTCCCATGATTTCCATTTGCCACCAATATGCTTCAAGTGGAATTCAAGGTATTGATTTTAACCTACACAATGGAAGCAAGCGAAGTAATGATACAAAAGTCACAGTATGGCAACGTGTTATGTTGAGAAAGATGATCAATTTAAAAAGTAAAATTAATGCAACCAGATGCAAAAGCTCTAAAAGTCAAAGTAATCTCTTTCTCTTCTGATGGTTAAAGTAAATTAATATAAATACAAAAATTACTATAAACCACCTCTAACTCTGATGTGCCTCAATTGAGAAAGATAAATATTTGTCAAATAAACACATCTGATTGCCTCATAGGAAGAAAGGAAGATTCAAGTTTTTTCATGTATAATAGATGGCAGTTACCTCCATTGACATGGCTATTGCAATATCTCCTCAGTAGATTGGGGGGGCGGGAGGGGCAGGGCAGCACAGATGCAGCATTTAGCTCTGTGGAAAAACAGATTGTTGCATCCTCTTCCTGCCTACCCAACTCATTTTCCAAGTCCAAAAAATATACTGAGGGGGGTGGGAAAAAACCCCAAAAAACCCAAAAACCCAACAAATTTTGTTTAAATGGCTTCATTCCTAGGCAGGTTGAATGATTTCTCCAAGGGACCAATCATGGCTTTAAAGCTGATTTAAGAAATGGTCTGTCTTATACAGAAAACTTCTCAAACCAGGTGAAATTCTTGCATGCTACAGCAAGAATACCTGCAGCCAATGGGAAAACTATAGCTGTAGACGTTTCACATCAACCCCTTGCTCTAATAAAATCTACACACTTTACTCTCTATAGTCTCATTCAACTCAAATGGAATTACTCATGTGTAAAATCAGATTGGCATTTACAGAACTGAACTGTAAGTGAAGTAGACCAGTAGAGGGACTTGTGCTGTCTGACTAAAAGGATCATGCAAAATAATGCTGTACAATTTTCATTAGCAGCACAACTATCAGTATAACCCCTGTGGCACAAAAATATAGTTGCTAGGACTTTAGGAATCACATGGAGCTCCATGCAAATAAGAGATTGGGCATATATGTTAACAAATTGAGACCTGGATGTCAGTTTGGGGGCATTTTGAAGACTGTAAACTGATACCCAGTTTCAGAAAACATTCTTAAAAAAAAAACCCCAAACAAACAAACAAATCCTCATCCTCCCACCCTGTCGTCGTTCACTGAGCCTGACGTCAGTCCTGGCTCTCCATGGGAATGACTTCATACTTGTTCCAAATGCCCAGTTCTCATTTACATTGACTTTGGCAGTGTAAAGAGACCTAATTCTTACCTTAAGGCTCCTTCATGCTGCTGGAGTGAGGGTTTTCTTAGGGTAACTGGGCCTTAATGTAAGAATAAAACTCCATAGCACCAGGGTTTTCTTCTACTGCACAAGCAATTTTTCATGATCACTCACTCCCTAGGCATTTATCCACCTTTGAATTCACAGTAATTCAATAATGTTTAGCAGCAAATATTACTAGGCACTTCACAATTTTGTTATGAATCAAAACTGACGATAGCTGGTAGCTTTAGCACACTTGGAGCCAAGTCCTTTGCTGATCTTCACCCACATTCAACTCTAGGTGTCTGCTAGGAAAACAAACAAATATTCCAGCACTGCGACAATGCCACCAGGACCTTCTGCATCTAGACTTTCAGCTTTTATCACCACTCTGGCCCACCAATTTAGAAATTTGGTTCGAATGTCTGACAATGGAAGTGGTTCCCATCCAAGCTTCACAAAGTCCCTTTCCCTGATGCTTTCTGCCATTGCTGTCACCTTAGACAGTATCTGAGAACGTTCCAGGGCCACTGAGACCCGGCCAGCTCTGTGCAAGGCAACTGAATTGCGTACATCTCAATAACTGGACCAATTAAAAAATGAGGCCTCTTTTCACTTCCCTAGTGGTAAATATGAAGGGTCAATTTTGGATTAATTGTTAGTTTTAGACGAGTTTGAGGAAGCCCACAAACTGACTTGTACAATCCCAACTGTGACACCCAAGCAACAGAATCAGGGGGCTGTCCCACTGTCCTAGACTTGCTCTGTTTAGTGACATCTTGTGGTACTTTAGAGCATAAAGACAATCACGGTGCTAAAAACAAATTTTTCAAGCAAAAATTATATGCTAAAACCTAAAATGCTTTAAATGGTATGAATCACAGTAAGAATATGTAAATTTGACCATAACTTCAGCATTTTGCACGTAGCAGCACACATCACCTGCATGATTAGTGAAGGAAATGCCTCCCAATTATGGATTGCTGAAGGTGCATGGATTGCTACATGCATATAATTATATATCCAAAGAACAGATGGAAATTTTGCAACATCAAAACTTTCTCTCTTTATTTGTTTTTTCCTGCTCCATAAATTCTAAAAATAACCCATGGAGTGCCATACATCTTCCTATGTAATTTCTAAGCAAAGCATAAAGAAGATGTGATAAAACGTTGGACATGATAGCGACTTACCAGAGTGGTATCATTGGTGATAATTTGAAAAGGATCCAGAAAGCAATGAAAGAAGGGACAGATGCTACTTTTACAGCCACCAGTAAAGCATGGCTCCAGAGTTATGATTTAAATGAAATTTCCAGATCTATTGTATAATTGGTATTCAAGAGCAGAGTTAGGCTAAAAGGGCCTGAATCCATCATTATATATATCACTGTTCATATTTTCAAAGCATCTGTCCCCCCCCCCACTCCAACAGATACTTTTTGCACGAATGATATCAACTCTTACTGGGTTCTGAAGACCTTAGCACCTGTACTTAGCTTAGTGAAGTGATCACAGCGTAGAGGACCTGGAGATGTGTGTGACTGGCCTTGAAAAAGCTGCCTCACTGGCCTAAGCGATGATGCCAAAGTTGGCTCTGCCTCTTTCTAAAGCTGGGTTGAAGGGTTTCTCTGTTCAGGTAGGTTTGTGTTTCACATAGTCTACAAATGGAGAAGACTTTGACCCTGATGTGAAAAATGCTTATTAACAGATCACTCCTTGTTATACATCCCATAGCACTATGGATAAATCTAAGGACCAGTTAAAAGCTGGGTGAAGAAAGATGTTAAAATAGAAGGCAGTGGAACTTTTTAAGGCAGATGATAGGCCAGAGCTTTACCTGGTGCAAATCAATGCAAATCTGGCCGCAGTCCTGAACTTCCTTCCAATGAATTCAAATGAGAATATTACAATTACTCTCATTGATACTGGATCAGGCCCTTTCTCCCTGCCAGTTTATTGAAAGGTCAGTAAAACGAGTTCTCTCTCTTCACTATAGTAAATTCTGTCTTTTTTTCTGCCCTGCTAATGTTAATCTTTTTTGCTTAATATTTACTTACTCAATCTGGTCAAACGTCAGCTATACAAACATTTTTTGGAGTGGAAAAATAGGATGAAAAATGGGGTTTTATTTGTGAGAAACAAGTTCTTTTCATTAAATAGTTTGGGTTTTTCACCAAACATATCCCCCTCTTTTTTTAACCAGTTTTTGGTTTTTAGATAGGATAAGGTTGGCTGCAAGTCTAGAGTCAGTCAATAACTTGGGTCATACTTTACAATAAAGTACCCATTTACAGGTGATTTACAAAAGCATTAACAAACAAGTAATAGATGGTCTAATAATTTTACATACTTTTTAAACATATCAATAGATGGTGGATTAGATGACTGTAAGACCTATATACACACACACACACATATGCGCAACCTATAAGAGTTTATTGGTCTATAACAATGGATTAATACTTTATTAAAGTATCTATTAACCATTCATTAATTCTTTATAACCTACTTACAAATGGAATGTAAACTCTGCCACTAAACTTACCTAACTCAAAAGTTAGATTTGAGCTTTATAATATGTCATCTGGTATTATTAGAATATCTCTGTTGTAGGCTATTGAACTGAATTCAATTAAAATAATTTCAAGAGTCAATGTTTATGTACATTTAAAGGCTCAATGAAAAGTAAATTAAGAAATGATTTTTTCAATGTTCACTTGATTAGAATCAGAGATAAATAAATCCCCAGCTATGTTGTTGTCTTGAAATACTTCTGCAGTTTGTTACAAAGATGAATATTATGTTCATACAACAGCAGCTTGAAAAAACCTACATATTTTATTTTCCATCCTAGACAAATGATACCTTTTCTCACATATTTTAAATGGGTAAGTTGTATTAATAACCCAGAGTCACCTCACAAACAGCTACAAGGTGGTGCTAAAAATACAACATAATTGACTGCACTTTCTTCATTTTATAAGAAAAGGCACAAGATAATTTTGCCCAATTTTCAAGCATTTCCAAGTTCCTTTACAAATTCAATTCTTTTGACCACTTTTTTCATGTTTGTTTAACATTACTGGCTACCACTAGTTCCAAAGAAGGGATATAGATGTCAAACTGTAGTTTTTTGCACCAGAAGAGTTGTTCATATAATGATCCATGCCATGCCCCAATCCTGCTACTAGATCCTTGAGGCAAATCCATGAACCCGACTGAGCTCTGCATAGGCTCTCAGGTCAGCCTGCATAGCTCTCATGGCAGGACTGTAACAGGAATGGAAAAGAAAGGTTGTATGCATTGGACTCAAAGGCTACATCTACACTAGAGGGCTCAGTTAAGTTGACTTAACAAGGTTGACTTTAAGTTGACTTAACAAAGTTGACTTAAAAGTTAAGTCGACTTAAAGTCTGCTTAAAGGCTATGTCCACGCTGGAGGGCTCTGTTAAGTTGATTTAACAAAGCCTATAGTGTAGACAACCCTAGCTACAATGTGTTACGTTGACTTAATAAAGTCAACTTTAATGCTTAAGTTGACTTTAAGGGCTGGAGTTATTAAGTCAACTTAAGCAAGTGCTTAAGTTGACTTAACAAAAGTCCAATGTGGACATGTCTTTCCTTAAGTCGACTTTAGGGAAGTTAAGTCAACTTAAGGCTCCAGTGTAGACATACCCAAACACAGGTAAATAAACAGACGTGAAATGAATCAATTTGCCAACTGCTGTGGCTTGTAGCGAGCTCCAGCTGAACTCACTGACATTGCTGGGTTTTTACACCAGTGCTGAATTTTTTTTGTGTGGACATAGTTATTGTGGATGAGAGCTCTGTACAATTATGCCTCTGATAATTTTAAAAAAACATGTACAGCTAAGCACTCTATTCTCACAGAACTGTGAACCCTTTCCAAGTACAATATTGTGTGAGTTACTTAGGCCATGAGCAGAAAGGGCTCCCTCTCCACTCAGGCTGTTATTTTTAGACATTGTGTCTAGTCACTTTTGAAAACTAAGATGGGTGGTTAGGGAGAGACTGGTGGGGATTAGTGATGTGGTTTTGGTTTAGGACGTTTTGTTAATCGATCACTGTAGATCTAAGGTATGGTGTACCAACCCCGTACTGGACCCGAAGGGGTTAATGGGTGCCTTCCCCCCCCCCCACACACCTGCAGTAAATATCAGGCCTAGGGAGGAGTTAAAAAGGCTGAGTGTGGCTTGGGGGGGAGGGGGGCCTGACCCAGAAGGAAAGCAGATTTCTGGCTCTCACTCAGCAGGGAAAGATTGGCTGCCGAATCCTTTGAGTCTTGGGGTAATAGAGGGAGAACGGGACCAGGTGAAGGCTAGCTTGCCAATCCACCTCCAAGGAGGAAGCTGGTGGCAAAGGTGACATTAGCTGCCCCTCTCCCAAAATGATTTTCAATGGGCCACAAATTACCGTCAGAAGACCCAAATATGTACACGGTTATCCACTGTAAGCAGAGGACTAAGCAGATTGGAGTCTTCCTCTTCTGTATAAATTACAGCAGAATGCTGTCACCCAGACCCAAATTTTGCCTTTTTTTTTTTTTTTTAAAAGAACGGTCAAGATTGAAGATTCTCAGGTGTTCAATTAGCCCCAGGCTGCCTGAGAGGCTGGTTGGTGAGAAGGCTGGTTGTATTTTTTTTAAATAGTGAAAGCCAAGTAGCCCCAAAATACCCATTTTCCCACAATATTGGAACCCTAGAAACACCTCTGGCTGGGGAGGAATTTGTTTAAGGCAGAGAAGTGGTGAGGAATTGAAGGAAGGTTGCTTAGATGCCTAAACAAGGTCCCTGGGCTGGGAATCCCAGGAGATGGTGGACCTGGGTTTCCCTACTGCTGTCCCAAACTGAGAGGGGAAGTGTGGTGAAAGACTGAAAGAGAACAGGAATGATCACTCCCTGTTGGGAGCCAAAAACCTGGCATACAGGTCATAAGGCTTCGGGCTTTCCTGTTTTGTTGGACTACTGGTTTCCCCTGGAAGGCGTAGGGCCCCAGCAGACTCCACTAGAGACCTGGATCAAGAAGATGGAGGACCCTGTAGGGTTGGAACACCGTCAGCAAGATATTACAGTAGGCAAGCCTGCTACCCCAACCCATCTGCCAGGGAACATAACAGCCAGAGCGTCACATGCTTACACACAGTTCTGGAGACTATGTGAGTCCAGTTACCTTTTAGGCGCAAAAAATCAGTTTTACATGCTCATTCTTCTGCCCCAGAAAGAGCTGGAGGTTTGTTCTATTCTCTCACTAATGTTTATAACAAACTTTTCCATTTAGCACAAGTCACAGCTCTTGGAAGGATGCAACATTTTCAATGACTGTATCTGAGCTAAGAAGGTACCATATCGGTATATACTTGTGATATGTCCTCGGTAGCTGAACAAACTGAGATATAGCTGGAAAAAAAAAAGATATGGGTCTAAATTTCTGAAGGTGAAAGATTCAAAATTCAGGAATGTTCAAATTTGATGTATGAAATCTTTTGAATAGATACCTAGTTGGCAAATTTCACACATATCCTAAGATCCTTAATCCTAAAATTAAGGCTGTTTTGATCCAAGGCTTTCATTTGGCTTTCAAAGTTCACATGGGTTAGGTTTTCTAGCATCCCCAAATTTAAGGTGGCTAGAAATGAGGTTCTAATCTGGGGTCATCGCTGCATCAAATATTGTCCCAAAGTCTTCACTATATAAAACTGATTATGGAAAGAACTGTGCTGGCTACAAGGCCCACTTCAAGTTACTTTCTTATATTAGACTGTTTTCAAGCTAGCCCTTAGAGAGATAATATTTTTCCTTTGTAATGACTTTACTATTGGAAAAGATCATTTTGGAAGATACCTGAAAAACAAGGGGGCCACATGGGGAAATCCTTTCTTCTTGCAGAAGCTATCACTCTGTGGTAGCAGAGTCACTGGGATATGTTATTTTGCTACATCCTATATCAATCTCTGTTTGATTATTATGTTATTGAGTTGCTTGTACCTTGAGAGATTAAAACACAGCTAGGTGAATGAGAAGCAGAGTGCTACTGTGCACTTTGAATATAAGTCAGACATCAAATAGTTTTTGAAGTGTAAAACTACTGAGCTTTCACTTTGTCACATGAGCAGAAGTTGCCTTAGGCAAAGAGGAAAGGAGCTATATATTTTTTTTAATCTGCTGCAGCTCTTTACACTACCTGAAGAACCATACATTCTGTGGAGCTACTGGTTAGCTGCCTTTCAAACCCATCTTCTGCCTAAGGGCTATCAGATGTGCCACTGAAGTGAAGAAAGAGGTTTTTTGCCCCATTGTGAATCTTTGTAAGTTGGGACCTGCTGCTTGCGGCATTAAGTAAATGGTTGGGCCGCTTTGGAGCAGGATAGAGCTTTATTAATTTAGCAGGCTAGTGATATTCTTCTTTCACTTTTCTTTAGTTTACAGAAGGTTGTTCTGCTACAGCAAAATTTAGCAGAATGAGAATAAACTGCTAATGAGCAGCAACAAAACATCTAATCTCTGAAGAGGAAGATTCATTCTGAACAAAGTCATTGAAATCAGGCATCAGGCTGATTTAGCCTTAGAAAATATTCCTCCCCAATCATATTTCCCTGTGATAATATGGGTGTAGCATACTGTACATGACAACTACCTTTGAACAACACTGCAGATTTGTTAACAAAAGGAGCCCCGTATATGACAACATTCTTATCTCATTGTAAATTTTCTCTGGAAGATCTTTAAAAGAATTTCATATCCAAATAAGCTTTCCATGCCATGCTGGTTGGATATCTCAGGCACCTGTATGGTACTACTAGAGTATCTATGCATCTCACAGTCTTATTGCATTCATCTTAAAAACCACTGCAGCAAAATAATTGTTCTCCCCCTTTTTATACATACGGCAGACTGACTAAGTGGCCGAAGGCAACACAGGAAGTCTGTGGCGGAAAAGGCAATTGAGCCCCAGCCCCCTAAGTTCCAGGATAGCCCTGTAACAACTAGACCATCCTTCCTTACGTTCTATTTCCCAACATAGACGATATCAGGTATGTCTATGCTAGGGGCTTATGTCGACTTAAGGAATGCCTGGCCACATTTGGAGTTCATGAAGTCAACTTAAGCCTTACTTAAGTCGACTTAACTCCTGCCCTTAAAGTCCACTTTAAGGGTTAAGTGAACTTTACACAATGTGACCATTAAAAGTCAACTTAATAAAGTCAACTTAGTGCAGTGGGGCCATTTAAGTTGACTTTAAAACTTGACTTAAGCTGGGGAGCCCATTTAAAGCTGACTTTATTACGTTGACTTAGACTGGGTCCCCCTGGCTTAAGTCAACTTTATAAAGTCAACTTAATGCAATGTGGCCTTACTAAGTCGACTTAATAAGGTCTACTTTACTAAGTCGACTTTAAGTAGACCTTATTAAGTTGACTTAACTGAGCCCTGTAGTGTACACATAGCCATATAGTGGGATTTTTTCCATACAGGTTCCTTTTACATCTCACTGAAATAGGGATTCTCTAGGCTAGAATCTGGGAGCATTAAAATATATTAATTTATAATGGAAGTTTGAACTGCTTCACTGCTAAGCAAGCAGTTACAAAGCAGGGTACAAGTTCATTAGCATAAGTAAATGCTCATGCCTGTAGATGAGATGCTAAAGGCCGTATTTCTGTGGAGTACGTAAATCACTGAAAATGCGAACTCACAGGTACACCATAATGTGATATGCAAGCACAAAAGTGAGGATTTGGAGTTTGCAACCGGTGCATGTGCGCATTTCTGGAGGCATCCATTATGTTCTCTTTCAAAAAAGTAGCCCTTGCTGTTGTGTCTAAGCACAGGCCGTATGGTGGACTCTACCGATATTTTTGCCCTTTCTTGACCTGAATGGTTAGTCTAAGTTCAGGGCATTAAAGATTGTTCCAGCTGCAAGAAGAAACTAATGATGAAGTCTGCTGTTTTCTTTGTACATGCCTTGTAAATAAACAAAATTAACTCAAAATCCTACTTCTCCAAACACAGGAGGAGCCATGAACCAAAGGAATCTATAGACACAAGTTTTGTTCAGCTATCACCACTATCCCAGAATTTTTCACTAGACTTCCCTCAGGATCACACCATATTTACAGGCTGCTGCCTGGCCTTCTTGTCCTGCTTCAGTCTATCTGATTTTTGACTGCCCACTTCTTGCCTTCTCTTTTTCAGACACAAAGACACCCACCTGTTCAGAACAGTATCCATTGGAACCCTCTGCCCACTTACTGCTAGTTTTTGGGCACATACCATTAGACCTTGTTTTAGGTACGACCCTCTCATAGAAATCCTCAGCCTAGCCCCTGACGGGCACTCCTGACAATATTAATTAAGTGAATTTAGCTCAAGTCCACTCTCCCAGTGTCCAGTGATGTCTCTTAGCCTTTGGCAAGGCAACTAATCCATCTAGCTGAATGCTAGTCTAGGTACTCCCCCTTCCAGGGAAGAGTCCAGTTCCAGCAGCCCCCTAGGCCACAGTGGCTGCCGCAGGGCTTCCACTGCTCATCAGCAGCACAGAGGAGATGGGGAGGGATCCTGGCCCGCCCACTTCTCTAGGCCCTGGCCCAGGGGCCCTATATGCCTTTCCAAAGGTGTCGCCTTGAACCTCAGTCCATGAAGGGTCCCCTGGGCCACTTCGTCATAGCCCCTATGCCTTCTGCCAAGTCTGCCTCTTGCAGGCTTCCTTTAGGCTCCTCCCAAAGCCCCAAAGTCACAGCCTTCCTCAACTCCATTCCAGCTCCTCCCAAGCCTTGGCAGTTTCAGTCCTCTGTCCCTCACAGGGTTGTCCGCAGGCCACCTGCTCTAGATCCCAGGCCCCTTCACACTCAGAGCCCTGCTGCCCCAGGAAGCTGCCCCAGGTGCCGATTCCCACAGCCCCAGAGCAAGTAGGACCTTCTCCCTCCAGCACGTGAGAGAGTCCGCCTCTGTTCTACCGCTACAGGCAGCTTTTCTACCCTGAGCTGTGCCCAGATAGTCTTAGCAGCCCTCCTGCCTGATTGGCTACTCTCACAGGGCTCTCCTTAACTCCTAGTGTGGTGCAACTGCTTTGTCACAGACCCCTTAATGTTCTCTTATGTGGAGGATGCATTCTCACCTCAGTTTCAAGCAGGGTTTAACTCAGCACTTAACCTAGTTCATAATGACATAAAAAGACACAACTCCAGAATGGAAGCTCTTAGACTACATATATACTTTCTAATTGCTACTAATTTATAACCACCCTTTAGGCATACTCAGATACGTTATGCTTTTATAACAATTTTGTTATATTATTAAGTCTTTAAGATTTTTAAATCACAAAAATATTACTGACAATTGGCACTGTAAATAGAACTGTTATCCCTCCCATAGGCATTTCAGAATCTGGTTATTAACCAAATTCCCCATCCCCCACAAGCCAGGCCAAATAGAAGAAAATCAAATAAAAACCCATGAAAAACAAAAATATAAGCCTTGAAAATAGAATGCCTGGTTAAAGTTCCAGACTTCATTAGAAAGAAGTCCTCCAGGCAAATCTCCCAGCATTATTTATTCTTACAGTTTAATATTAGACTCCTCAGTACAATTCACAAATGGTTTCCTCTCTACATTATAAATGTTATATTCATACATATAAGTAGCAGGGATGGGCAAATTCATTCAGATTTGAAGCTACTCAAGTGTAGAGAGCTAAAAGTTCAGACCCATCCCATTTAGAGACCAAGTGAAATGGAGCAGAGAAAGGACAAGAAGCAAACTGCCAGTGATAAAATATGATTAAAATTAAAGCAGCAGTGAGTATGCAATGTGACAAATAGATTGTGAAAAGAGAAAGGACAGAGACAATTCTCTTGAAGTAAATAGTGAAAAGTTCCTCCAAAGAGGAAAGAAGGTCTAGTGATTAACACACAAACATAAGGCTTGGGGGAACTGGGGGTCAAGTCTCTTTTGTCCAAAGGCTGTGCTGGTTTCTCAAAAGGAATTACCACTAGGTGCCTAAATCCCAGAATCAGTCCTGTTTGGATTCACAAACTCCCTGCTCAGCTGGTGCCTAAACTTGCTCAGGCCCTACATTTCTGCAGTACAATTTCCCTAGGAATTCCATAAATTTCTGCCTGTGCTCTTGTCTGCTACAGTCCCACACCACAGATCTGGATGCCTAAGCCCAGTGTGATCCATATAGAAATTTGGGTGTGGAGCCTTCTAACTTACTTTTATGAATCCCAGTCTGAGGTGCCTCCTCTCTTTGTTCATTGTATAGACCCCAGGCACTTTTCTCAGATTTTGTGATGCCCAGCGAGTGTCACATCCTTCAGGCTGCCCTATTTTGCTTCTCTAATTGCAAGAATTTTTCCTGGGGGTGACCCAGCCTTTCAGCATGAGGAGGTTCCTTGCAGCAGTCACCATGTCTGCTACTGGGGAGGGGTTGGGTACATCATCTCAGGGGCTATGTTTACACTGAAGTCTTAAGTCAACTTAAGCAACTCCATGGCCACATTTAGCCCTAGTTTACTTAGGGCTCTTCTCAGCTGCAGTTGACCAGCATTTATGCAAGACATGTAAAATGCCTTGCGTAAATGGCAGCAACTTCGTAAGCCGCTGGGACACGCTGGGGAAAGCTGGCCACAAATCCTTTGTGGTTGGCTCTCCCCTATGTTTGCTGGGGGTCAGGACTTCCAGCCCCACCTTCCGGGAGCACAGCAGCGAGTTCAGACTCACTGCCAACCACTCCTGGAACCCTGGGCGATTTTGCTGCTATCGTTGTAGACATAGCCTTAGAGTCAGTGTTGCCCCTACCCCCCCCAGCACTGCTCCTGGCAGCTGCACTCCCTGCCCGGCCAGAAAACTCCCGCTCAGAGTAAGCTTTCACCGAGAAGGCACAGACTCTCTGCGCCTGCTCAGTGAGCGGTCCTCTGGCCGGAGGAGTGGCCCGCAGCCAGGTGAGGGGGCCCTAACCGCCCCCCCTTGCAACTTGGTGGGGGCTGTCTGGGCCAAAGGCTGCTCCACCCATCTGCCCGCCCAGCCTCACCACAGCAGGGCAGAACAGCCAGTCTGGCCTACCCCCAGCTGGCTGTGCTTCCCCGGGCGGCGGAGGGGGCTGGCGCTGAGCTCCAGTATGCAAAGTTGGGGTCCTGGAGCGGCCCCCCTCCCAAAGAGTTTGGGCTGCTTTGCCCCCGTCTCCCCCAGGCCTGAATGGGCCTGCTCTGTGGCCTTGGAGGGCTGGGATTGAAGCGGCCCAAACTCTTTGGGAGGGGGCTGCTTCAGGGCCCCAATCCCCACGCCGGAGCTCAGAACTGGCCCCCACCACTCCCCGGGGAGGCGTGGCTGGCTGGGGGTAGGGTGAGCTGGCTGGTCCGCCTGCTGCTAGGAGGACGGGTAGGCAGGATTGGGCCCACGCCGGTCTGGCCTTAGAGGGATCATTGCTTAGAGTTCATTAAGTTGACTTAATGACTATTGAGTTGACTGAATAACTTTCACCCTTAATGTCGACTTTAAGGGTTAAGTCGACTTCATTAAGTCAACTTAACAAAATGTGGCCATTAAAGTTGACTTAATAAACTTGACATAAGGCCAGGATAGCCATTTAAGTTGACTTAAACCAGCGGATCCATTTAATGTCAATTTTAAATGGGTTCTCTGGCTTAAGTTGAGTTTATAAAGTCAACTTAAACAAATGGGGACTCTAAGTTGACTTAATAAAGTTGACTTTAAGTTGACCATATTAAGTCGATTAACTGAGCCCTCTAGCATACACATAGCCAGGATGAGCACTCCCAGCCACTGCCTGCCCAGGCACAAAGTGATGCCTTCTCAATTCCAGGCTTGTCAGGGCACAGGATTTTACTAGCAGGCCATCAAAAATTACTTGTCTTAAATTTCCTATTTATCCCTGTGCATAACAAAATTTATTTGACTCAGGTAATAAACTAATATAGTATCGTATGTGTAATGGAGCCAAATGTAAAGCTGATCAGCATAACAGGCACAGTAACTGGAAAGATATTTTACTTACCATGGTTAATAGGGATATTAAAAACAAACAGATTGCCTCTTCCAGTGTTACCTATTAGAGTCATGCCCATTTGTTGCTGAGTGCATACCTATGAGACTCCTGTGTGTGTGCAATAAAACCCATACTTTATTAAGCATTTTTTTCTATTTTGCTATGTCAGTCTAAATTCACTTTGAAGGCAAGGATGATGGAATTGTTCAATATATTGTGTGCAGGGGGTTATGACCTTTGCAAGCAACCCCAGAACACTATTGTCTCTTTACTTCTGGGGCAGCTGAAATGAATTATAAGTGGCCTCATAAATCCACAATATTTTGCTAAAGCTGAGGCATCTAATTATGCAACTTTTAAGGGTTTTTTCTCCCCGTCATTTCCAATTTCTTTTATTTATCTACACTTAAGCTTTGGTATTTATGCATCTGACCTCAATGCTGAAAACTGAAGATAGGATAGTCTTTTAAAAATAATATCCTAATAACGGCCCTGCTCCTGCAAATGCTTACGTACTGAACAATTGTTATGCATGCAAGCAGTGCCAGTAAATCCAATACCTATTTTGTGTAAGGTTATAGGGGTTTGCAGGCTCTGAACCTTAAAACCATAGAGTTACGTCGCTCATGGGGCTACTCGTATTTATGCTGGGGTAAGTCTTCAGCTGCTGGCCTGTCACCTACATGACCAAAACAATATCAGCCACCATAATCTCTTACCTCTAATATCTCTGTTGGAAGGTTTGTCTCAAGGACGTGCCTTTGCCTGTGAAAGCCACAAGAACGCCAGTAGGCTGCTATCTCTAGCCCTAGGGCTGAGATGGGTCCTCGTCTGAGTAAACCATGGTGTTGAGTAACCTCAGAAAATAATACCTGGCCAGAAGTATTAAACTGAGAGACTACGACCAGGCAATACAAGTAATACTGGACTAAGCAACTAGCAGCAAGGACGGAGGTGGTCTGGGTTTTGCTGACTGCAGCACTCAGTGCCCGTGACTGTGACACTGTCTGACACTGAGTGATTAAGACACAGCCACTGAGGTGTTGTTAAGAAAGAATAAAGAGGGGACTCAGTGCCCACTGTCATTCGCAGATATTCAGCAGAGCACTGTCTTGACTCCAGTTCAGACCAGAACCATGTTCTACCTTTGCCATGCACTTTTATTGCCCATCCTACCCTTAAGTGGCTGGCAATGTACATTTTAAAATGTGGTTATTCCTTTTTGTCCCATGCAAAAGACTCCAAAGACTATGTTTGTTGGGTCTGATGTGCCACACTTTTCTTTCCACCTCCCCCCGCCCCCCAAAACGAAAGCTCATTATCATCGAACCACCATGAGAACTGGCATCTCAGCAGCCAAAACAGGACTCAATAGAGAGGAAAACTGAGCTACCCACTTATCCTTCAAAGCAGAGACTTTACAAGAGGAAGGAGGCATTTTGGCTGAGTGCTGCAATAAAGAGCCTGCTCCTTCTGCAAATAAGTCTTCAGTCTTGAAAGCTCTTCATCTGATACCTCTCACAAGCTACAAATTCACATTCTCTTGCACACTTTTTATTGTGGGAGCTCTGCCACTGGCACATCAAACCACACTTTAGAAACAAGTTTGGCTGCTGACACTATTCAGTGTATTGAGATTTATTTATGCATGTTTGAGAGGCTGGAAAGGGCTTGACTCTTTTGTTCTGTTTAGCAAAACAAACGAGTCATGTGGCACTTTTAGGGTACGTCTACACTTATAATTTAGTTTGAATTAAGGAAGCTTAATTCAGACTAAATTAGTGCATGTACACACTAGCTTTCATTAGTTTGAACTACTGTACTGCGTTCGCTTAGTTCAAACTAAGAAAAGTCTAGTTTGAATCTATATAGCCTCCCTTAATTTCAAAGTGATGATTAATTTGAACTCATTAGTTTGAATTAACCCAACATCACTGTGTTAATTCGAACTAACTGTTAGTTAAAATTAACCACAGCTTGATTTCCCCTATGCGATAGCACCCCCTACGTGATTCAAACTAGCAAGTCCTGTGCATGGACATGCTAGATGGAATTAGGGTTTCTACTGTGGTTGTGTTAATTTGAATTAACTTAATTCAAACAAATAATTATTAGTTCGAATTAGTAATTTGAATTTAGTTAATTCAAACTAACTTTGTAAGTGCAGACATAGCCTTAAAGACTAATGGATTTATTTATCACACAAGCTCTCACACTTGTTCCGTTTTACTTTCTGTCTTCGGAACATTTGCCTCTGGGACAAGACATGGTCCCCCTTTCATTCTATCTTCCTCTCATCTTTGTGAAATGAATGAAATGTCAGTGTTTCTCCTCACTTAGAGATGAGCACAGACTCTATAATAGCAGACTTCAGCTGAATGAAGAATCAAAATCCATATACATTTGGGGGTACTCAGCATATGAGTAGCTATTGGACCAATATCTATATATTCTGACTGTTGCAGATTTCATAAACTATAAAGCCAGAAGGGACCAATGTGATAATCTAGCCTGTCCTCCTATGTCACACAGGTCAGGTAATTTCCGTTCTTTCACCCCACCACCCCTGGCTCAGGGATGCAAGCTTTATGAAATGTTATTTTTAACATCTCTGATTCTTACCTTCACCTCCCTACAGTGCCAGGTGTTCTCCCGTGCCCCCCAAGAAAAACCTGAAAATTCCCTTTCTCTTGGCCCTGGGAGAGCTGGGGAGCCTATAGGGATTCTGCTTCTCCAGCCACCTACATGTATTTTCTCCTCATACTCCATGGAGATCCAGGGATCCATCTTCTCCACTCCAGCTGAGCTTGTTTCACTCCAACTTCCCTATTAGATATGTAATAGGTATTTCACCTTTTTTTCCTTACTCTGTACAACAGAGCTGATTACTGCTAAGGTCAGGTGGTCACTTGAGCTAATTAATATTCACATGCAGCAGTAGGAAGTAAGTACAAATCTATCTCCTCAGTTTTAATTACAATATCAGTGCAATCAAATTCCATGTGGATACACCTCCCACATCAGCTTCAAACAATTTCTGACTTGTTCATTAACAGTATCTGCAACATCTTTAACTCATGATCTGCTGTCATTACAATATAATTACTCTAATGCATCTTTACTGAGCAACACCTTCCAAAGCCAAAAGCCAATACACTATATAATTAGGGAATAGAGACGTTAACGTACACTATCCATTTATGTCAACTCACAGTATTTCTCTGGCCCCAGAATATGTAGGCAACCTGGCACATATCCACTCTTCCACTTCCTCTGGTTGGTGTTATGAGATATTTATATTATGGAACCCTAGGGCACTTTAACAGGCTTTGGCTTTAAGGGGTGCCAAATCAGATGAAAGTGAATTTTGTCTCCATTTTTAAAAAAAAAATTATATATTTTTTTCTTATAATGTGTGGGGGGGGCACCCAAGTTATAGTTCACTTAGGAGGCCAAAAACCCTTGGGCCAGCCCTGCAAAGACCCCATTTTGGATTAAGATCACGTTATTCTGGGTATTTTACATCGTTAGAAAAGTCATTTCCTACTCTGAAGGGTTTACATCTAGAACCATCAGAGATGAAAGGAGGGGACAGAGATATGGTAGACAAGGAAACGAACCTGGTTAAGACTTGCCCAGCTTTGTTAGTTTCCTGGGTTATATTTTTAAGTGGGGGTAGAGGTAGGAAAGAAGGGGGCAGCAAAAGGAAAGCAGCAAGGGAATAGTAACAGTTTTGTCCTCTGGCTAGCCATGATCAGCAGGCTGTTTTTTTGTAGGCAACACAGCAGAGGACTCTTCAGAAGGAATTAGAAGGAATATCAGGTAGTGGCTATTCAGTTTACATAGCAGAGTTTTCCCTATGCATGAGGGCATTGTGAGAGGAAAGCCTGGAGGTATCCAAGGGGGAAGCTGACTGGTGCATGGTAAAAGCTGTAAATGCTGGTGGAATAAAGGCCAAGGTTAATGTCACAGTGGGTTACCAAGTTGGCAAGGTAGGATGTGGTTAGATTATGAAGGACCTTCAAAGTAAAGACAAAAGCCTCGTATTTGTTGCAGACGTACAGGATGAACCCATGAAGGAGCTCAGAAGGGGATGAACAACGAGGCAAGAATACTATTTTAATAGCAATTTTTCTCTCCTGTCTCTGGCTATAAAATTAAGGAATTAAGTCAACAGTTTGACTGTATAAGAACAGGTTGGAATTTTCAAAGGGCATTAGGGAATTTCAATTTAAATTGCATATTTAACTCCCTTAGGTTCCTTGGAAAATGACAGCCAGGGTCATTAAGTAAGACTTGTGGACATGAACATATAGCCCATTATACAGTCTGTTTCCAGACTAGTCTAGAGTTTCAAAAAAAGTTGTTTTTGCCATTAAAATTATAATTATTTTTATGTGTGTAAAATATGCCCCTTTGCATATGGCTGGGAACACATACAATAACCCTAATGATCCCTATGAACGGGCCGTGCCCTATTATGAGCTGAGGAAAGGAGTAGGATCTATTTTGTGGCCTTCTGAGTTGCAACTGGTACTTCAATTCACCTGTGCAGCAAGGCGCAGAAAGATAAACAGAGGAAGATCCTCAGTGTGTTTCATCCCCAGAAAGCTATTAAGGAAGGACAAGAAGTTGTCCCTCAGGCAGCTTTAGAGGAGTTGCCTGTGACTGGCTGCAAGCCTGGAGATCCTTCCACAGGAGTGTGAAAGCTCCTGATAGGGTGATCCCATTATGGGGGAAGAGCTCCTGTTGCTGACACTGGTTTTTAGCTATGGGAACGTATCTCCTGGACAGAAAGGGGGAATTGGAAGCTGCTTCATGGTGTCTGAGTGATTTAGACTTGCATACATTATATTAGCAGTCATATCAGAGCTCTGTTTTTTGATGTCTACCGGTGCACCAATAATCCACCTGACTGCAAACAAACTGCCTTGATTCCCAGTCTCTGAACTGAGACCCCAAACGTTTCTTAGTGAATGTACCCTGTGTTGCCTCTGAACTTGTGAAACAACCTACATCTATGCCACAGCCCAGGGGCAGGATTTCCAGCATGCGTAAAAGTATCCGCAGTAGCTTTTATCTATTTTGCTAGTTAAAAATAGTAATGAGGCCACGCCCCTGCCCCCCTCTGGGCTTCAGAGCAGATAGCGTAATCCTTCCCACTATGTACTTGCTTCTGCAACCCACACTAAAGCCCAATGACATCCTCACAACTAATTTTAGCATACCAGCTAGAGTACAGCTAGCCTGCTATATAAGCTGCAAATTGCACCCCCAGTGTAGATGTACTTAACATTAAGGAGCATTGTGATGTAGGGCTTTGCTATGAGTCTATCCCTGATTTCAAGGAGAGCCCATTATAGCTAGTGTGGACTGCAGGGAATTCCAGCATGTAAAAGGAAAATATTGTTCTATTATACCATCACACTGGCATTGTCAGATGATTCATGGGCTCTAGAGAACACAGACATTACCAGCTCAGCACATCTTTCCCTACCATCATTTGTCATGTGTGAATACCTCCCATGGTCCTGAAAAGGATTTGTTTTCTGTATTAGCTGCAGGAAATGTAACTAACTTCTTACAGAAGAGCAAGCTAAAAACAGGGTTTGATTTTTTTTTTTTTTACTGAATCCTTAACTATTTATTTTAGAAAACTGTATTTTGTCACTAGACAAAAAACATTTCTGCTTAAAAAGACAGCTGACTCCTTGCCAGAGAAAAGCTGTCAACATCCAATGTCATCTTCTATATCTTGAATGAAATATTTGAACACCCCAGTTCCATTTTTATATCTAGAGCTCCTTACCCTCTGTACGCAGCTGCAGAATAATAGTTTTATCCTCATTTAGAAGAGCCAAATGATGGATTTTTCTCTTTAAAAAAACTAAACAAAGCAAAGCCATACATTTTTCTTTCCCTCCATTTCCTCAAGCACACTCCCATTCCCCATTTATATATAACCAATATTCATATCTTCTAATTGTAGCTGACTGAGGTTAGGATCAAGATGTCACTTCTTTCACCTATGCAGCTCCATTGTAGCCAGCACAGTAGTGTTTCTACTGATACAATATATATTACTCTTTTCTATGAATGGGTACTGAATTGATTTCCAAACTTCGATTGTGTGCAGGATGTATTCAAAGGTGACTGCAGGACAACAGTTCCATCTTGCAACAACTGTCAAGGTTTCAAAATGAGTTTTGGTTCTGCACTTGAACAAGAGAAAAACACCAAGCCAGAACAACAAACCCAGAACCTTTCAAACACTTCTGTAAAAATGAAATTGTGTTGAAATGTCTGTTTTCAAATAAAAAGCCAGAGTTTTTAGGTAGAGGCTTTGAAAAGCCAGTGAGTGAGAACATGTGCCTGGCCTGGTGCATAGGGAACAGGGCTCAGAGGTGTTCAGATCCCTACCCTGCCTAATTCAAGGCAAGGCTTTCCCAGCCCCAGCCACTCTAATTCAGAAAGAGCAAAGACTTGAATGTGCATCTCCCACATGCCAGGCCCGCACTCTAATCATGAGCCTATAGAGCATGAGAATCTCACTGTTGGCCCAAATGTTATTTGGACAAAGTCTTCTGCTAACAGTTTTTGACTTTGCCAGACTAAAATGTCATTAAAAATGTTCTGCCCAGATCCAGAAGTGGGCCCAGTCTCATCTACCTGAAATATGTTCTGTCCATGCTCATATTCCCTATGGCGTTGCATTTCTAGAGTCATAAGGACTGAGACTGTATCCGGTTCAGGTAAATGAGGATAAAGGGGGGCAAGGTGGCAATTTGCACCATCTGGTGCCTCTACATTTATGCAACTGGATTAAGCACAATCTATCCCTTTTTTTCTAATTAATACAGCATCATTCAGTTCTAATTGACTAATGCCAAATTATTAGAGAGCTAAGAATCTCTATTAGGTATGTATTTGGATTGTCTTAATTCTGTTTTTAACAAAAGCTGTATTAAATCCTCATTAAATAAATACTGTAGAACACTAATTTAAAGCACTATTGGCCTTTTCTGTATCCACACCAGGGGAATGTATAATATTCCAACCAAAGTAATGACATTTCACAGTACAATACCGAAGAACTTACTCTTTCTGCAGCTATTAACCCAGATGCAGTGAAAAATTGTTTTTTATGGCTAGTAGGAAGCATTCTCAACTCCCACAACTACATAATATTTCCAGTGTTCTGTCAAGAGGAAGGATTATAGCTGTGAAGATGCAGAGAGATTTAGTGTAACAGAATCACAAAGCTTTGAACTCCATGCCCTAATGATTTAACATAACTTACATCTGCTTTATCACATACTCACACTATAGAGTAGAAGACACAGTCATGATGTCAGAGCAGAGTCTCTAAAGATTGCAGAATATTTCATAACTCTAGTGTAAAACACATACCATCACCAATAAAACAAAACATCTTGTCACATCTCTCCAGCCAAATAGGGACACCCTGGTGATACCTGGATGTCAGACTCACCGAGGTGCTGCAGGGAATGATGCTGGTGTGCCCAGTATTTTTTCCTATTAGTGTTTCTGAGTCTGTTCCCAGCATGTGGGATGGAGAATGGGGGTCATTACGCTGATGGACATCATGCCTTTGTGATGAGGTGAGGGCATGTAAAATTTTGTGTCTAGCATGGATGATAATCATCTGCTTACTCACATCTCTCTGGAGTGTTCAGTGGAGTGCAGTATTTCACCTTATTTTTTGTCTTAAAGTGGTGTTTCCTCATTTCATCCCCTTTGCAGCTGCATTCCATGGGTTTAGAGGTGTGAATGCACGATATACATGGAAACACATAAGTACACTTTAGCTTCTATAGTCTGCGGAGCAAATTTGGGTTCCTTCAAGATCTAAGATACTCTATAAACGTACCAGGAGTCATAAGCAGGACTGCCTCCACAATCACCACCAAGGGGTTCTGCCGACCTCCCTCCTTCTGCACAGGAACATATTTCCTAATGGACTCGACCCATGTGACCTAAATGCATTTCTGGGATAACTCACTTTCAATAACATATTTACTTCCCTTATATCACACTTCATATCCCTTCCACAATGCTTATTAAGCTGTTTATCTCAAATCTTATCTCATACTTCAGACCCATACCCTATATCCACACCAGGAGACTTAGTTTGGACTTCCTTAGTCCGAACTAAGCAGTTTCTGGTTAGTTTGAACTAACTGCTTGTCAGTTTGAACTAAAAAAGAGCGACTAGTTTGAACTAAAGAATGCGGATATTTCAAACGAATCGCTTAGTTTGAATTTATTTAGTTTGAACTAGCGCTGCTACATTGCCCTAGTTCAAACTAAAGTTTGAACTAAGTTTGAACTAAGCGATTAGTTCAAACTAAGCTTTTGCTTAGTTCGAACTAAAAAATTTTTAGTTTGAACTAGGCAAAGCCTTGTGTAGACAAAGACCAAATTAGTCCAGTCCAGACTAAGCCTCATTAATCCAGATGAATTTGCTAGTGTAGACATAGCCATAGACTTTTGACTTCGCCCCCTATCCAGAAAGTTGTAGTTCCTGTACTGGTTGTACTTGCCATTCATACTGTAATTTATTTCTTCCCAAATGACCTCTACTCTGTACCTGGATGCACAGTAACTCTACTTATATAACACCATGATTGTCTGTTCCTTTTTAAACACGCTCTTAATAAAATATATTACCCTCATTAGCTGAGGGCTCTTCCCATGTTAAAGTGTAATCCACAAATTGTATGGCTGTTCTCCATGTTTAATCATATCACTTCAGTTGAGAGTCTGGACTAGTACAAAATGTTCATGTCTCTTTCTTGTTATATCTTTCTACTTTTCAATGACAATTCAGTACTATTATGAGAATTATCTGTAGTCCATTATCGCCTACTACCTCTAACTAAGACAAAATAACTGTAAGAAAATAAAATTCCATCATGCTGAAAATTACAAAAAATAGTTTATAAGGCTAATTGTGAGATAAATCCCAGGGTGTTGGTGGGAAACTCCAAGCCCAGCAGAAATGTCACAGATGTAGTCCTTGCCCCACTGAAGTGATATCAAAATTCCCAGTTTCACCTCAAGTCTCTATGATACAAAGCAAAGAGGCCACACATGCTCTGTGGTGGCTGTATTCTATCTCAGGACAATTATTTGCCCCTGGGTTGTGTGCAGTGGACCCAAGAGCTGCAGATCCGTAAGTCCACACTAAAGTGCAGATGTATGACCTTTAGGCTTCAAAAGCAACCAGGCTGAACGTGATTCCTACCCTCCCTCTCAGTTAGGCCGTATGGCAAGGGCAAAGGATTTCATCTGACCCCAATTCTGCATAAATCTCCCTCACCAAACCTTTTCACTCAAGAAGGCAAGTAGGTTGGTGAGGAAATCAGAATGTCACCCTGAGAACATTACTCAAGCAGAAATTACAAATCAAATTCCTATTCCACTATTAATGATCTTAAAGTAGAGCACATCATCAGATGACTTTATTATACATACCCCTCCACTCCTACAAATAGAAAGCTCAGGCAACTTTCCTCTTATCTTTTAGAGTTTATACAGTGCAAATTAAAACAGAAACAGTCATTACTTCCTAAACTGTCAGGTGTATTTTCTGCTTGACTATTTGAATGTGACATAACAGAGGTTTAAATGATACTCCTTTTTGCACCCCTCAGTTCATCATCAGATTAAATGCCTTTAGTATTTTGCAGAACAAGCAGAAGCAACTCACTGAGAGTACAATCGCCACAGTGAAAAGACAAATAAGCGCTTCACTTACATGTGCTAAAAATATAGTTGAGACACCTTCGATCGCAAGCCGCGTGATAAAATAGATTGTGTTGACTGAGCAGATGAGCAGCTGCTATTCAGCCTCCTTCACATTGGCAATGCCTGTCTCTCTATCTCTGTAAGAATAGTCAACTCCAGGACCTCGAAAATCATAAGATGAACCAAAAATAGAATCAGAAGATTGATATCAAAGCCAGGAGAGTTGTTGAAACTGACTCCTATGATTTGGGGAGATGGGTTCCAATCTTTTGACATTTTTTTTAAACTCACAGGAAACAATCCTTCCCTAGACAGACCTACCTATTCTGTTCTCCTGGCCCTTGTGATATATCTTATTTTGCATCAAATGAGAAGCAGTGCAGCCTAATTTGAAGAGAAGAGGATTGGGAGTCTAAGGTTTTTATAAGGCACTTGTCCCCATGGCATCCGGGCCCTAATCCAGCAGACACTCATGTACATATAGGCTCACAGACTGTAAGGTCAGAAGGGACCAATATGATCATCTAGTCTGACCTCCTGGCTCCTGCACAATGCTGGCCACAAAATCTCACCCACCCACTCCTGCAATAAACCTCTATCCTATGAATGAGTTATTAAAGTCTTTAAATAATGATTTAAAGACTTCAAAATACAGAGAATCCACCAGTAAGTGAGCTATGCCCCACGCTACAGAGGAAGACAGACAACCCCCAGAGCCCTGGCGAATATATCCCGGGAGAAAATTCCCTCCCAACCCCAAATATAGCCATCAGTTAAACCCTGAATATGTAGGCAAGTCTCACCAGCCAGTCACCCAAGAAAGAATTCTCTGTAATAACTCAGAACCCAGCCCATCCAACTTCCCTTCTCAAGCCCCTGTCATATCCACCACCAAAAGTCAAAACTCAGTCTAACGCCAACCTAGGCTGTCCCATCATACTGTCCCCTCCATAAATTTATTGAGCTCAGTTTTGAAAACAGTTATGTTTTTTGCCCCCACAGTTTGCCTTGGAAGGCTATTCCAGAACTTTATTCCTCCTCCTCTACTGCTGGGAGGTATCTCACCGACATCAGTGGTACTATTCATATGTTTAATTTATGTACATGTGTAATTGTTTTCAGTATCATGGTCCAGGTGCTGAGATTCAAAATTATATAAGATTGTGGTTTGGGTGCTATTCCTGATCGTGCCACACTCTTCCTCAGTGGCCTTGGCCAAGTCCTTAACCATTCCGTACTTCAGCTTCCCCCTCTTTAAAATGGGATCATTATTATTTACCTTTGGAAAGTGTTTTAAAGCACATAAATAAAATAAATTGAGTCCCATTGTTTGAAGGAAGACTTAATTATTAATCATAAATAATGAGTTTAAAATGACTTCCCTGCAAACCAAACCCACACAGTTTCCTTCAAGTCCTTTTCAGGTACTCATGATCAGTGACGTCAAGGGAACCAGGGATCTGATCTGCACTGAGCATGTCCTGAGAAGGGCTAAGGAGGAGTTAAGAATGATCTGTGTCTTGCAGAAACAAGCCTCAGGTGCATCAGCAAAGTAGGCAGGAGGGTTTTTGGAAGGAAATATGTTTTTGCCATCTAGACTTTCATATGCACAAGGTTACCTTGGCTAGGGTGACCAGCTAGCAAGTATCAAAAATTGAGATGAGGGTGGGAAGTAACAGGCCCCTATATAAAACAAAGTTCTGAATACTAAGGACTGTCTCCATAAAGCCACAGTATCTGGATCACCCAAAGCTTGAAGTTGAAAATTTCTTCACATATTTGGTGAAAAAAAAAAAAAAAACCCACAAATCCACTGAACATTCTGAATTTAATTTCCATTTTTCCTGAGGCAGCACTAAAAACATGTTAAGATAAAACAGCTCGTCAGAAGACGAAACTGTTCACTTAGCCCAGCTAAATGAAGGTTTTCATCTTTTATTAAACATGTACAGAGACTAAAAGATGCTACCTCAGAGCGGTCTAGTTTGAAGAAGCAAACAGATTCATTTTGTTAATTAGGCCATTAAAAACCTCATTTAGGTGTAAATAAGCGTGGGTCATTAAATCTTAATGTACAGTGTCAAAAACCTGCTTTAGACTTCCTATTCTTTAGTAAATGTAAATTCATGACCCTAAAGATTCATTAAAAATAGAACTAACACCAAAGAATTTTCTGTTTTGGATGAGAACATGCATGTATAATAGTAAGGAGAAGTAATATTTCCACTCAGCATTTATTTTATACATGATCACGTCTGAGGACAGTCCTGGGCCCAGGGGGGATCACTGAGACACAGCCTTCCTGCTCTCAGTTCCAGGGTACAGTCAAGAATGATATAATCAGTAATTCCTGAAGTTGCTACTCAATAGCTCCCAATAACAGCCATTTTTGTTAATGTTTCTGAAGCAAAGCAAGAGGTGGTGAATGATCACACCACCCATTTAGTGGCTGTAATAATCTGTGGTTTTAATAAGAACAGGAGCAGGCCCTTTCAGTAAAATAATGTAATGTGTGATTCCATTAGTGTTGCCTAATACACAAATAGTTCAAAAATATTAGGTGGCACAAAAATTATAGGCAGGGTTGCTAGCAATGTTTACTATTAAGGTTACCCAGCACTTCCCATTATAAGACCCTGTTTCTAATTGCCTGCAGCTTCACTGAACTAAAATCTCCCCAAGCCAGAAGCAAGACTATTAAGCTCTTTTACACCAGGCAAAAAGGCTGGAATGGTGTAAAGGGTGTGTGTGAGTATGAAGAGCTCACCCAATGTGTTCATCGGCTTCAGCTCAGACACATTAATTCCAGCAAACATCTGCTCTGGTTATTCACATGACAAACTGACATATTCCCTACCCATATCTGGTCTCCACACTTCCCTTTTCCTCCTCAAACAAGTCCTAGTAATTTCCTGAAGGTATGTAAGGTAAGGAAGGGAATCTGGGGACATCTTTGGGGCACAGAATGGTGAGTAGTAGAGGTAACTCTTTCAAGGCCTAATATATTCAGAGATTTTAATGACCATCGTAATCATTTAGTCTGACTTTCTGACCTCCATATTAACCTCTAACCTTCAAGTGAACCTGCAGTGTTTGCTCAGGACTAACTGAAATTCAGATAGGGTGCCTGCAGAATAGTTTGTTCGTTCTAAACTAGGCCAAACAGAATTAGCAACTAGAGGAGACAGAAGCGTCTCAAGATCTGAACATCCACAAAGCTCCTATATTTTACTTTTTTAGCGATGGCTACTGAAAACTTTGACAGTAAGTACTTGTGGAGGATGAAGACATATACTGAAATGTGTAACTCAGAGCAGGGGCATGGCTGGTGCTGGGCTTACGGGGCTCGAGCCCCGAGTCCCAGCACCTGAGCTCCGGGTCCACTGCTGGGCCGCCCACGGTGGTGGCACGCTTACCAGGCTCAAGCCCTGAGTTGTGGCGCGCTGAGCCCTGGGTCTTTTCCTGGGTCAGTGGCACTTCTAAGTCAGAGCCAGCATAAATATAGATTTGTATGAGCTGCCATCATTAGGGAGGTTGTGGCACTGCTGCAATGCCCAATCTGTTGTACAGTGACTCTCAGGGCCATTCGGTGATCCCAAAATCAGACATTGGTGCATAATGATTTTCGAGTTCAAATACATGAAAACTCGCATTTTGACGTAAAAACTAGATTTTTAAGAACTGCATTTTTAAAAAAAAAAATTAAAGTTTTCACTCAAAAATAGCATAATTTTTAAATGAAAATGGGTCTCGTTTCATTCAGAAAGATCCAACAAAATCTGGATCTGAATGAAAGGCTAAAAATTGACTTCTTCAAAGTTTGGAGAGAGTTAGATTCAAGGTTTTGGTTTCATCATTTTCCAGTTTCAAGCATTTGAAGTTTAAATTTGCATTCATTCTTCCTGATTTACATAAAGCCAAACATGTTACACCTACAACACAGGCCCATATATATGCTTCATATACAAATTCGTTTCTTCCTTTGTATTCAACAACCTTCCCTCAGCAAGAGGGGTGACAAGATATAATGCTCATATGGAAGTACTAAATAAGAAAGATTAGTGCTTGCACAGATGACAGTGCAGCATACAAAATTATGTGCATGGGCTATACATGTGGCCATGGTTATTACAGTTACACAGGAGAAACGATTGTTCCCATTGTACATGTTCTTTGGAAGTGTATGGCACATACACGGTCAAGCATGACATGAGAAAATTCATCAAACGATATTTAAAGATACCTTTGGGAGCCACTCAGTTTTCTGATGCCTCTACAAAAAGAGGACTAATTGCATCTGCATAGTTCAACCATTTTAGATGGTTTATTTTCCAGTGCTTTTATCTGCAGTGTATTAAATATTTACTATACATAGAGGAATTGGTAAAAGATGTCAGATAATTAAAGATTAATCAATCAGAAATGATTCAGTGTTTTAAACAAATATGACACGGTTACATTTTAGTTACACACTTGTTTAGAGTGATCCTTTATCATGTCTGTAATGCATGTTTGCTTCAACTGTATCAGAGGCCAGTTTTTCCAAGCACTGCTGTACAGATGTCTGCTAAAGGCATTTACCATCTCAAATAGCTTACAGAGTTATCAAAAATTCTGTGTGGCATTTAATTATCTGCATTTTGAAATACCTGCAGTTAAAATGAATGGTTAAAGTAAAATATTAGGTAATAATCTAAATCACTGATAATTGTTCCAGTATATATTGAATGGTTGTTGCTATAAATACAATTGATTCTAATGAAGATACAGAGATTTCATTTGAAATTGTGTACACACTATACCCATCTGAATACATCCTTCATGAGACGAGAAAAATCAGTGGAGTTAATTGAGTAATAAAGCACACCAGGTGGTGTGATTATTATGAGCTGAACATACCCATTGAGAATTAAAAGGCACAAGTTATGGCTGAATTCCTTCAATCCCCAGGTAATTGGAGCATCTCATGTTAACACTGTGAATTGTCTATTTGTAATGACTAAAAAGTTAATGATAATTGGACAAATATGTAATTTTCTACTTAAAGGTGATGCATTTTCTTAAGCAGAAATTGTGTCTTTGATAGTTAAGTTGGCATGTGGTGGTTTGTTTGCAGGTTGATTTCCATCTCCACCCCCATTTTTCTCCCAGGAAATATCACAAATTCTGAAGATTTAAGACAGATTCTCTTTGAAATGTTTTGTACAGTTTTGGAACATGTGTGTAATTTATTAATATCTTCTATCTAGCTTAGCTTCAGTTCTGAAATTAATATTTACCGGAACTCATGGAAGGGTTAATACAACCCATTTGTACTATGGGTCTAGTCCTTTGCTCACAAAATCCCCCTTGGAAGAACTGGGCTCTGAATGTTATTCATGGGACTTTTGAGAGAGTACTAGGGTAGTGGTCCCAAAATTCTGGGGGCAGGCCCCATATTGGGGTGCAGAGGAATGTCCAGGGGAATATGATGGGGCCTAGTTCAGCCCCTATGGATGGTCAGGGAGAGTAGCACCACTTAGCCCTGCTTTGTACACAGCTTTGCCCCAGCCAGCTCCTGACCAAAGCTGCAGCCCCAGCTCCACTTCTGGCCCCTGCCACGGCTCCTGCTCTGAGCTCCCAGCCTCTGCCACACACCCTGGCCCTGCTGTGACGACACTCCCAGTCTGGGGGACACAGCCACATTCTCTTACTGGTAAGAAGTGTGCAAGAGGAAAAATTAGGAGATGCTTGTTTTAGAAGCTTGATTTTTGCCTGGTGCTGAGCACTCTTGCCTCAGTCAAGAAAGCACTGATGGATTTGTTTAACTTCAGATGTGTGAGTTGTTCCAGGAAGCTCCACAGGACTCCTCATGTGCTCAAGCATTTTCCCTGATCAGAGCCTGAGTACTCAACAGCTTGCAGGATCAAATCTTGGATGAAGATGCTAGAAGTGTGTAGCTTGGAGAAGAAATATTTGATTTTTTTTCAACATGTTTTGAAACACACAGACTGCAAAATTACCACTCATTCATCTCTCTGGGATTATAGGAAGGACGTGCAGCAGTCAGCAATCTTATCCTACCAAATTTGACATTGCTTGGCACTCTTTTAGGTGCCTTTTGATGTTTTATAGAAGAATTCACAAGTAGCACTTGCTGGATTATACAATCTCATTTTACTGTTTGCTAAAAATTTTTGCAGGCAAAGTGATTTGTTGACTAGTGATAAATTGGAAACAGGTGGTCCCCTCACTGATCTGTGGCTATAGTGAGCAAAAGTCTTGTTTCTTCATGCTTGTGGAAGGGCCTGATGCAAAGTGCATTGATATCAATTGGATCACACTCTAAATCAGAGGAGTAATTGCTTTGGGATCCATGAAGTTGCACTGAAATAAAGGAGAAAAATCAAGCCTACTGTTCACAGAACTATGTTGATAGTATCCTGAAACTGAGGCTATGTTTATGCTGACGGCGGTAAAATCGCTGCTATCAGTGGACTCTTCCGGGTGTGATTAAGCGGCCTGTCAAGACTGCTTAATCTCTCTGGAGTTCGCAGTAATAACTCCAGTCCCGGCAGTGGAATAGCGCTAAGTCAGACGGACAGCATTGCTGTTCACCTTACTGCAGCATGTAGGGTGAGATAAGGAGCATTACAAAGGTGACGGGGAGATATACAAGGTATTTTACGTTCCTTGTGCACCTCCTGTCGACTGCTGCCAGAAAGTGCTAGGGGCGCATGTAGATACATGGAGGCATGGGGCATCAGTTTGAAACAGCTTGTGCTCTGGCCCAGAGTTTTTGTGGTCTTTCCTCATATGCAAATCTCACACTCTCTCTCACCAGCTTTGTTTAATTTTTCTGAGGTTTTACAACTCCCCATTCTATTTTTGTAAGGCTTATTTACCAGAAGTTGAAAACACTATTCTAGAAAGGGGCTGCAATGATTGTGCTGAATAAGGACATTAAATATATCAAACACATATTGGTTTGCGCTATCACAAATGAGAATAAATAAGAAAACTTCTCCACCTTTCACCAATCAAACTAAAAAGACTTAGTCTTTCTGCTTCAAATGAGGTATTTCCAGATGAACATGTATTAAGTCTAAAAAGCTTCTAGAAATCTATTTTCTGTGGGTTTGGCCCATGTCTCTTTCTCTGTTGTAATGATTGTGGAGATTGCATTGGAACTGGTATTGATCAAATAACAATGGGTAACATTTTTAAATGATCATTGCCCACTTCTTTGTAATCTAAATGTGAGGTCACTGATAAAGTACATACATAAACGTCTAGGTTTAGTGAAATAAAATGATATTCTGAAAAGGCAGTCTGGCTAACCATTGCTTAACTGACCAATTAACACTCTTCTTCAGATCACTGCTCTTTCCTGTTACGATGCAAGCTATTCCATGAGCTACTTCAGCTTAGACGAATAGTATTCAATGTACTTCTTAGTTATAAACAAGCTAAGAAATGGTTCATGCACAGGCAGCCTTTTTAACTTCCTTTTATTAGAATGATTTCAAGCTAGTTCTTTGAGTGCTCCCTGGTCAATTAAAAAGATAATTCAAAAACCAACTTTTCTTCACCCTTCATTGGTCTCCTTTAATTGCACATTTGACAGACAGACACCAGTAATGGTTCCAATTTAAGAGAAACTCCAGGACAAACTAGATTGATCTGAAATCGGTACTTAACTGGCCTTGGGTTGGTCCTTTGCTCAGAGGTGAATTTCACTCTAAGGGCTTGTTTCTACTAACACTTACTCATGCTAACTATTGTTTTTCCCTATGAATAGGGTCCATGGTTTTTACTCATAATGATTTCTCACCACAGCTATTCTCTGACTTTCTTCCTCTTAGTTTATATACAGAAGCCATTTATTTCCTTGATCACCAGTCATTTCACTGATTACATTTATTCTACCTTTCCCTACTTACCTTTTGAGAAATATGACAAGCTTTTATTAAAGAAAGCATGACTTAAAAATATTAAGCTGACAGTTCATTTTTGTAGTAAAATATCAGCAAACACTTCAGGCAATCCTCACACACGCTTCCCTGTACTTCCCATATGTACAAGATCATTGCAATTTCTCAGAGTACTTTAATTGAATTAGTGCCACTGTCCATGGGTTAAATAGTAAGCAATTTTATTTACACTACAGTCTCCTTATAAAAACCAGTTACTAATCTTCCATAACTGTTGGTCTTTGAGATGTGTCCCTCACATGCAGTCCACCCTAGGTATGTGAGTGCCACGTGCACACTGTCAATGGAGATTTGTAGTATCCATTGATCTGATTCTAGTGCCCTCTGGAGCCACGCATATATGCCCTGATATGAGGCACAGCCAGTCACACCTCAATTCCTTATTGCCAGTTACTCTGCCAGCAGGGTAAGAAGGTGGGTCATGGAATGGACATGAGTAGCACATCTTAAAGGATAACGGTTATGGAAGATTAGTAACCATTTTTCTTCCTTGTGTGTTTGCTCATGTCCATTCTATCCTAGGTGATATTCGCAAGCAATATCCCCCAAGGCAGGCTGAGAGTTCATGGATGCACTGACTGCAGCACTGCTCTCCTGAAACTGGCATTGTCTCAGGCCTCCTGGATGATGGCATGGTGACCAGGACATGAAGATATGAACCAATGACCAGGTTGCTACTTTGCAGAAGTCCTGGACTGGGACCTGCATGAGGAACACCACTGAGGCTCTTGTGGAATGACCTGTCCTGATGGCAAGAGGAGGGATATCTGCCTGTTGGTAGCAAGTCCAAATACAGGCAGTTACCAGGATGAAATCCTTTGGGTCGACCCACATAGCCCTCTCATTCTTTCCTCTATTGCTATGAAAATTTGTGTGGTTTTGCAGGCTTAGTTCCCTCAGTATAGAAGGTGAAGACCCACCTGACACCCAACATATGAAGCTGATGTTCCATGCAACATTAGTACAGTTTTGGTAAGTAGACAGGAAGGAAAATAACCTGGTGTGCAAGTGTAACCTGAAACACTAGTTAGAAACCTGAATAGTCAATGACTGGTATAAATCAGCTACATGTTATTTGGTTATCAGAGTTTAATGTGACCTCTGTGCAAACTTCTGGGTTTCAGTGCTGCCATGTGCAACATCCAGCTTGTCAGGTGTAGAACTGTAGTGAGCTGTGTGCCAAACAAGAGTGCCAGGGGCCACACTGTTGCAGATGTGCAGAACAGTGGAAAAATAGATCATAAATATCCTGTGCACCTGAGCTCTCTGTCACAGTGGCAGCCTGTATGCATATGTCCCATTTATTGTTCCTGACATCAGATGGACGAAAGCATATAGACTTACCTGTAGTCACTGATCCTGTTGCTTGTTCCTGATCCTGGTCCCATCGTTCAATGGCATCTCTCTGGTGTTGGTTTCTGTTAATGAAGGAAACCCCATTGTATGTTAGCCCTTGGTTATCATATGAGACTAGGCTTCAAGCCTAGATACTTATATGTTGCTGGTTTCATTATCCTTTGTAATAAAACCCCTTTCTTCTTTTAATCTAATCGAAATTGTGTCTGTGCTGTCTGGGTGAGTGGGTGATAGATATTGTGGTCTTTGGGACAAACCTGGAGGGTCCAGCTAAATTATAAAATTAAGCTGCTTGAGTTATCTTGGGTTTGGAGGTGGGCCCATTGGTCACAGGTCTGGATTTGAGGTCTTTGTCTCAGCCAGCCCTTGGAACTTTTGGTAACATGAGTAGAGGCATTTGAACCCTTTCATTAGTACATAATACTTTTTCTTCATCCTCTTCAAGGAGGAGAGCAGAAAAGAACTTGGTCACAGAGCCTTGACTGGTCCCATCACCACCTCCTTGGTGAGAAAGGCTGCTCTGGAAGCAGCTGCTAAACAGCCAGAACATCAATCAAGTTGTGATATCTTTTTTGCTCCTCAATTTCTAAATTCAGATTCCCAGTGACCTACTTCAGAAGGTTCAGATGGGCCCTGTGAGCCCCCTCTATCGGTGTTCTATTTCCTGTGCTTACCAGTCAGCACCCTCTTTTGGTCTGCTGTTTCCTGTGCTTCTTCCTTGGCACCACAGACTGTGAAAAGTACTAGGAAGAGCATGGTGCTGGAGGGGAGTGCTTCACACCAATGCTGAAGTGCTTGGCTCTGAATCAAAGTGGCTCAGCTCTGAGATTGGTCTGAAGCTGACCTCCATTGGCTGAAAGTCCCTGATTTTTCAGTGTAGGGTCTAAACTTGCAGCAGACTTGGCACTTGTCCTTCACATGGGTCTCCCCCCATGTAAAAGATTGCAGCTAGGGGGCCCTGATACAAGTAGCTGCAGATTGTGTGTGTCTGAAGCAGCTAGGGACCCCGATAAGGCAGAAGCTGTTTATGTGTATCTGCCTGCTACAGACCATGGAGGTCAGTTCCAACCGGTCCAAATGCTCACCTGTGTTTTGCAAAACATATCTTGTTCTTGCCAATGTAAAAGTAGAAATTATCATCTGTGCCAATAAGAAGCTGCCAGATTTTGTTATTGCCCTGCCTAATAAATATGCAAAGGTAAACATGTTGCTAATGTAATAAAAGAGTCTGTAATACGTCACGGAGGCACAGATCAGCTCCTGCTCTCCCCGTGAGGGCTCTTCTGTAATAAAGAATTAGCTTTGCTGATGCACTCAAGTCTTTTGGGTTTTTTAGACATTTTATTTAACACCCACGCACTTTAAGAGGTGGGGTGTGGGTCACTCACTGGCATTGCTTTGCCACCAGAAGGGCATGACTTGAAGCCTGGGGAGCAGTTTCTCAATGACAGGAACTAACTATTTATACTACTGTACATGCTAACACTAAAATAGTTATAAGAATTATGTACACTAGATTACAAAAACTACAATTATATGAAGCAAAGTCCAAACCACGAAAGCTCATGCGATAAATAATTTTATTAGTCTTTAAGGCTATGTCTACACTTGGAATGTAGTTCCAATTAATGAGGATTAATTTGAACTAAATTAGTGCATGGCTACACTGGCTTTCATTAATTCAAACTAAGGACTTCCTTAGCTCAAAGTAATGAATGCTTACTTCAAAGTTATAAAGCCTCCCTTAACTTTGAAGTAACTGTTAGTTTGAACTAACTGAATGGAACCATGTTAATTTGAACTAACTATTAGTTCTAATTAATGTGGTTTGCCCTTCCTCCTCCCAGGGTGTCTTCCTCGTTCTATGTATTGGGTGGGGGCATGGCCCTTTTTAGGTGCCATGTTGCCCCAGTTCCCATGGTGTGCCCTTCCTAAATTGAACTAGGAAGTCCTGTCCATGTTAGTTTGATTTGGGTTTCTAGTGGGGCCATGTTAGGTCGAATTAACTTACCGGTAGGTTGAATTAACCATTATTAGTTCATATTAATTAATTTGAACTAAGTTAATTTGAACTAACCTTCCTATGGGTAGACACAGCCTAAGTGCCACAGGACTCTTTGTTTGTTTTACTGAACTAGACTAACACGGCTGCCCCAGCAAGAGGAGCATAACTCTCATAGGCAGTAAGAAGGAATGGAGAGGGTGCTGGACAAGCATCAGTCTTTTTATTGGTACATGTGTACACAGCTCCAGAAGGCACTAGAATTGACCCAACCAATATCCCTAAGGGAAAAATTTCCATCAACAGTGCACAGGGTTCACACACATCTATCATGGAATGGAGATAAGCAAGCACTCAGAGAAGAACATGAGATAAATATCTATAGTCATGTGTCACCAATCTTCATTATGTTTTTCTTTCCAGTTTCCAAACTCTTGAAGAATTTTTACTGCGTTTAAATGTTACCAGTTCAGTATAAATATTTGCTGGCTGGTAAATATTTCAGTTTAAGAAAAATATTCACACAGTTAAACAAAAGCTCAAACAGGAGAATAAGGGAGAAATACTGCTCATGTTACTCACATAAATAATCTCCTGGACCATACTTTGTCAGCTTCACAGCCAAAAGAGACCATGATGATTATTCTAGACCAATGATTTTCAAACTTTTTTCCTTGGGACCTAGTTGAAAAAAAATCATTTATGCCCATGACCCAACAACTATATCTCTCAGCAGTGTGTTCAAGTCTTTCAGCGGTGACAGCAGTGAGCGCTGCGACCCCGTACCGGGTCCTAACACATGGTTTGAAAACCACTGATCTAGACTGACTTCCTGCATAACATAGGCCATATAATTATTCTTGTAGATAAGACAAATAGGTTTTCACCGAAAGTCTCTTTTTTTCCCCCTCCTAGTGTATGATTACGGAATGATGCTGCAAAATACAGGACATTACTTACAGCCCCAGGGGTAAGCACAATTGTTTTCAGAGCAGCTACAAGGAAGGAACTGGGACTTTCAAGGGACAAAGGCAGGTTACAGTGAAGTGAATAAAGAGAATTATGCACGAGCAGGATCAAGCATCTGCAGTATACATTGCAACCCTTCTTCAAGCGAAGGTATTGGACTCGAATAACCAGGAAAAGAGTCTGTCCCCTGTTTGTACTCCCAAGCCTTAGAGTGTCAATTTAGGAAAGGTCTCTTTTCTTTCAAAAGTAAGTAGAGATAGAAGATGTATGACAGAGTGAATGAAAATACATTGGATGAGATTTTCTAAGAGGATAAGAAGTTAGGTACATGAACTCCCATTGGAACTGAATGGGTGCTGGATGCTTAAATCAGACATTTATGAAAAATCCCATCCATCTTATTTTGTACATTCAAGGAACTGCATGTGAAAGCACTGCTCAGATGGCCACTGCCACTGTAGATGCTATAGTATGTGCATGATCTGTTTCAAAACCCTTTAATATTAAGATATGAAATTTGCTTCCCTACACATCAAAAATAGGACCTGTTTCAAAATCCGAAAGAAGTCTGACACCACTAGAGTGGCAACACCAAATAAAGTCAGTTTAACCAAGAACAGTGAATTGAGATAGCATGTAGCAACTTTACAAAAAGTTTGGTCATCTTTTTATGATAATGACAGCAATGGTTTTTCTACACAGGAGACCAGATTATGCTACCTTTAGTCAAGGAAAGTAGTACCTAACTCCATGAGCACATGAGCTTCACTGAGACTCCTCATGTAATAAGATACTACTCAACAAATGTTAAGAGTGGTGGAGTCTGGCCCCATATCAGCTAGATATGAAACCCTGGATATTCAGGTTGAGAACAATTTTTGGAAATCTGTATTCATGATCTTGTGATCTCATGAGGTCCCTTCCAACCCTATTTTATTCTATTCTATCTTATGGAAACCTGAGATACTATGAAGGTTGATAACTATGAAGATGCAGCACTGCTACGTTCATGGCTTCATTGGCCATGTATCTTTAATGGGCTTGATGGGATCATCAAAAGAAATTACTAAATTCATTCTCAAGGTTTGAAGTTAATGGATGAATGGTGGGACAGAATGAAATGAAATCACCCCATCGTGGCTAATATATTGAAAGTGTGTACTGGTAAGATTCATGCTTCAATGAGGGATACCTGAAAAACCAGGTCAGAAATTGAAGGAAAAGGGGGAAAAAGCTTAAAGTGAAATGAACATCCAAAAAAAAAAAAAGAATAAATCACAATCCAGGAACAAACTGGATCTGATGTACAGTTCTTTCTAACGGCGCTGTTAAGAGGGAAGAGAGCTGTTCTCAGCATGATATGTGTGCAAAACCAGAATGTGTCAGCTTGCTCAATCTTACTTGCATAAAGGATCAACTGGTGACATTTGCTGGCAAATGGTGACCTCATTCTCCCAAAAAATTAATACATTAGAAGAGACTTATATTAAGTGACACTTGGGTTGTAATGTGAATGGCATTCACTCCTTCCCGACTACAGGAAAAGTGCCTGTAATGAATTTAATAGTTGCCTTAAAAGTTATGCTGATTAATTAAAATCAAGGCCTTACTAACTACAATAAAAGCTTAAGTAATTTTGGAGTGTCATATGCTATACCAACTGAACTGTCCTATTGCCTTGATCTATTGGTTCAATACTGTTCAATCATTAGAAAGGCCTTGGGACATTTTTGAACATCTAGGGAGAAGGTGCACAACTTTCCAAATAGATAGAAAACAGCAAAAATATTAAGAATATAGGACACATATTATGAGTTTAGGATTAGGTACCTGGCAGGTACCTAATTAGGTACCATCATTAGCCATCTACAAGAGGTCAGCAACAAGCCAGTATGGCTTGTGATTTATTATCCATACCTATAAATAGCTCAGGTAAAATACAAATAAATGGTAAGCAACAGAAATTTTATATTCTATTAATTTTCAGGCGGTCAGTGGCATGGACAGAGTAACAACTATTGGATGTGGTTTGAGTTATTTTGTGGTCATTCTGCTGTTCACTGTATTGATTGATTTTTAAGATGCTTTGCTTCAATATAAACCTTTTTACTTGACCCTTGCCACAAAAAGGAAATAGAGAAAGATTTGAGGAACAGAAATGCATTATTTTTGGAGAATCATTGCTACTTACTTGAATGAAATGTATCATGATGAAACTATAATGATTATTTTGGATCAACATTGTGTTTGTTCCTCTGCCAGTGGGATTCTAAGCCAGCCAAATGTCATGCAACAGTAAAATAATTCTAGCTACACTGTAAGTACTTTTCTTTCAAAAAAAAAAAAAGATCACTATATTATAGAAAATTCAGTTCTTATTAGACCTATTTGAAATACAATTTAAAAAATCCTGGTATGATTTATTGGTGGAGGGTAATATTCCATCATGTCCAAGCCTACTGAGAATTTTTAATTAGCTGATCATTAACCCAAGGGACTCTAATGGCTCTGATAATGCTATTAGTGTCTATTGGGTCAATCCAGATGCTCTGCATGCACTATAAATCCATAAGCTAAAAACCCTTTTGAATCTGTTTATATCCTGCTATGCTTGTAACCTGTTCCTCCTTAGGGAATTCCAAGTTGTTGGTTTCACTTTAATTTATTCTATTCTATTATGCATAAAAAGCGAAACCTGAATGCTCCCCTGAGAAACCATAAATGCCAAAATGCACAGGGGACTGGATAACTGAGGGTACTGGCAATGGGTTACCATGCTTTTTGCATTCTTTAAATCTGTTCTAGGTCACTAGTAGCTGAAGTCAAGCATGTTAAATGAAAAGAGTTTGCAATGAATAGGAGGGCAAAACCACAAACAAGCTATATGGAGATCAGATTACACTTTCATTCCTTGAACCGGCTTCTCTAAGTCAGAACTAGTGCTCAGAGTGGGGAAACATCCAGCTATCTAGTCTATACCCTTCTACTTGTTAATAAAATAAAATCAAATCAAATCCAGGGTTTTATTTTCAAGGGCTCCTAATCTGGTATCTGATCTAAACACTGCATTCACATAAAAGTGTCTGTAGAAACAAAACAGTGCAAGTGTGTGAATTTGGGTCATCCTGTCACAGGCATAAGCCATACTGGCTTGTGCCATTAGAGTCCCTCAGCATTTACAAGCTCAGCAGGTTTGTTTTGGGTTTGAATGACAGACCTCTAAAGAAAGCCATTTGTTCTGAGAGAAGTTACAAGAGCAGTCTACATCTGTGTACATGTAAAGCTGTTCTCTCTTACCAATAATAGTCTTATAAAATATATAACCACACCTATCTTGTCTCTCAATCACTAATTTTAGCATGTAGTATTGTGGGCTAGGGAAGGAAGGATACAACAGAAATAAGGTCTATATAAATCTACTGAAGGAATAATGCTTTATACATACAGGAAAGAGCAATAAAACCAACCCCTATTCTACATTAGATATTAACACTTCCAGGTTCAATCTAAAATTCTACCATTTACAGCATTATAAATGCACTTCCACAATATTTCTGATCACAACAGAGATTTCCTTAAAAAAATTGGGACTTCCAGATCTTTCTCTCCGATGGTATCGAAGAGGAAGTCCCTAACTTGGATTCTTTAGGCTTGTCAGACCCACTGCAGTTATTTCCACACAATACCGCCACTAACAAGACGTCATGTAATATGTCTCAGCTGCACAGATACACCTGGTTAGCATAAAGTCAACCTTCCCACCTCCGTGGATATGTCTGCTCTGTTCCTAGCCAAGTCCACAAGTGAGAATATTTCCAATTTACTTGCCTGTTCTTGGGAGCTCCGAGGATTATTATAGTTATTTTAGTTACTGTAGTGCCATGAACTCCCAGGTATGAACTAACACTCGGTTGTGCTAGGTGCTGTACCAACATAGAATAAAAACAGTCCCTGATCCAAAACTGTGTATCTTTCATGATCTTCCTGCACATGGTGAATCCTAACATCTTTTTCACTGGCAAAACTTGCTTTTTAAAAAGTACCTTTTACAGAATATAATGTGGGAAGGTGGAAGAACATCTAAATTACTCCTGGTTTTTATTTGATTGCATTATAATTGTTACATTGTTAAACTAAAATTCACAAACTGATTTTTTCCCTGCCCCTCACAACAAAACACATTTTCTGTAGACTCAGAGACTTTATCTGCCAAGTCTCATCTCAATGCAAATTGTAATAGCCAAGTTATAAACCCTGAACCTAGGGGTTTATAACTCCAGCAGATCTTTACTATGACTACACAAGTAGTACTGCTATAATAAAACACATCTTTGATATTAAATTATATCAGGCATTACATACACATTAAATAAATGTTTTAAGGCTCTTCCCTGTAAGTGGCAGATGTTATGAATAATAATCCATAAAATCCTTCTGAATCCTAAAAAGGTGTTTTCTATAAAGCTTTCAGATAAATCTTTAACAGAGCTGTGGCACATTGAATAGTGATTATGGTAAATCTGTAATAGTGTTAAACTATTAGAGTTAACTAAAACAGGATTTGATACAGTAGAAGCATTATTTATGGTAGTAACAATATTTTTCATCCAGATCATTTCACTATTTTTAGGCTAAGCAAAGCAAATGTCTACCATGTATGTATTGAATCTCTGCAATTTTGTTGCACAAGCAGAAATTTATGTAAATTATCACACATTCTTTTGCATGAAGCAACGTGCAACATCTGCCCTCCATTTATGTAACAGAATGGAATGTAGTCATCATAAGATAGAGACTCAGCAACAATGACCCTGTCTTTTTTATTCTCAGAGTATCTATAAAAAACAAATAAAATACAATAAGTTACTAGAAAACTAAACAGCTTTGAAAATATGGTCCCAGTGGATCTTGATGTACTGTGGTTCGGTAGTGCTTAAAGATGAAGACAAAAGCCAGTTGCAATAAACTGGTTCAATAAAAGTTAATTAACCCCTCGGGCTGGCAGTTGCAGACTGCCAACAATGTTACACGCACCAGAGGATGATATCTGTAAGCACGAAAGGGTTAAATGAATGTACAAGAGTATTTACATCAAGTGACGATATTAACTGGTAATGCACATGATAGCAAATTTTCTGCTTCATTGTGGTTTCAGAAAGAGGTTGTAAAGGATTTTCTGTTTTCCTGCTGTGCACTGACAACTCTCATGAACAACACTGGAAAGGGCACACTTCTGGAATAAAATCTGACTGAAAAGAGTATGAAAGGGATAGCAAGAAGGGCGATGAATAAGACAAGGTGCTGAAGTCAAAGGTAACTGGGAAATGATTTACATTGTATACATTTTAATGAATAAGTAAAACTTTATTCATTAAAATTAAAGAGCCAGTAAGGACTAGTTCAAAGGAAATTGGGAAGTTTCTATATTTATAGATAACTGTTATGTACTGTATGAAGCTAATGGTGTGATTTGACATTTACTGATGCTAATTTTCTGTACAGAGAACAGTCAACTAGCATAACACTCTAGTAAATCATAACTAATGTAATTTTAGTTGGTGCTTTTTTTGTGATGGTACGTAAGGGTATGGTGTACCAGCACCATTTTTGCTGACCCCACTGCCCAGCTGGGGTGGGGGTGGGGTCAGCAGGAGAAAGGAGAGTATTGCCCCTTCTTCTCTCTCTCTTTTTTTTTTTAAGCCAAAAGAGCACTAGAGAGAACTATATGGGATCTGCTTCTACGATGCATTCCACTGCATGAAATGCAGAAGTCAATTGTGATATAGTTTCAAATCACTTGACCCACGAATAAGGCTCTACCACATGTGAAGTAGACTATAGCAGCCGTTTAATGTCATATGGCAACACCAGATAACAGGAAGTAAAAAATTAACCAACCAAAACCCCTTTAATAATGTATGTACAATTGGCAGAATCACTTAAGGCGTTATCTTGTGAACGCTGCTGAGGTTAGTGGTTACCACTGTCAGGTGTGGTCCCATTCATGACAATAAGTCAAATTCTCAACAGCAGACGTTTACTATTTAAAGCCCTTTGACTGGAATATGGCCAGAACACCAGGAATTCCATGCCTACAATAGTTGTTAGGAACTTAGTTTTAAGTCTCACAGCAGTCAGCAGTTTCGGCACCATAGTGCTCCTTGACTTTACGCCAGACACTGGTTCAGTATCGACTCAGGTTAAGAGTGCCAGATACTGAATGCAGGATAACCAGCCATCTCAGTATTACCAGCACCACCCCAATATTAGAGACTTAAACTCAGATAGAGAATTTTTCACACTTGCAATATGCTCACCCTAGCTGAATTGTTCAAACTTCCTTCCTTCAGCCTCCTGACTTTCCACTAGTGGTCTCCAATTTGTATAGTGATGAGACCCTTCCCCTGATGAGCCTCTGAGATAATAACACTAAGTGAAAATATCATCAGCTACAAATCAGATTCTGTGACTGGTGTCTACAAGCATTTGTATGGGAAAAAGAGCAAATACAAAAATTGGGATCCCAAAATGGGTGCAAGTTTAGAAGCCTTGTTGAGCCCTTTTTCAATATGTGCCTTGAGGTATTTAAACAGCTAAATTCTTTTGCTATTTAGCCATTATTAAAGGAGAATGAAAATTGCTAATGATCCCTGAAACTGGACTCTGCAGCCATTTATTTATGACCATCCTGCAGACACTCCATGCATGGTGGCTGCAGGATCAGAGGTTTAAAGCAAAGCAGTTACACAATGTGCAGTGGATTGTCATCCAAGGAGGTTAACATTATATTGGCATTTGCTAATTTATTGATCATTAAAGCAACAGAATCGAGAGTTGTGTGCCTGATCTGTATGCTGTTAACATAGACCAGGCTCAGTGCGTGTGGGTATAGTTTGCCTCTCACTTGGTGGAGTGCAAGTGAATTAATTACTCCAGTGGGTATATTGCTCTTATACAATCAGGCCCAGAGTCTTCCTTCAGTTACCTCAGTTTGATACAGTTAGTTCAGTGGAGATGCACAGACAGAGAGATCAGTCATCCCACTATTATAGGGACTGTGCCCAGCTTTATTTTACATAGCCAACTATTACCCTTTCCCCTCAGTATCCTCCCCCACCTCAAAAGAGAGTCTTGATTTTTCACACAGGGATAACTGTGAAGAGCTTCTGGCCCAGTATTCTTTTTTATTTCTTTCTGGATGCAACTTAAAGACAAATTCGGTTTTGAACTGCATGCATGTGAAACTGGAGTAACTCCAGTGAACACAGCAGAGTTACCATAATAGATTATATAACTGAGAGCAGAATTTAGCCCTGACTATTCAATAATACAGGCAACTCTTGGTCCTGAGTCAAAAATGATCAATTTGTGCATTCCCTTTTTGGCTTCATCAGAGTGAAAGAAGGATTATGGTGCCCTTTAGAGGAGTATTAACTCTTTTCTATTTTGTCATTTGCCTTTAAAGTTGCATCCAACAATAGGGCAGTTGCAGAGTCTGCCACAGAATACAGAGTCACAGAATGAGGCTGCTGCTTTAGAAACTAGTGTCTCCATTGTGGGTGAATTTGACCTTACAAATTTAAGAGGACAACGAAGATTTAGAAGGTGTTAAAAGCAATCCACAAAACTTCTGAACAAAAAAGGTTCATCTCAACCTAAATGCAGTGGGAAAAATTTGGTTTTTAACAACTCTAAGATCCAAAGGGGAAGCTGTATTAGTCTAGTTCAGTAAAACAAAAAAGCACAACCAAACAAGGAGTCCTGTGGCACTTAAAAACTAACAAATGAACTCACTAAGTTCCCTCATCTTCAAAGTTTCTGACAAAGTGGGATTTTTCCCATAAAAGCTCATGCAATGAATTTATTTTTTAGTCTAAGTTCCATGGGACTCCTTTGTTTGTTTTAACAACTCTAAGTCACTGAAGTGAATGAGGTTGTAGGAGACAGCTAAGTAGTTTGAAGTTGGTTTGAACTAACCACTTTTTTCAGTTCAAACTAGCTGCACTATTTTAGTTCAAACTATATAGGTCGAACTAAAAAAAGTGTGACTAGTTTGGACTAAAAAAATGCAGTTAGTTCCAGCTAACATCAAACTACTTACTTTGGACTAAGCAAGTCTGAACTAAGCTTTTAGGTGCAGACATAGCCTTAGAGACGCAAATGCCTCTAGTGTAGACAAGATCAAACCTTTGATCAAACCCTGGGTCCTTTATATCAAAAACACATGCCTCTGTTACATGCTCCAAAGTAGAATTTAGTTAGTTGGGATTAAGTCATAGTTTGTTATAGTCACAGGGACCAGCAAGTAGTGAAGATATGATCATACATGGTCTTAGCCACTGTATTTGAAATGAATGTATAAAAAAATGCTAGATTTGGAGAATGCACTTTCTAGATACTTGGAATATAGACCATTTATGTTGGTCTGATAAGAGTAACTGATGATGAGGTTGGTGGTGGTGAACTTGAATCATCTCTTAGATCATATAGAGAGGTATTCTACTGAGATATCAGATCATTTTCTGCACTTTTCTCCTTGAAATATACTACAAACTAATTGTAGACTATTCTACCATTTGTCAATGGAGGGCAAGGTTCTGAGAGCAGAGGAAACAGTTTTTTCTCCCTCTCATCAATCATTCTCTCCTATTGATTTCTTCTTTTTCCAAGGAGAATGCATTCATAAGATCAAAGCAAATAATTAGTTTTGTAAAAATCTCTCAGATTGCTGAATTAAAATCCAGATAAGAGGCAGAATGAAGAAAAATGAGTTTTAGCAAGTAATCCTAAAAAGATACTCTCTGAAGAATTGTACTTTTTAGGGAAAATGCTCCTTACTAGCAATACCAACTCAGACTCTTTTAAGGGTTAAAATGTAACTGGAACCAGACAACTTTTCAACTAGTTCTAAAAGCAAATCCACACACTATTTAAAATAATAAAATACCCTCTTCTTGAATTTTAGCTTCATTAATGAAGGAATGAACAATAAAACAAAAGCATTTAAGGCAAGCTTTTCCTCCAGACCTGGCTAACCTAGGTAAGCTTAAAAACTACTTGGTTCCATGAATTAGCAGAATTCGTATAACCCCCTTGCAGACTCAATGCTCACTAACAAGTGGGAGAGTTTCCAGCAAATCTTCCCAGCCTGTGCCAATCTCATACCCTAGTAAAAGCAGAAAACCAGAACATTTTCTGTAACAGGAAAAAAAAAAGAGGATTGCTTGACAGCTGGATCTCAAGAGATACAGTTCGTACTTCTCTAAATTAAGCTAGACTTGACATAATAAGAACATGGCGGGATAGAGGGAGACAAGCTCAAAAGTTAATAATCATATCAGAATTGAGTATAGGTGAATGGCAATTCAAGAAAAGGAAATTATTTGCCTATTTGATCAGAAAGAAGGAAAGCAATACGGTCATTAGCTTAACTAAGGGGCAAGATGATTTAATGAAACATCACTGGCGAAACTAAATTAAACAGTTGGAAGATATTAAAAATGAACTCCTCAGTTCTATTAAGTCAAATAATGCTTTCCAGGGCCAATATGAGCTAAAGGGTCTTTTTGATCAGCAATAACCCCAGGATATTTAACAGAAGAAAACTCCACCATGGATAAAGCTTAAAAATTCTGTTCTGAGGCAAGGGGTCTCTCTTTCTAAAGATTCTTATAGGGGAACACCAGTAAAACTTATTAGATTTTCTCTAGCCATTCTTTTACAAGCACTTAATTGTCTACTCTGAGGCTAATCCTGACCCAGTCTTATGGGTATAGGAAACCTCAGATGAAATAGAACTGGCGTGGTGAAAAGCAGGCTAAAAGGCAGCTGTGCAATTAGTGTATACCATCCCTCCCTTAGGATTCAGCATGAGCTGTCCTGCAGAGGTCTAAAGTAGAAGGAAAAGCAAGCTGTAGGAACAGTAACTTCTTGTAGGGTGTCCCTGTTCTCAGTGGTACAGGAGCAGAGGGCTACTGTAGCCCAAGGGCAGAAACAATGACTTTTATTGCTCAATGTTCTGGGAGAGGATTTCTTCCTCCTCTGATCCCAGGGAGAATCCTGGTGTACCAAATAGGCTAGAAGGCTGGCTCAAAAATGTCTTTCAGAAAGGGCATGCTCCCTGTGTGACAGGTTCCCCGGGGTACATCCTGGGACTGTGGGACTGCTGTGCTACCTTAACTCTCCAGCCTGGGCTGTCTCTCACAATGCTAGTGACAAGCAGCAAACCTCTCCAGGTGCTGTTATCACTCAGCAACATGTGGAGGTCCACACATAGCTAGACTGCATGAATGTTCACCTAAGTTGCCTCTCACACTGTGATGCTGTTACCAAGCAAAGAACTTCTCACAGGTACTGTGCTTATACAGACATCCACAGGCAGGGACACACCCAATTATGTTATGTGTGTGCTTTCCTCAGCCACTCATGCAACAATACAAGAGAGGCGCCAGTCACTTTCCTCCCCCACAATTCCTCTGTCTTGAACTCTGGAACCGTACTGCCTCCCTAGTTCAAAAGTCTTTGTCCTCCAGACACATTTCCAGGTATTGAATTGTGGAGAGAATGAAGTCAAGTGATATCACTTCTCCGCTTTTATTGCTGGCTGGAATGATCTATTCTATGACGTGATGGGGCCACCCTATTAGTCAACCAGCATCCATTGTCTTTGTGCTCGCTCTCTTTCTATACAGTTAGTGAGGTAGTCAATTCTTTTCTTGATGGCTGTTGGTGAGGCAGTAATGCTGACTGGCTACTCCACTGTTGTTCCTGAAAGTCTGGTTGTTATTGTCCCCAACTTTACACGTTTCAATAACAAGCACATAGCAAAACTTTGTAAGTTCACATACAATTACAGTGCAAACAATCCAGCAGGATTGTTCAACAGATCATGACTTTTTAAAATGATACCTCCTTTGTACGAAACATGGCACAATTATATCAGCTTGGTGAATATGGGGCCTCCAGTGTGTTGCTTTTAATCAGAGTGGTACACCTCATTCCTTGGTTTATTGGAAGACTGTTAGTCACTGACTAACATAGGGGCAGTGTGCTCAAGGCCTTTTTAGGTTTTGATCATACAGCTCCCATGTGTTGCTAAACATTGTATTATTACTCACATGAACTCCCACAAAGTTCTGTATACCTTTTAGCACTTTGTGGATCAGTCTAGTGACCTCAAAAATAAGCCAGTGTGCCTCCTGAGGTTGCTAGAAAACATCTCTTCATATCCATGGAGTGTTGTTAAACCTTTTGCTTTTCCAAGCGGTGTTAACTCAGTGCAGGTATTAATGTTATCTAGAGTGTTGATATTTGGCATTTAGCCATTGATGACATGAGGTGGTATGCCTCAGTTTCTCCCTCGACACCACAGACAATGTTTATTATGGGTTCTCTACTGTAACAAGCTTCAGGATTTTTTTTTAACATGTATTGACTGAGAGGCATTATTACCATGGGATCTCTAAACACAGCGTGTGTTCTTATTTACCACTCCTAGTGTGTACAAAAGTGTTCCCCCAGATTTACACATAACACCTTTTAATAGAATTTATCATTAGTACCAAATTCTTTGTGATGAATTTTACCATTGGGACCAAACTTTTCATTGTAAGTTTTAACAATAACACCAAATCATTATCCAAGGAAGGCACTTCCAACTATTTTTATCATATTATGCCTTGTGTTTAGACAATCTGGTTTGTCCTATACCCATTATGTCTTTCAACTCCTAAATGACATGTATCAGTTGTGGATTATGGGAATATTAATGTTTAACAAGATCACAGTGCTTTGTCAACTATGCATCAAGTTTGTCCCATGAGAGGAAACCAGATTGCTGGCTCCCACAGCAAGAACTCTGGTTGGCAGTATGGCAAAACAGTCAGCTTCTGAGTTGAGGAGCCCCACAGTAGACCTAATCCAAAGTCTACTTCAGATAAAAGGATTCCCATTAAATTACACAAGATTTGTATAAGGCCTTTAAAGGCTCCTCAATCTCCCTGTCATGGATCCAAAAGAGAGAATAGAGAAGAGCACAAAGCCAGCAGAAAGGCATGGGGACCTCTGAATAAACCTTTGTTTGATTCTCCTCAGAGCTGTGGGGTTGGAGTGGCTAATGGCATCTCCTGATGGAACAATTCAGGAGAAAAGTCTACAAGAGAACCTCTTGGTTCTTCTTTCTCATCTGCCCTGTAGTCATTTATAGGTATGTATCACATCAACCATCAGTAAAACAAGACCTACAGATCTGTGAACAATGCTTATTAGGGCCTGTTGAATGTTCTGGAAAAAAACAGATAAAAAATGAGGCTAGTATAGCGTACTGTGATGGATGGATAAGTAATTATTTCATTTAATATGACTAATTCTGTTCTATAAACCTTTTCCACAAATTTTATAAAACCACTATTTAGCTACACCCATCTGAACCAATTAGTAACATAAATGTTTAGTTAGGCTAGTATATCAGGAAGATTAACCCCAAGCAACAATCTTAAGGAAAAATTCATCTTAGAGATAGAAACTAGGCTATGAACAAGACATCACAAGTCCTTTTGATCTGTAACCTGAGTGTATACAGAACTATAAAGACAAAGTCAAAACTGTCATTGTCATCTCTACAAGTATAGCAGTTTTAAAGGTAATTTTTTTTTTTTTTTTACCTGACTGAAGCATGCAGTTCCCCTTGGTCAGCCTCTGGATCCAGCAACCTCTGAATGTTGCAGTTTAAAAGAAAACACATCAGACAGAATTATCTCTAATATTTTTAGCTTACTGTTCCTTAGTCATTAAGAAGTCCTGTGTCTTGCAAATCTTTGTTGACCCATCTGGGATACTTAGAGGCAGAGACACATAATGTGATAAAGCATAATATTATTTTCTGCCAGTACATAAAATTTTATAGGTAGCATACAAGAACACATCTAATGAAATCTACTACAATAAATGGCAGGGTAGTGAGCTATTGTTTACTGACCGAAGGCAAGAACCAATAACTTGCCCTTCAGTTACTGTATAAGTCTATGTATCAACATTTTTTGATGATTTGAAGTGTATCTTGTCAGACATGCACAGAGCAATTTTTGCTAGTTTTCATAAAACAGATATTGTTATCTAATAATTCCGGATTGCTCTTTATTTCATTGTCCAGTACAATTAAATCGTTTAAATTAATCCATCCTCCCCAAAGGAAATTTTGCCTCTACATCATACAACGCTGTTGCAATTATGTATTAGAATATTGGAGTTGAAAAACCTACACCATCAGGCTGAATCTTTAGAAACATATGCTAGTCATAGGAACATCCATAAACCATGGTCTTTTGTTTAGAAACCTAATTTTGCATATACTTTTACAGTTAAATACAGGAGCTAATTCTCCCCCCCCCCCCAACATTTTATTTAGCTTAGTCGAGTTAAACCCACTACTTCTAAAACACAATCATGTGTATTCAGTTTATGATTCTTCCTGAGTTTAGATATGAGTCACAATTTCTGCATTAACTCAGGATCATGTGAGTTTGCTCATAAAAATGGATAACATGATCATATCTGGAATTTACACAGGACCCTATTCAATAAAGTATATTCTGCCCTTACTGTAATAGCATCCTCCAGAGCTTTAAAGTCCTTCAAGTGGAATAAAGATGTTACTATAATGACAGTGAACGTAATGAGATTAAATGTAGTTGGGAGTCAAGGTAAATGGCCTTACATCAGAAAGGATGTTACAACAGAGATGCCTATAATGAAGACAAAGTGTATTATCAACACACAGTTTTGCTATGTTCCCTTAACAGAGTAATGCCACAGCAGGACATGTCACATACTATGGATTCCATGCTCCTTTCAACATTTTTCATTTAACAAAATTCAGACATTCTTAGAACTCAAGAAATAACCAAAAGGGTGGATAGCATCAATGAGCCTATTGAATACTCTGGGGAACAGTCTGTATTAGTAATACAGCAACTTCCCCATAAAACTGAGTCATGAACAGTAAAGCAGAGCTCATGTAGACAAAGGACTGCATGTGATTGGCAATGTGTATTCTCACATAGCAAATACAAAGACAAGGTAAACATGTCACTTGGGATCCAAGCAAAGCACACGCATAAGTATATGCAAACTCACACTTCTTACACAGGCCTGTATTCCACTGATTAATTCTCATTGACTTCTGAGCTTACTTTGTTTCCATCCTGAGTTTAGAGCTCCCATTTCCAGATTTATGAAGGATGGAGACCAACTCATAATTTTGTTGTCTTAAAAATTTAGCTTTTTTACCTTTTATAGAAAATAAAATATTGAAATGAAGACAACACCATACACTTCCTTTGCCAAAGAGCATGCAAAGTTCACATAACATGATGACCCAGAAAAGCCTCATTGCAGTCATGGCACCCCAGTTACATTTCATGACTTCCTAAAAGCAGGCAAGAAGTTATGCTATGAACAAAATGACAAGATATGGGGTTTTCTTATACTACACTAGGAAACATAGCACAGTATGTGTTCAATAATTTTGAGTGGTTAGATTATGCATAGCCTGGGTGAGTCAAACACTGGCAATGTCTCAAAGAAATATTATCTGTTGACCTACTCCTATACAGAACTTTAGCTGCTAACCATAAAGAGTCACGACAGTTATTTAGTGGTAATTCACTCTGATTATTTATTACATGTACTTGAATTGATAGACATTTAGGATGAGATTTCTCACAGCAGTAATACAATTTTAATGGTTATTGGGCATCCAAATCCCCTAGATAGTTTTAAAAATCGCGGCCCTAATGAATTGCCATTGTCTCAGAAGGTCATATTTTTACAAGTATCAATCTCATGCACTAAAAAGAGATGCACAAAAAAAAAAAAAAACCCCATTAGCTCGGCATGGACATTGGGTAACTGTGAATGCACATGACTGCTAGGTCACTAGCTTTGTGTACAGGAATTTTCCCAGTGAATTCATAAGATCATCCCCTCAGTCTTCTGATTTTAAATAAGTAGGCCTAAATTTCCTTGACTGTGTATTTCATCAGAAGGCAATTTGGTATTGTTTCTGGAACTCTTGTAATAATCATCTGAAACAAAAATACAAGCAGGAGGAGAAAAATAATCAAATTGTACAGAGGAGCACATGTTCTGTATGACGGGCTTTTATTAAAAAACTGCTTTTTAAATTAGCAATATGCTAATGTTTATCATTTCTGCATGTGGCCTTAATTACTATATAAAATCAATTGAGCATGAAAGGTAGTGATAAAACAGAAATTTACTCTTAACTGATTATAGTTTTACAAAGCATCTGTAAGTACAGATGATCATGGAATTAAAACCTCCCACCACAGAGGCAGTGCATTCTGGCAGGAAGGAATACTTTGACAAAAGTTTTCTCCTCTACTGCTGCAAGATGGCCCATGAATTTGCTCATTATGTAGATCTGGCTTACCCCACACAGCATGCCAGGATCTGCACTGGCAGAAGGAAGAAAGAGTTCCTGTCAGCAGATCCTCCTCCTAATGTCTTCCTCTGTGACCATATCTCACCAACTACTGTAAATTACATACCTTGATTTGGCCCAGTATCTTATTTCTGTTATTCCCCACTGACAGCAATCCCTTGATAAATGTATGTCATTTGTTTAGTGCTATTCAGATGTCAATGTTTGATATAAAGACAAACTACATCAATTATTATTATAGTTATTTTATGGTAGGCTCTGATCACTTGTGCTGATTATTTGTCTGTCATCTTTCCCACAGAAAATGGATTTAGAGTGTCCTCCCACTCCCACAAAACTATCTTTGCAGTCATCCCATGATAGCATCTGTTGTTTTCTAAAAACATGGTCGCCTGCTTTCTGAGAGGAGCCCTTATATGATCACAGCTGAATGGGCCATAACTTCCCCAACCGCCTCTGACAGCACTGTGCTCCAGATCAGTTGACTCCAAGGGGCAGACCCAACCCTTTTGCTGATCAGCCAGTGTGATCTCTGGCCACTACGGAACAGCTCAGTATTGGGACAGGCAGCACACAGTCCAGAGGACTAAGCACAAAACTGAAAACCAGGATCTTCTGCTGTCTAATATGAGCTGTGACTCCATCCCTGGAGTCTGTCAAAACACAACTTTTCTACACGAGTTGTCCTGTCTATAAAATGGAGACCATATTTCCTATCTTTCAGCGATGCCATGACCATTAATAAGCTGACTGATTTGTAAAATGCCATAGAAGAGCATGTACACAGAATCACCCACTGATAGAGGCCTTAACTCACAGGTGAGCAAAATAGGGCCCACGAGCCAGATGCACCTTCCTGACATGCCTGTCTAGCCAACCATGACTCTTAGGCTTGCTCCCCCAGCTCACCTCTAAAAATTATTGTCCACCCCAGCCTTAACCAATCAGTGGTCTATTCAGAAAATTTCCTCTTTTAATAAATATTCCCCTTTTTATAAATATTAGCAGACTGGTCCTCAAAACAATCAACTGGGCTCCACTTCTCCTGTTGCAGAAGGGGATGTGGGGGCTGAAGATCACTACTTTTATATGAAATGATTCTATTCAATCTGCATGTTTCTTAAACTTTGTCTTGTTCCTGTAGAATATTCTTCAGCCTGTGCCAGTTCCTCTTGCTATATCATTACAGCAAACCTACAGAAACGGACCATGTGGTTTTACGTGGTATTTCAATTCTATCATCAAGAGATATTTGTAATGATTTTGCATACGAAAAGCTAGTGATGCTTTGGCATCTAACAAGGCAATACAGATTCAAACAGTAATCAGAACCTAGGACTGTGAAGAGAGACAGTGACACAGGAGACCATTCTAAATATTGGAGCAATGCATGAAAGGGCAAATGCTGCCATGTCGAGGGCCCCTTTTACAGTAAAACCAATGAAGTTCCACTGCTTAGGCATGCTTAAGTAAAGGGGACTATGCTTGGGGCTCACCTCCAACATGCTGCAGAAGTCAGCTTCACAGAGGCTCCATGCACATAAAGGCTACTAGACACATTCAGAACTAGATACAAAACTCTTCTTTCCAGCATGGCTTTCCCTACAATTCTGTCACATACAAAGACCCCTAGAGATTTAGTTAACTGGCATTTTCCTACTGGGAAGGAAAGACACAGAAGACAGAGAAATTGCTATACTTAAAAAGAAAGTCTTGGATCTCTCTTAAATACTACAGCAATGAACATCTCATAAGAACCTAGACTAGTCTAGACAGAATGAGCAAATGGTGGCAAGACACGAGCTTTTCAGCTAGGCCACTAAAGATCATGGGTAGACCAACACTGCAATAAAACACCTCTGGCTGGCCCATGTCAGCTGAATGGGCTCTCAAAGTTTAGAGTGAGGAGCTGTAGGTATTCGCAGCACCAGGTCCACCTGGAGAGCACTTCCTGCTGGTATTACTGGGGAATTTAGCTCATGTAGTCCCCTCCAGGTGGTTGGTGCTCTGCTTCTTGCCATGCTGGACTATGGTTCTGGGTCCTTTTCTTGGGCCTTGGCCCAGCCCTCTAAGTCCACCCTTTCCAGGGTGCAATCCAGCTTGCTTCACTCCTACCCACCAAATAAAACTCAATGGCCAGCAAGCCTGTGCTGCTTCCAGAACCCATGCCACGCCTGGCACACTGCAGAGTGGCAAGGGATCTGGGCCAATCCACCTCTCCAGGCTTCAGCCCAGCGACCCTAAGTGCCTCCACTGAGGCTTTCCACCTCCTTCCAGTCTTTTCACACTGGAGTCAATTCCCTGGACCACTTTCCCGAAATCCCCCAGTCTCTCACTGCTGGAGTTCAGCTGCCTTCCACTCTTGGCTCCTTGCCCCTGACCCACTGCTCCAGCCACTGCTGCACTCTGCTCCTTTCAGGATCTTCAGCTCCTGGTCAGCCCCCCATATAGTCTCCCCCTTAGAGCTCTCTGAGGTGCTTGCTCTGCTGCTCTCTTTTTGTACATGCAGCCTGCCCTCTGATTGGCTGCCAGCTGATTAGCTGCCACACACGGGCCCCTTTTTACCCTGTGTGCACCATAGCGGAGCCACTGCAGCACTACAAGGACTATAAAATTGCAGCATAGATGTTCATGAATGGGGCAAAGCTGAAGTCCAGGCTTTGGGACCTTACCCGTCCTTGGAGTCCCAGGTTCCGGCCCACAGACAAACATCTACACTGCAATTTTATAGCACCACAGCCTAAGCCTTGCAAGCCCCAGTCAGCTGACACAGGCCAGCCAGGTGTGTTTTACTGAAGCACAGACACACCCTGTAATACAAATGAGGAGTCCTGTGGCACTTTTAGATACTAATAAATTTATGTGCAACTCACAGTAAGCTCTGATGAACCTTCTTTTTCTAAGGGATGCAGTGATTAAGTTCTTGCATGTTTTGTAATTTCATAACTTAAAAAATTAAATGATTTGTTACATGATCATGAAAGTTCTGTGAACTGGGTTTGTCTGACTGGTTTGAGAAGCAGAGATGTGAAAAACAATTATCAATCACTTGTTTCCTACTGGTCATTGTAAAGGTTTCACCACCTCTTTCATGTAGTATGACTAGCTTCCTCTAAAGAGCTATATGAGAACTTCTGTAGTTTGAAATAGTGTTCTCGTTCTTTTGTATGCTGGCAATAGTGATTCCCTTCTCTTATCCTGTGATCAGCATAATTATCCTAGCTTTCTCTTCAGTCTTACTGTTAATAATGATATAGCTTTACCTACAAATTCTTGCATACATTTCATGTGAATAGTCTTTAAAAAGAGAACAAAGATTTCTACAGAAGCACTGTGCTTTCAATCATGAAAGAGGATTTTTTTCTGTAGTAAGATTACAGATTAACTGAGGCTTTTCTCTGCTTCATCATAAGCAAGGCCAAAGAAAGATATGGGCACATTTAAAAAAAAAAAAGTCACTTATTCTGGTAATTCTTAGGAACATGTCTTGCTGAATAAATATTCGTGTTACATAAATATGTCTCCTGCTAATCGAAATGTATATATAACCTTGAAGGCAAATTTTTAAAATAAATGTGCAATTCTGAATATTCATATCATTGTCTGTATACATCTGCATGTGTACCTCTGAACTGAATGCAGATAGCAGAAAAAGTGAATGTGCATCTGTAAATTCTGTCACAGGAGTGAAATTCATCCTTGCGCACAGAAGCAAATTACATATTAAACTCTCAGATTAAGAATTTATGTGAAATGTAAATGGTACATACACCTTACATCTCTGCATGATGCTGAATTTCATCCTGTGAGCACTAGCAAATGTTAGCAGAGAGAGACGAGACTGAGGTGCCTTTGAAAATATAATCTCATTATGGTTTTTCTTAATGCTTATTAGTCTGCTGCAAAGTGATTAAAGCTCAAATGTTCAAAAATGGACTCTAATTTTGGATGTCCAGGTTTTGACAGCTGACAAAAGCAGTTATAACTGTGGATGCAGAGCACCTCCAAAAACCTGACCTTAAGCCTCTCAAAGCTGAGCATCCAAAACTGGAGGATACTTTTGAAAGTTTGGCTCCAAATTGCTTCTTTGGGGGCCTCAGTTTGAAGTACTGTAATGTTACGTGGCTGTAGGCATGTTTTATATGTCAGTCTATCCTCCCTTATTTAGGAAGGAAAGCAATTAAAAATATTTCACTGAAACCACAATACCTTCTCTAAGTTCCTCCATGATCTTGAATGCATCTGTTGAAGGACGTGTGTTCCCAGAGGATCCAGAATTCAGAAAATGTCCTTTTCAATAAATTCTAATTTGCAGTACGCTGGCTGCCTCTGCTGACGATATATGTAATTCATTTGCCTTACACTCTCTCCTTTCCTCTGAATTGCCAAACCAGTAAAGAGAGACAAGGTGGGCACGTTAGCTTTTATTGGACCAATTTCTTTTGGCGAAAGAGGCACACTTTTAAGTTTAACAGAATCCAGACCTGAAGAAGAGCTCTTTGTAAGCTTGAAAGCTTGCTTCTTTCTCCAACAGAAGTTGGTGCAATAAAAGATATTACTTCACTCCCACCTGTCTCTTTCATGTCCTGGGACCAACACAGCTACAACACTGCAAGCCACCAGTAATGGTCATATTAATTTTCTTAGCCCGCTGTAAAGTGCACAACCTCTGCTCCTGACCACAAAAAGGAGGGGAGGGGATGAGAAAAGGAACTGATAGTTCAGAGAAACAGTGATTCTTTATTTTCACCTTCCTCTCCAGTTGGGTCCTGAGCTCCTTCTTTTCATCCTTTATCCATGCTTGAGATAAGGGGTGTGGCTGATGTGGGGAAAAGGGTTTTTCTCCCCTTTATGTTTACATGACCAGGGAAAAGAAACAGCTTGGTGGTTCAGACACTATAGCACATTCCGACATCAAAGCCAGTGTCCTATAAATCAGTGTTCTGTACATCTGCCTATGGAAAGGCACTGATCAATGAACTCTGCACATCAGTGCTGGAGATGCTCTCAGAGTGTTTCACAGTACTGAGTGCTCTCAGGAAACACTTTTACAGGGGTCAAACAGATCTTTGGAAAAGTAAACAACGAAACTCACGAAAATGAAATTGTGATGATCCCATTTTGAATGTTTCCATTCTAGCAGCCCTGTTGGATTCTACATCGGGAACTATTCAGACTTTCCTTGGGGCACATCACCAACAGGCTCTTGAAACATTTTTAGACTCATTTTTAGGTATACACCTGATCGTGAACCTGAACACTCCTATCCAAGTGTTCACGCCAGACAAATGACAATAAGCACACAAGCAAATAAGTGCATTCTTTGAAGAACGTGTACTGTATATTAGATCTAGAATGAAGTGAAACAAGAAATCCCAGTGGAATCAATATAATCTCTCTGTGCAGACGGATCTACCAACAACTCAGAGACCCTGAATGATCCTATAACTTTCTTGTCAGAAACTAGGTTATAAGCGTATCTAATCACAGAGGCCTTTTCCTTTATTCCCAAGCAACTGAATTTCCTGATTAGAATCAGGCATCAGGTTTGCAGCTTTGGTAGTTGGTAGTTACATTAAAATGATGCTATTTTAAAAAAATTACTCTAGAACATTATTCAACTGAGATATTGAAGGACATTACAATCATACCAATACAGGTACTCTTATTTTCTATTCTTTCCATTCTATTGGAAAGAGGACAATGACAATTATGCTGGCCATCACCTGCCGAGTAATGGCAATTCTATGATGTCATCTAGGTGAGCGGCCATTGAGACAGACATTATTACGTGGGTTTATTTACTTAAACTAAAAAGAAAAGATGCTCAATATAGTTTATCCAGCTGCTTTTTTCCTGTACAGTTTCAGGCTCCTCAGTTGTCAATCACAGACACATTGTTTGCAGTGTTGGCTCCAGGATATGAGAGAGACTAGGCAGGTAAGGTAAGAAGTTTTATTGGACCAACTTCTGTCAGTGGAAGGGACACACTTTTAGCTGCACTGAACAATTCCCCTGGTCTGGAGAAGGTTACCAGAATAATCAAGTTAAACATGAGATGGGCCAACTGGTTAAGCATAAGGAGTTAAGATAATCATTTAAAATGAAGTGGATAGTTAAGAATTGGCTGGCAGTAGGGTGTGTTACAAATTGTTGTAACAAACCATAAAACCAGGGTATCTGTTCAGCCTGTGGTTTTTAGTGTCCAGGAGAGTTATGAATTTAAGTTCCCAGGCTCATCTTTTGAAGGTATTGTGCAGGTTTCCATTCATCTGGGAGTGATACAGTGGTTTCGTCTTTTATCATTTTGTGTGTGTGTGTTCATTTGAGAACACAGTGATTGTCTGGTCTCACCCACGTAGTTGTTGTTGGGACATTTGATGCATTGCATGAAGTACACCAACATAAGTTTATCCAATAAAAGATATTACTTGACCTATCTTACCTCAACCATACACAGTCACTTGGTAGTGGCCATTTAAACTCTTCGTTTTCCACTGCTAAATAAAAATTGGTAAAAATATAGTCAGAAGATACCCTGATAATAAGGCTAAAAATACATTTAACTGATAAGGATAAAATAACTACTGAGCCATTCCCATTTTTCACAACTGAACTTGAACAAAACCTTTTTTGAAGTTCTGAAGTTTTCAGCTAACTTTGCTCTCTTTTGTTTGTTTGTTTGTTGTTACTTACATCAACAACACAGGACAGTAATGATACTATTATAAAAAACAACAGTTTTTCCTCCAACTTTCTTGCCCATGGGTAGAAATACCATACGAAAATCTTTTTCTACAAAGCTTCCAGCTCAGTTTGTAGACTCCAGAGACAGTCCTGATTAGCTACAGCTAGGCATCTACACTGCTCAAGACTTTTTTCAACCAAGATCTATATGGCCACAATGGCAATATTTGTGCCCGTGTTAAGTTTTAGGATAATTCATACCCCAGCCAATTAAAAATATTGATAAAAATTGGAGCTATGATTTAAATTTATTACACCCATACTTCATATAAATTTGTGGCATCTGATCTTTTTCCTTATCTGCTTCACCTCCCCAATCTCTGTTTTCTTTGGGTTTAATCCTGGCCCCATGTACAGTAAATCAATGCAAGTTTTGCCACTGACTTCAGTGAAAGATGGTTTCACTCCTACTTTACATTGCTTCCTCTCCCAATACAGCCCCCATGCTCATTCTCAAAGACCAGTGGACTTTCTACCTCCCTCGGGAGCTCAACATTGTTCTTTAGGTGTGAAGATAAAGGTACAAGTCAACAGGTCCACAAAATCAATCATCCTCTTTCTGGCACTCTGGGGACAGGAGGATATGAATGCAATGTTTTCCACATACCAGCCAGGGTGTGACTATTGAAATGCAGAGCACAGTCTTGGCTATGAAGTGGGCCAATCTGACAAACACTATGATTTTTTTTTTATTAAAAAAATGGTGAGAATTACTACTTTTGGCACTGACCACCACAATCATGACAATGCCACTCATCTAGTCATTGCTATGTAGACAAGCTACCCTATGTTACGTATAGAATACACAAGAGATAGATAGAGATACAGATCTACCGGCAGATATTTGAATAGCATGTAAGTGCAATGTGTTGGACTTGTTTCCTAAGATATGTCCTTGGTAGTCTCCTTTTAATTATTCAGGCAGGGTCAGGCTGAGTCAAAATGGGCCACAGTTTGCATTGTACAGTGGGAATTTTGCAGCATCTTCCTCTCTTTCTAGTTTTTATTTCCTTGTATGCACTGCAGATATGACCTCATTATTGTTCCAGGAGATAAGGGATTTTAGGGGAGTCTATAGAGTCAATTGTATGTTTAAATCTGAAATATTATCACTGTATTTTAAAATAATTTCACTGGGCACAGACACACACAACCCTTGCCACATACTCCCTCTCACCATTATGTAAATAATGCATAAAGCCACAAAAGCATGAGAAATCTTGAGCAGGCTTTTGATACCAGAAAGTAAGATGAAACTTTTAGTTGAATATGGAAGACAACGTACTTTTAAAATACAGAGTACATTAAACTAGAAAAGAACTTAATTTCTATTTTGATTCTTCTGTTGAAACAGAAAACAAAAGAATTCTCCAAATGTGGCTGACATACCTGTAAGGTTTAGCAGCAGCAGAGACCCATTTCTCATTTGACATCAAATCCTTAAACTTAGCTCAAACAAATGTGCAGTTCCAGTCTGAAAATCCAAGCAAATGAAAGAGTTCTTACTTTGATGGACACACCTGTTTTCCATGGTAAGCATTGTGGCAAATAAAAGCTATTGACGGAGGACACCCCCAGGCTACTCCTGGTTACACTTCTATTTTTAGGGTGTCAGTTCAAACAGAACTGACACCTATATACCCAAACTGGGATGCATGCTATCAGCTACAGTGTAGACATACCCCAAGAAGCTCAGCTGGCTGCTCTAATCAAGTTTTTCACATCAGAAGAATTATGGGGCATCTCCAACCCACACAAGTTCTTTGACTGAACTATCAAAAAGTCATGACACTTAGCCATAGGGGTTAGGTGCTTGTTGGACACATTCAGCACTTAGCCATGGTGGTTATAACTTTGTAGCCCCAATCTCAAGAGATGCAGTCAGGGCACACCATGAAACATCACTCCTAGAGAATCCAATCAAAATATGGATTTCTCGACTCTGCAGAATTCCCCATTCCCTTTGCCAGCACAGAGGGTGAAAGTAGCCGGGATGGGGCCAAGCATTTTTGTTTATGTATTAAGTGTGACTTTCTCCTCTTTTGACATTAGACACTCAATGCTAAGACAGAACAAAAGCTGTTGATGGTAAAATCAACACTTTTAGCTACTACTGCCTTGTACTGAATAGACTACACTAAATAAATCCCTCTTCCTGGTTTGTGTGTGTATCTACATGCAGAGGTCTTGCTTGGTGTGGCAAGGAGCTATACCCCCAACTGGAGGGACTGGTCCCAGGGAAGTGCAATCTCTTCCTGAACTCCCTGGTATGAAGGGGGATTGCATATCCTACACCTCATCTTAGAAAGGCACGGCATGCTTTCCCCTCTGTGCCCAGCCAGCTCTACTGGACAATGCCTGGGGATAGGAGCTGCTTCCTTCCCATCCTCATTAGACAAGCCTGTGCCTCCAGGGTACCAGAACGGAGCAATATTATGTTCTCCAAGCACAAGGGAAAGTGATTATCCCTGAGACAAGAACCAGTGAGAAAGCCGCTATACTATCCTGGGCACTTCCCTAAGGACAAGGGATAATCAAGCTTTTAATATATTTAAACAAGAATTTCCCTAGAAATATCCCTGAAACTATTTCATTGTCCTCCAGGTTCTTCCTTAAAACTCCTCTGTCATGGTGTCTATAAAAGTGTCAACAATAGTTAAGCATCTGGTGTGCATCTCTCATGATGGACTTGAATCGCCTCTTCCTTTCCTTGTGCTCTGCCCCCCCTTTGTTGTGTTCACTAGCTAACTATAGTTTGTCTTAGACTGTAAGCTCTTTGGTGCAAAGACTCTGTCCTTTTTATATGTTTGTACAGTACCATGGGGCCGTGGCTTCTGCTCACTATCGTAACACAAATATTAATTATAATGTCACATGTCCAAATATAACACTTCACTGTTCATGCTAAATTTCACAGCTCATAATAAAGAAACTGATTCCTTGACAACAGTTAAACAACTTTAAAAAAAAATCTATTTTTACAATGACGTAACATATACCAGTGTCCCCAATACTCATCAGAAGTGGTTGGCAGAGACAGATTTAGCCATTTTACAGTGTGTAGTGTTACTATCTTTACTTTGCATGTAATTGAAGTGATTTCAGTGGATCTGCATGCACAGTCAGGCACTACGCAAAGTAAGAAAGAAGTGTTAGAATCTGGTACTTATTAATTTATTAAAATATATACTTGACCAGCTAACATGTTACAGTGACTGAATGTTAGAGTCAAGCTGTATAAACTGATTGCACATATTCAGTAGGTAATATTCATACTTTAGTCCTGAACTGAAATCTTAATATCCAGACTATTTGATTACAATAAAATTTTAGGACTTGAATCAATTTACCTAAATTGATGCGAACATCTTAGCTATGTGCTTCGACTGTTTCATAATCTAATCTAATCTTATTTTATTTAATTTCATTTATCAGTCTTTAATTTTCACAGTATAACAAAGCAGAGATCTATACCATGTACAACTCAAAGGAAAAAATTAGCATGTTATAGATGATCTGACTTAAGTGGAGATGGCACAGACCTTTACATTTTCTTTGCAAGCACAAAGGGGTTTAATTACAATAAACCTAAGGTTATTTCTTTAGTTGACAGTCAGAGGTCAAACAAACAGAATATACACTAGGTTCCATAATCTGTAATTCCAAAGAGGTAGCTGTGTTAGTCTAGTTCAGCAAAACAGACAAGGCGTCTGGTGGCACTTAAAAGACTAATAAATTTATTTACAGAATCACAGAAACTGGAAGGAACCATGAGAGGTGATCAACTTCAGTCCCCTGCACTCATGGCAGGACCAAGTACCGTCTTAAGGTATCTCTGACAGGTGCTTGTCTAACCTGCTGTTCAAACTGTCCAAAGAAAGATTTCACAACCTGCCTTGGCAACTTATTCCAGTGGTTAATCATTCTGACAGTTAGGAATCTTTTCCTACTGTCCAACTTAAACCTCCCTTGCTATAATTTAAGCACCTTACTTCTTGTCCTAGTGGCTAAAGAGAACAATTTTTCCCCTTCCTCCTTGTAGCAACTTTTAGGTACTTGAAAACTTATCACAACCCCTCGCTGGCTCCTCTTTTCCAAACTAACCAAACCCATTTCTCTCAATTTTCCCTCATAAGTCAAGTGTTCCAGACCATTAATCATTCTTGTTGCTCTTCTCCAGCCCTTCTCCAATTTGTAAAAATCTTTCGTGAAATGTGGTGCCAGAAACTGGACACAATACTCCAGTTGAGGCCTAATCAGCATGGAGTAAAGCAGAAGAATTATTTTTCATGTCTTATTTCTAATGCCACTTAATCTATCCCAGAATGGTATTTCCCTTTTTTGCAATAGCGTTACACTGTTGACTCATATTTAGCTTGTGTTCCACTATGATACCCAGATCCCTTTCCACAGTACTCCTTCCTAGGCTGTCATTGCCCATTTTGTATGTATGAATTTCATTCTGTTTACCTCAGACCATTTCAGCAGTTTGTCCAAATCTTTTTGAATTGTGATCCTGTTCTCCAAAGCATTTGCAACCCCTTCCAGCTTGGTATCATTTGCAAACTTTGTAAGTGTACTCATTATGCCATCATCTGAATCATTGATGAAAATACTGAACAGAACTGGACCCAGAACCAAACCCTGTGATACCCTGCTCATTACGCCTTTCCAGCATAACTGTGAACCATTGATAACTACTCTGTGGGAACAGTTATCCAACCAGTTTTGCACCTATCTTATAGTAGCTCCATCCATGTTGTACTTCTCTAGTTTGTTAATGAGATGATGTGAGACCAGATCAAATGCCTTACTAAAGTCTAGATATACCACTTCTACCACTTCCTCTCTATCCACAAGGCTTGTTACCCTATCAGAGGAAGCTATCAGGTTAGTCTGACATGATTTGTTCTCAACCTAATAACTTATTTTCTTCTAGATGTCTGCTAACAGATTCCTTAATTTTTTGCTCTATTATTTTTCCTGATACAGAGTATAAACTGTTTGGTCTGTAATTGCCTGGGTTGTCCTTATTTCCCGTTTTATAGATGGGCACTATATTTCCTCCTTTTCAGTCCTCTTGGACCTCTCCCGTCTTCCATGATTTTTCAAAGATAACGGACAATGGCTCAGATACCTCCCTAGTCAGCTCCTTGAATATTCTAGGATGCATACCATCAGACCCTGGTGACCTGAGATATCTAAGTAATTTTTAGCTTGTTCTTTCCCTGCTTTGGCTTCTGATCCTATCCCATTTTTACTGCCCTCCCCTACGTCAGGCATACAGTCACCACAAACCTTCTCAGTGAAGAATGAAACAAAGAAATCATTTAGTTCCACTGCCATTTTCACATTTTCTGTTATTGTTTTTCCCTCTTTATTGAATAATGGTCCTATGCTGTCCTTGTTCTTCCTCATGTTTCTAATGTATTTGGAAAATGTTTTCTTGTTACCCTTTATGCCTTCAGCTAGTTTGATCTCAGTTTGCGCCTTGGCCTTTCTGATTTTTTCCTTACATAATTGTATTATTTGTTTATAGTCAACCTCTGTCATTCAACCGAGTTTCCACTTTTTGCAGGACTGTTTCTTTATTTTTAGATTATTGAAAATTTCCTGGTTAAGCAAGGATGGTCTCTAGCTATACTTCCTATCCTTCCTACGCAAGCAAATAGTTTGTTCTCGTGCTCTTAATAATGTTCCTTTGAAAAACTGTGAACTGTCTTCAGTTGTTTTTCTTCTTAGATGTTCTTTCCAAAGGATCCTAACTACCAACTACCTGTGTGTGCTAAAGTCTGCCTTCCTAAAACCCACTGTGTGTGTTCTCTCTCCTACCATTCTTTAGACTCAGGAACTCTACCATTTCAAGATCACTTTCACCTACATTACCTTCCACTTTCAAATTCTCAACCAGTTCCTCTCTGTCAAAATCAAATCAAGAATGGCCTCTCCTCTAGTAGCTTTACCTACCTTTTGAAATAAAATGAGAACAATATTTTATTTATATATAAAATTTTGCTCTCCTTCTGTAAGTCTCCCATATTCAAGTATCTGACAAAGCGGGGTTTTTCTCCCAAAAAAGCTTATGCAATAAATAAATTTATTAGTCTTTTAAGTGCCACTGCACTCCTTGTTTATCATCTGTAATGTATTCTTCATTTTCTTTAGCTGCAAACTGTTAGATAAATTGTCTATGTACTAACTATGTTGCCTGTATTCACCCTGGAATCATTTAACTCATTAAGCATATTTCCCTTTTCCAGGATTCAAGGTAATGCCATGTGTGTCCTTCATTGTTGCCATGGTTTTTTTCTTTAGTTTTATGTAGATACAGTATTTCAGACTTGCAGCAGCCAGTTATATTTAAAGATTTTTCTATTATCTGTTCCAGAGCAAGAGAGCAAAGAACATTGCTATTTAGCTGACATTCTTTGTGATAGCAAATCAACCAATTGAGGAGACTTTACTCTAAATCCAATAAGCGTATAACCTTTTAGGTGTACAGTAACTACACTCCATATGTCATTAATTTCTTATATGTCATCCATCAAACAACGAGCTGCTATTAGTAGTGTGAAGAGTCGACAGCTTTTCCTTTCAGGTCTTATAGATAGGGAGCTATTACAGTTAACTAATGTTTGGGAAATACTATTTCTGATGTTATGACTAAATGTAAGCCCAAGTGCCAGGAGACACAGAGGGATGAAGCTCTGCTCACTCTGTAAGGAAGAAGGGGAAAAGCCAGCTCCAGCCAGCCTCATTCGCATGCATTAATATCGCTCAACCATCATTCCATCCTACTGAGTTTTGTTACTTTGGTTGAAATTTTCTTGCTTTGATTGTATAAATGACAATCAAGTAATATTACTGAAGTGAAACTGTACTCATGCACACAGAATAGGAATTGTATAGAATATTGCCGAGGGTAGGCGTCACCCTCACTGATGAGTAGTAGACTTGGGTTTCTAAGTGTAACAAAACTCAAGGTCAACAGAGAAGAAAAGCTTTTGTCTTATAAACAGGAGCTCTTTGCTAAGCACAGGACTCTGTGTAACGGCCTTGTTTTGGTCTGTGCTCCTCATCTGGGAAATCTCCTCCCTGTGTGACATGTATCTGATCACATTGGATTACTGAATGTCGTGGAGCTGATGCCACACAGGCTATGTCTACCTAGCAAATTAGTTCGAATTAAAGAGCCTTAATTCCAACTAACTTGCTCCTTGTCTATACTAGGCTTTGCCTAGTTCAAACTAAAAAAATTGAAGAAGCTTAGTTTGAACTAGTTAGTTTGAATGGTAAGTTTGAACTAACTGTTTAGTTCAAACTAGCATGAGATAGTCAGGCTAGTTCGAACTAGCCATTAGTTCAAACTAACAGCATCTTTTTAGTTCAAACTAACTTTTAGGGTGAACTAGCCATGCTTTTTTAATTTGAACTAAAAAAAGTGCATCTAGTTCAAACTAAAAGTTAGTTCAAACTAAAAAAACGCAGTTAGTTTGAACTAATTTTGAACCGCTCAGTTCAGACTAAGCAAGTTTGAACTAAGCTTTTAGATGTAGACATAGCCAGAAAGGCCTGTTGGTAGAGATGCAGAATTGACTTTGCTGGCCTGACCAGTTCAGCAGTGATGTAGACCTGACTGCAGTGATGTACTAGATGGTGGCAGAAATGGGCTGGCAGTCCAGGAAAAACAGCTGATACCACAGAACTGGACAGGTAACTGCACATGGGAGTGGGACCTTGCAAAGTGGTTCTCTCTGGGATGGAGCCGACTCAAAGAGGAGAGCTACCCCTTGACAAACCACAAAAACCAACTGGATTAGTGAGTAGGGCATAAACAGGTGGAATTTGTGGTGGGACTAAGAGTGCTGGACCTTCTTGAGCATGAGAGATCAGACTGTTCTGATGCACCAAGTCCTGAATTTTTTAGATGAAAACATATACAAGGCTGTCATGTTTCGTTTGATTTCCCACTGCATAACATACCCTTTTTTCCCCAAACAAAAAAGATACTCCTGGTTCCATTATTCTGAGGACTCTGAGTGTCGGTCTGCACTGAAAACACCTGCAGCTGGCTCATGTCAGCTGGCTCGGGTTGCAAGGCTACCAAATTGCAGTGCAGACATTTGGGCTCATCTGGAACCTGGGCTGTGGAATCTTCCCCATCATGTGATCCCAGAGCTCTTGCTCCAGTCCAAGCTCAAATATCTACTCTGCAGGCCAGCCATGAATGTTTTACTGCAGCATAGACAGACCTTGAGTGTTTGTGTGGGAGGGAGAAATGACATGCAAGAGTGACCAAGGTGGTTTGATTTTAATTTCCTAACACCAGAAGTAGAAGTGTGTGTTGGCAACTGGCAGAAGGGTTACACTGATAAATATGTGCCTCTTTTTTTCTACTGAAAACTTTTCCTTCTGAGCCATATTGTAACGAACGTGTGATACACTTTGATAGGAACTTGGGTAGAACTGTCTTCTACCCTTTGTTATTTTGCCTTTTTTTTTGCCAAAACTCCCTCTCATTCATAGACACCTATGTTACATGGAAATTTATTTTTCTCATTTCATTTTTTTCTTCAAAAGGTGTAAAAACAGAGGAGTGATTCTAGATAGAAAATGCACATATCCCAATATCCCTGATGCATCTCTTATGTTGTGCGCACCCATCATTTTAGCAAATGTTTCATCTGTACATGGTCTGTTTTCAAAAGACTCAAAACTTTCTTAGAACAAATCGGGGTTGGTTTGTTTTTTTCCCAAACTAAACAAAACCTCTCATCCCCTCAGAGGGCTATTTCCACAGCAGGTTTCATTACTTCACCATATTTGCTGCAGGCCTAAGTATAGTTAGAATATTGTAAAATGTGATTTTTTTTATCCTCCTGAACTTTGATGATATGAAGCATTTTACTTATGCTCCCAGCAAAAATATCATCTGCGGACAAAACCTGAGTATTCTGAAGTGTGAACATTTCAAGAAGTTATAAGCATGTGAAGACAAACTTTATAATGGAACCTGTTACACAAGCTAGACCATAGCAGACACAACCTTCTACCATAACCAGGTTTTGTGGGAGTACCATGTGAATTAAGAACTACTTCTCAGTTGTGTAATATGCACAGATGGTTGGGATTCTCAGGCTTTGGGTAGGCTGAGGAGAAGCCTCATTTTCTGGGGCCCAGTCTCTCCCCAGTTTTGGTTGTTATTTTCCAGGACTTTTGCTTTTCAAAGTAGGGAAGCATGAAAAAGTATAAAGAGGAGATGGGTAAAAAGGGGATAGAAGATTGGAAGGAAATGAGGTGGGTAAGTGACATAGTGAAAGTTCGTCACTACCATCTCCTCATCTTTTTTCTCATTTCTCCTTTCTATATGCTAGCCCTTGTCATACTACCACCTAAATGTTTATAAACCCAATTTAAAAACATGCAGAGTCATATTTCTGTAATGTGTCCATCTCTCTTCTTGCCCAGATTTCCTGATGTCTCTGTCATCAGTTGTTGTTTGTTAAGTGCTTTGCTGAAATGGGGCCTTAGATGGTCAGATTCTTAGTGTCGAGGTGTGTTCTAGAGAACCTAGCAAACTTATGGGTACCCTTACTGATATCAAACCTCTCTTTTGCAACCTCTCAGAACAGCAGAGGAAGCCAGTTTTTCAAAATATTAACAGTAAGTGCCAGAAACTCACTACAATACTGAAGATCCTGCTGTCTGATTGATAAATTATTGGAAACTCAGGGTTTGGACAATCAAAACTAGAATTAAACGATGCCAGAAGCACTTTGAGAGTAGATGAGCCATAGCAGACCAACTATTTACCATATGTGAGGGGAAAAAAAGTAATGCAGTAAGGCTGTAGGTCCTTAATGATCTGTTGTAGAGGTCATTACCTACATCCCTTGAGCTTCCATCCAAAATACACCACATGATCCATTGTCTACAGCCAAGCCCTAAGATATAACTGCATTTGCTCTGATCCCTCAAACAGAGACAGACATCTTGAGGATCTCTATCAAGCATTCTTAAAACAATAGTGCCCACCTGGGGAAGTAAGAAAACAAATTGACAGAGCCAGATGAGTACCCTGAAGTCATCTACTGCAGGAGAGGCACAATAAAGGAAACAATAGCACGCCACTAGTCACCACATACAACCCTCTCGTCAGACCTCTGCAACAGATCATTAAGGACCTACAGCCTATTCTAAAAGATGATCCCTCACTCTCTCAAGTCTTGGGAGACAGACCTCTCCTTGCCTACAGACAACCACACAACCATAAACAGATACTCACCAGCAACTACAGATCTAACAACAGAAACATTAAAACAGGCACACACCCCTGCAACAAACCACATTGCCAACTTTGCCCAGATATCTGCACAAAAGATACCATCATAGGTCCTAATCAAGCCAGCTACTCCAAAGGCTCATTTACCTGCTCATCTACAAATGTGATCTATGCCACCACGTGCCAGAAATGCCCCAACACCTAATACATCAGACAAACAGGACGATCCCTGAGCAAAAGAATAAATGAACACAAAACTGACATCAGAAATCACAAAACAGAAAAACCAGTTGCTGAGCACTTCCATCTTTCCAATGACTCTATAAATGATTTGTTAATGACCATACTCAGGTATGTCAGTGGGACATCAAGACTTCAAAGGGAAACAAGTTGAATTGGAATTAATATGCAAATTAGATTCTGTGAAAGCAGGATTAAATCAAGACTATGGGTTCTTTTCTCATTACACCAGGTAGTTTGACTTCAGACTTCCCAGGGTTTGAACCTAACAACTACTCTGATTTGCTGTTACTGTATGACCTGATCCCATGTTTTACACTCCCTTGCATTTATTTTCATTCCATTCTGTAAGTTCCCCCATCTTCGAAGCATCTGACAAAGTGGGATTTTCTCTCACAAAAGCTCATGTAAAAAATAAATCTATTAGTCTTTAAGTGCTGGACTAGACTAACATGGCTGCTCTTTGGAACTATTTCTTACAAACTGTGTGATAAAGATATCTATAGAACAGTTAGTTTTACAAAATGACTGCAGCTAAGTTCTAACTAACGTGTAAAGTATTGTTCCTAATCAGTAGATAATGATAGACTTCTGAAGGGCAATTGCTGTTGAAATCTATGAGCATTGTGCCATCTTCTGGTGAAAGGTTGGAGACCAATGGTATAAAGTGACATAGTCCTGTTTGCCCGCTACACCATGCTTTTCAATCCCTGCTGACTCTCTGAGCTCAGAGAAAAACTTGAAGATGCACATTTTCCAACCAAAATTGTTTTAAATGATTTTTTACTATTTTTATTGACTGATTTCCTTTTCTTTCTCCTTTTCTCAGCTCTCAACTACTTTCTCACCAATCGGCTGTTAACATAAGGCTCTAATTACTCACTGCTTTGCACCATGTTTAATTGTGCACACCTGTGCAAAGTAGATGGAAACCTACCAGATCAGAATGGCAGCATTTCACAAACATGTGCACAAGTGAAAATGAAAACACGGGTTGCAAGGAAACAGAAAATGACACCTGCGATGTGGTTGAGGGAACCTTTTTTTAACACAACCTTCCAGTTCAAAATGCCCCCAAAATAGAATGAAGAAAGTTGTGAATTTAGAAAACAATGTTAACATTTCAGGGTATTTTTGAATTTTTGCTTCCTGATTCTGTTGTACAAATTTCTGCATGTCTCCCTGCAAAACAGAAAGTCTGATTCTGTAAGGTGTTGCGTGGCTTCAGCTCCCATTGTACTTAATATAGCTTCTCATGGTAGCAACCATTGTACTAATTATTATGTCCTGTTTTACACCAAGAAACTATCTTAAAATCAAACCTTTCTTTTGGTAGTATTTTGTACCTGACTAATAGGATAAACTTGAAGCTGTGGTATCTGGGAAATACAAAGAAACGTGGCTTGTCTTGACCATATGCAAAACTTCACTTTCCTAATATGAATGCTCACAAAGACTGTTATTGTTTAAATTATCTAGAGACATCTGTAATGTGTCTTAGGCTGCCAGGCAACAGACTTTTTGAACCTGAATCTGCACAGATATTTCAAGATGCCAGTGCATTAGAAATTTCTGAAATTCCTTTTCTCAGAACACAAATATTTTTTTAAAAAAAACAACTTAAACTGTTACATCTTATTTTCTCCTTAGTTTGCAGATTTTTCCTCTTCAATGTTGGCATCGCAAGAAAACTCTATTTTTCGCTTTGGCAACAAAATATCACAATGCATTTTTATCTTTGTGTTTCACTTCTTGTGTCATTGATCAATAGACCAAAATGCCATACCTCCATCAAGGCCACAAAGTTTGATTGCACAAGCTGTCTCAGCCCGTTGGAGCTTATCTTTTATATCTTAGACTCCTAGAAATGTCACAGTGGAAAACAGCCTAAACCAACATATGTCAGCCTTCCTGTCAGATGAGCGGGGGTTCTGAACGAGGGTCATGTTGGCATTCTCTATCCATCATGCCTGATTGGTACACCAGTTCATTTCAGGGCAAGCAGAAGAAATGAAAGACTCTTTAGGCCACTGCTAAGTATGGAATCAGCTAGTGACTTTACATCACTGAGCAAGCAGAATGGCTCAACTGTTATCTACTAGCACCAACAGATATTAGTTTCTCTCTGTTTACTTTAAATATAATTAAACTACTTGGTTCCAAATCTAGCCCCCAGTTTAAAAAAAAACAAAAAACAGAAAACCAAGTAGTTTTTCACTTCTCTTAGGCTATGTTTACATCTAAAATCTTAGTTCGGACTTAGTTAGTCTGAACTAAGTAGCTCAAAAATTAGTTTGAACTAAGCATGTTTTTTAGTTTGAACTAACCACTAGCTCGAACTTATTTAGTTTGAACTAGCATGTCTCCACTGGGCTAGTTCAAATTAAATACACAAATTAGCAAACTAGCCATTTGAACAAACCATTGGAACAAATATGCAAACTAACCATTCTAACTAACTAGTTTGAACTAAAAAAAATTTTTAGTTTGAACTAGGCAAAGCATAGTACAGACAGAGTTCAAATTAGTTTGAATTAAGGCTCCTTAATTCAAATTAATTTGCTAGTGTAGACATAGCCTTAAAGCTTATATACTGAAAGATGTTAAAAAATATAAGTATAAAAATAAGTGTGAATCTTGAGCTGTGTAAAAGAACTCTTCTAGTGACTAGCCTTACAAATAGGTACTAGAACCATGAATAGAGCTGTTCTACTGGTTCATTTTAGTAGGAGTGATTTGTTAAATCTACCCTGGGCATAAGGGAGATGGAAGAAAATAAGGAAAAGGGGGCTCAGAATCTAGACTGGGCACATCCTCAGAAGGAAGTGCAAGACACATCCAAGAAGAGGGAGGAAGGCTAGGCTATATTTTGGGTAATTGCTTTTGAGTAACTAAAAAGCCAAATTGTAGGAAGAGGTTGAGTTCCAACTAACTCAGTGTCTGCCTGATCTGTCCAAGATGGGATAAAGGCTCAGCTTACTCATGGTATGATTTAGATGGCTTACCAAGAATTTAAGAAAAGTTATCTACTAGGAAACAGGGAACCATGTCAGTTATTTCCAAAGCACTATATGGATATGTCTACACTGCAATAAAAAACCTACAACACTGAGTCTCTGAGACTGAGTCAATTGACTTGGGCTTGCACCACGAGGCTAAAAATACACTAGTAGACATTCAGGCTTAAGCTTGAGTCTGGGTTCTGAGATCTTGTCACTTATAAGGTCTCAGAGGCTGGACTTCACCTGAGCCCAAACATCTACACTGCAATTTTATAGCTCTACAGCCAGGGTCAGCTCATCTGAGCCAACCACTGTCATCTCTGGTGTCTTTTATTGTACTGTAGGCATACTCTAAGATTGTTGCCTACTTCCAATCTCTATTATAGAGCACTCAGTTTCATTTTAACAGTTTTGTCAGAGGGAAAGGAGGAGAATCATGTGGTCTGAAAACTGGAGTAGGAGCAAACCATTCTTCAGTAGCTAGGCCCCAATTCAGCAAATTACTTAAATATGTATTTAAATCCCATTGAAACCAATGGGAATTGGATCCATGTTTATGTACTTGGCTGAACAGGAATAGATTTAAGCATGTGAATAGGTAATTTACTTTATAAGCTTCTGGCCCTGCAAACACTTAGATGTGTGTTTAACTTTACTATGGTGAGTATTGCCATGGAAATCAATAAGTATACTCAGCATACTAAAATTGCACACTTCTGGAAGTGTTTGCAGGATTGTTGCCTAATTCTGGCTCCAACACTTGAGTATAACATTGCATTTCTCTGCCTCAGTTCCCTCAATGCTGACAAGAGCATAACAAATCAGATTCATTTATTTCTTGAGAGACAAGTATTAATATAACATTATGTAGTAATGTTTTTAAATTTATCCAGTCCTGTCCTGTTCTTGATATCCAGCTTATCAAACACTTAAAAATGTCTTGAAGGATGGCCTTACATTTAGTCTGTCTTTCAACCCCACCCTGGATGTACTCATGTGATTCCTAGTGTGTGCATTTTTATTTGACAGGTTTTAGGTTAATTTACACACTATGTGAATATCAATATATATGATATATACATGGATATGAGTTATAAAACTGTTTCCCTTCTGCATATTTTAGGGCTTCAGTCTCTCTATGCATGTTAGTCTCCCACTGCTTTCAATGGTAGATATGCACACAAAAGCCTGCAGGCCTGAGTCCTTTAACATTTTATATTTCATATTTTTGTTGTGACACCATGCAGTTTGAGTGTACTACACAGAGCATCAGTGAGTACAGTGGTGTATATCTGTTTAGTGCAATAAACACCTTACCACACCACTCTATAACAAATATTTCTTCCATGGTACAGCATGTGTATGACTGCATCATGTTTATTTGAATAACTGAACAGTTAACAGCATCTTCACCCACTTTCTTGATGAGAGGATGAGAATTTAAGAAATATTCTCTAATGTGCTTGAAAATAGTATTTCATATAGACTATTCCAAAAAGGAATATTCTCCAAAATTACAATATGCTCTTTGAAAAAAAATTGTATTTCAAGAAAGTTAGTTATGGTAACGTTTTCTTCTTTGAAGACCTCGGAGCTATTTATTTTTGCTGTTTCCTTGTGGAGATAAATTAATTTAGTTGCTTAGAAATGATGTTTTACGTAGTGTGGGAAGTGTTCTGAATTCTTTGTGATTTGTCCATTAAGCTATAAAATAAATATCTTTTCCCCTCTTAATACATAATCATGCTTAATTGGACTTCTAGAACTAACTTATCTGAAAGCAATGAAACTGAATAGCTCCATTCTCTTTAATGGGTTAAATCTATGAGTCTTGTTCAGCACAGTAAAAGAATCTTTTTGCTAGTTTTAAAGCTCTAATACAGGAGAAGATATTAGTGGTTGCATTTTCATATTTGCTTGTCACGGAGCTAAGACTCTGACAACTGAAAACTTCAAAGATGAAGGATAAGATGACTTATTTTTGGTAATGCTGAAACAATGCCTGTACATTATTGATTTTAACATCTAAAATCAAATTTCTGGGTTCGATGACTTACTCTACAGATTTAAAACACAAACATACAGGGTCAAATTGTGCTCTCTGCTACACTGTTATAAATCCAAAGGAACTTAGCGTTATGTCTACATTGCAATCAGAAACTGTGACTAGAGTATATGCAGACATACCCAGGTTACTTTTGATCAAGTTAGCTTCTTAGAAGTAATTGAAACTACAGAAACACAGGCCACAGCTTGTGCTAGTTACCCAAAATCAAGCCCACCAGGATCCTTGGTACATACTCAGGTAGCTAGTCCAGGCTGCCACAGTGTCACTGCTTATTTTAGCAAACTAATTCAGTCAAAGCTAGCTCAAGTACGATTACATATACTGCAGTCTCACCTTCTGAGTGCAGTGTAAACATGCCCTAAGTAAAATGTGCTGTTCCTTTAAATTCATATAACTTGCGATGAGAAGGAATGTTGTGCTAATCTGTGACACTGATTTTATGACTGACATGGAAGATTAGGGGTCAATACATGCCTTCTATTCTTGGCTCTGCCACAGACTGTATCTATGACCTTAGGTAACTCATTTGGGGCTTGATTTCAAAAGCGTTATCAAGCTAGATTCCGGGCACAAATAATTCTGACTTTAACTTTTGAGATCTAGCTTACTGAATTCTGCAATGATGTCACCATCTAAATTACATCATTATTCATACTCATAAAAATCTCATCTGCAAAATGAAAGACACCTTTTAGATATTCAAAGTAGACCCTTAATCGTGTTGTGCCTCAATTTCCTTATCTACACAAGATTAATCTTACTTAGCATGGATATCGTTTTCACAAAAGGAGCTCAAAGTGCTCAAAATCCAGACATTATTATTATTATCATCCCACTTTTACAGATGGGAAATAGAAGGGCAGAGAGATGAAGTTGTTTGCCCAGTCACACAATAAGTCAGTGGAACACAGGTCTGGCTGCCATTCCAATACCCTTTCCACTGCTCCATGGAATAGAGCTTTCTTGCCAGACAGGATAGTTACAAGTCTTAACTCACTAATGCTTCTAAAGTGCACTGAGATCCTCAGGTGGATGATGCTATTGTTCTTAAGAAAATACTTTCTCTCCTCACAGGAAGGAGAAAGGGGTAGTGATGGTGAAGTGTAATAAGATCCCTCACTCTTTCATCTTTTTCTTTAGTTTATTAAAGAATTCTGACCACAGTACACTTTCTTGTCTCTGCTAATTAAATGAGCAAGTAGCAGCAGATTTGTGGTCAGAAACCTTTGCTTGTATTCTCACTGGACTGGCCAGTGATATGTACAGCACCTTCCCAGAGAAATTCGGAAAGAAATTGGCTCCTTAAGTGGACACACATTTAAACACAAATTAAGGTTTTGGAGTCAAATTCAGACTGCTTTTGTGAAAACAAAGGTGATGAGAGTCCACTCATTCAAAAATGAGTCCACTAACACATTGCAGATGCTCTGTTATCCTGACTGAGGCAGCACTATGTATATACATTTTATATATTCTAGTGCCATTAACAGCAGGGATAAATTTTGTGGGAGGAGGGAAAGCTAGGTGAATCTGTTTCTGCTCTAAATTAAGGCCATGATCCTGCAGCCATACATACTTAACTTCTACAGAACTACTCACAGTTGTGCAAAGTTAAGCATGAGTGTTAGTCTTTGCAAGGTTAGGGCCAAAGAAACTTACAAACTAATCATAGAGAATATTTTATTTAATTAAAGCTATCCATGCAGTGTTGCCTCTTCCATATTGCTGCCAATAAAATATCAAAGATGACTTAGGGCAAATTATCTATATCTTGGTTCAAAGTATACGATCTGAGGGTTTAAAGATCATTTTCATGCCTTCATTGTTAAAGCTGGATTCTGAAATTTTCTATCCTGAGGCAGGGGTTACTCCATAAACTTTCTGATGCAGGATCCAACCCTTATTTCATAATTTCCTGCTTTTGCAGATGCAGGAGGAAAGGCAGGCTTGCTCAGTTTTCTCCCAATAACTCAACAAAGAGCATCCCCTCATTAAAACCAGAGACTGGACTTGTATGGAAAAATATGCTACTCTTTTCAGAAAAATCCTCTTTTTATACTACATACACATGCAACTTTATTTTTATTTCTATTATGCTCTTTGACCAGTTATAATGTTGTTCTGATACATGAATTCAAAATTTCTAGGATAGCTATACAATACCTTGGAAAGAACGTACTAACACGCAAATATATTATGTATAGAAAAAAATAAAGGCACAGTTAATTCCCATCCCATACAACTTGCCGAGATGGTTCCAAAGGATCACTACAAAAGTGAAAGGGCAGAAATAAAAGAACCATTTTGGCTTTGCTCTTCGTTTTCAGAAAGTTTTATGGTGGGGGCTGGGTCACACTGAGCTCTGATTTCATTTCACAATATCACACATAAAGCGAGCTGAACTCTTCTCAGTGTATAACCAACCTCAAGCTTCCTCAACAAGATACCAATAACCCTGTAATTTCAACTGTTCTCTCTTTTTTATGTGTTCTGTCTCTCCGTGAAGTCTCATCTCTCCATCCCAATGCCATAGGCTAATAGTCCATAACAAAGCTCACCCTCAAAAATGTCAGTTATAATGAAAAAAGCAAGCTCACAGATGAGAAAGTTGGCCTTAGCTAAATCCTATGGGTCCTACTTTCAGGTTCTGTAGTTTCTTCTGTTTCATCCAATAAACGTGAATTAGAAGGATGTGTTAAATTGGACAACCACCACGTCTTCATCCCATATTACTCATTACAGATCAAAGAAGAATGGACAAAGAATGCAAAAAGACCATGGTCAGCTGCCAAACTAAGTAAACACCATTGACAGCACTAGAAAGCAAGGATGGAGCATGCTTGCCTTTTAATACTGAACTGAACTGAACTATCAAAATATCAAGCTAAACAGATGTTGGGCAGCTAGTAATAATTAAAGAACTTGTAGTAGTGAATCCCAATCAATTCACTTCACTCTGTGCCAGTCCAAATAGTATTAGTCTAGTTCAGTAAAACAAACAAGGAGTCCTATAGCACTTAAAGACTTACAAATTTATTTATTGCATGATCTCTCATGGGAGAAAATCCAAACAACATGTCCTTTCATCACTGTCTTATATCTCATGCAGTCATTTACAAGAGTTTGTAAAAGGAGTATGGTTTGATGTGGTTACATGCTGCCTATTGATTATACAAGATACAGGACTGCCAAAAAACTAACTCTGGACATAACAAGGAAAGGCAAGATGCATTCTTGCTGCTACTGATCACAGGCACCTTTTTCTCTTTTGCTGCAAAAACAGTATTTAATCCCTAAAGAAAACCAGGTAACAACTGGTTAGTTAGCTGTATTCATGCTGCTTACTATTGCATCTCTCTGCATCATATGCCATTTCTTAGGCTCATTATAGTTGGAGAAGGAATAGAAGAAAGAAGGGAGGAAAAAAAACAGAAATGCCAAAAGCCAGTGAAAAAACTGATTTTTCTAAGCTCTAAATTGGCTGCTGTCATACATGCTTAAATGCCATTTTTAATATTTAACCCATGTTTATGGTTTAATTGATGTTGAGCTGCCAATACCCTGTCCTATGACACTGCTGCCTTTGTGGGCTTTGTGTAAGCTGGTTGGGGACACCTAGAGTATTCACTATGGTCAGGGTTACTCGTCTCCCTATTTCCTTTCTGGTATGCACCCTTGCAGGACTCTCCTCCCCGTTTATTAGCAGCCACTAAGACTATAAGATCTAACTCCATCTCCTGATGTTGCTCCCATGACTCGTGTTTGCAGCTGACCAATTCCATCCATCTTTTGCTCTCACCAGAGGACAGGTATCAGACGGCATGATAAATGAACAGAGTCTAAATGGAAGTCCACATCTAGCCCTTGAAGAGGGAGGGCTTTCTGTTTGAAAAGTATATTTGGAGGTGCCCTAGGAGGCAGACTTCTTCTGCTGATCCCCCTGTAAACAGGGGTTGGAACACACTAGGCCAGGGGTCAGCAGCCCAAAAGATAAGAAGAGCCATTTTTTACAATTTCTTCTCTAACCAAGTGTTTTGAGAGCCACAATGGGTGTAGCCTCCTGGCTGCAGAAGCTGGGTCAGGGTGCCTTCCACAGGATCCCCAGGTGTGGGAGGGGGAGCAGGAAGCCAGGAGCCTCGCACGGGCTGCCTGCAGAGTCCCTGCCTGGGTGGTAGGAAGGGAGCCTGGAGGCAGGAACGAGCTACCCACAGGGTCTCTCAGTTGCAGGGTGGAGGGTACCCAGAGCCACAAAGAGACAGCCAAAGAGCTGCATGCGGCTCCGGAGCCACAGGTTGCAGACCCCTTCATTAAGCTATTACCCGTAACCTCGTGCTGGTGTAGCTTGCTAACTCCACCAGCCTGCATAAAGGAGGCAAGAGTGACAAAGTGACTTACAATCTGAGACAGTGCTTTCCAGCAGACACACCCCAGGAACAGACAAAGCTGGAAAGAGAGATTAGGGCATGATTTAGCTCATGTGGTTTCAACTGAAAATAAATTGTAACCTCAGAAAGAAGATACATTTGCATCAAATTCTGACTGAGAATGGGCACAATTCAGCTCCTACTGAATTCAGTGCAGGTATTTCCACTGAGTGGTGGTGAGCTTCAAGTAAGACTCCACATTCTGTCCAGAGCAAGGAGGGGATCTCCCTCAGATGGCAAGCCTACACTGTAACCAAGCTGTTTCTCTGTTTTTAGACCAATTCTCAGCATGTTGACTACTTACAGCTGTCTCACTTGCTGAGACAATTATGCACCTAGGCACATGAGGTTCATTTCTGCCCTCAATTAAATTGGTGCAATTTCTACTAAGTGACTGCAAGATGATGAACTCGGGTCTGCCTTCAGTGGTAAGCTGGCTGTCCCATAGTTTCACCGGGGTGACTGGAGTGTTACTGATAGCAGAATTGGAGGCATTTCATATCAAGTGTTACCAGCTCTTTAATAATAAAAAGAAATTACAAGGTTAGGATGTATCCATGCCTTGCACTCCTAGGTGCTACTGCAATATTAATAATGAGTAAGAACAATAATAAACTAAAAATTATAATTAAAAAGAAGCAGATTTTAAATATAAGCACATTTTTCTGGAATTGAACATTTTATTAATAATGAGGAGGACAAGGGTTCTCATCTTGTGTAGCCCCTAAATTATTTCTGAACATTTTTCACTTCTTGAAGAGTAATGTAACATTTGCTTCTGTTCAGAGCTCTCTTCTGAATATTTACACATGTAATCCAGTACTGAGCCCTAACTCTAATGGCCTTTTATCTCTTCTGAATTTACAGACTTTTTTTTTTTTTTTTTTTTTTTTTGAGTTCAAGAAATTATTTTCTGTCTGCAATCTAAAATGAAAAAAATCCTTGGTTTGCTCTTGGCTCTTTCCCTGTCTAGTCTAAACACTGAAAATGTCAAGTTTGCTCACTAATTAAACATGTCTGTCTTGGATTGCACTTGTATCCTTCACCGTGATGGTGCAAAGTCCCACAGAGGCATTAGACATTCATGTTTTGAAATGCAACAGTTAAAAAAAACCTTTCTGTGTGACACAAATACAAGCTTATTTGAACAATTTTAATGGGCAAAGCAATTATAACCTGGGAGATGTGGAAGAACTATCAAGCTGGGAAGTTCCATTCAAGAGCTGGAATTTCCTCAAATTTGGAGGTACTCTGACTCCACAGGTTTGGTTTAGACCCATATGTATTTGTTCTTCCCTAGCACAATTTAAAACAACAGTCACATGTAATTTCACTTTGGGTTGGGGTGAAGGAGACAGGTGACTAAGCTAGGAGCGATTGAACTTCCAAAGCCTGAAAGTTCAGATTCAGCTAGGACAAGGCACTAAGGCTAAAATATGTCTACACTGCCAAATTAGTCTGGACTAAGGAGGCTTAGTCTGGACTAATCTGGTCTGTGTCCATACTAGCCTTTGGCTAGTTTGAACTAAAATTTTTTTTAGTTTGAATGATTAATTTGAATTTAGCACTTAGTTCAAACTAATGTTTGAATTAGGGCAATGCAGACGCCCTGGTTCGAACTCAGAAAGTTTGAAATAAGGTGTTAGTTTGAACTAGCCACTTTTTTTAGTTCAAACTAATGTTTAGTTTGAACTAGTCATGCTTTTTTAGTTTGAACTAGCTTTTTAGTTCAAACTAAAAAATTCAGCTAGTTCGAACTAAAAAGCCACGGTCAGTCCGAACTAACCCGGAACTGCTTAGTTCAGACTAAGGAAGTCCGAACTAAGCTTGCTAACATAGACATAGCCCAAAAGCCAAGATGAACTATTAATTTCCAGAAGTGAGCTTGAAATCTCTCTAGAAATGACTTTCTTGTGGTACTGGGGCACTTTTAATTCCGTTCTGCAATCACAAAAACAGCACTGAGACAAACAACTCAGAACTTGAAAAAAATTCTTCTTTTCAAGTACAGTTCTAAAAAAGGTTGATGCTTCATGATGCTTGTGCGTGTTTGGTTTTTCCTATTTTATTCCAGCCAGCTGGCTCAGTTCTAGTTTAAACTAACATTTTTCTATTGTCTGTCATTTTCTTTGAGAGTTCTCTTGGGACAGATCTTTGTAAGTCAGGATTACCATCAGTGATTGAAATAAAATGAAGCTTAACTCTGTTCAGGACACCAGGCCTCCCATGATGATAGGACAAAAAGAATAACCAGCTAACACCTCTCGTGAAATAGGAAGGGAGAGAAAAGGAAAGGAAATGGAAAATATTTAAGCTAGAGAGGAGCTGTATTCATAGGAACAAATTTGCACGGTACTCAAATACAACAATGATCTGTGTAGTGTAAGGGCCTGGAGGGATTAGAGTATAATCAGATGACAAAGGGAGGGAGGTTCATTTAAAAACTTCATTCAATAGAAGTGACAATAGCAAGCTGCATAAAGTGATGGTTTTTATTAGACAATTTCTCTGTTTGTGCTAAATGTAGTTAGCACATACAAATATGCTGTTTCATCAAAGCAGAAGTGTTCATAGAGACCTGGTCATTTCAAGAATGTTTGTGCTGGGAAGTTTGTGTTTTGTTTTTCTGGTGTGGTGTGGTTTTTTGTTTTTTTTTTGGTTTTTTTGTTTGTTTGTTTGTTTGTTTTTGTGGAGGTGGGGGGGGGGGGAGCTAGGTCCAGGATGCCTTAGAGAGACAGAGATGTGAACCAAAAACCTCATAAATCAGACTGAAAAGGGATGATCTGATACAACTTCATGTCATGAAAACATTCCAAAGGCTTTGACTTCATTCCAAGGAGGAACTAAAACAGATTTCAAAATCCTGAAAGCTGCCATGAAACAGAATTCTCAATTTCAAAACATCTAATGACGGAGGGGCCTACAGCACACCAAACACGGCATTTTAAAATCCACTGAAGCATGCCTGAGAGCCCAGGTCAACAGACTCAAGTTTGCCCTGTGACACTAAAATCAACAGCGTAGGTGTTGCAGCTCTGGCTGGACTTTGGGATCTGAAGCATGGGACAAGAATGGTCATCAGGGTCATTCAGGTGGATGGTCACCTACCCCCACCCAGAGCCGTAATGCTGTTTTGGCACCCAGGACACGTTCTAATTGGAACATGCCCCTTCCAATTAGCAGCACTTGAGGCTGGCGGCATGAAGCACGCCCTTTAATAGAGTGGCTCTATTGAGCCTCTCCGAGGCACCTGAGGCAAAGCCCTGTTCACCCCACCATACTTACAGGCCTGGCCACACCTGCAATATCAACATTGCTAGTTTCCATGCCATGGCATGAGACCAAATTTGTAGAATCACATTCTGAGATGAGTTGCTGTGGTTTTAAAACCTGGTGCGCACACATCCCCGAGTCCCAGTCTCAAAAGTGTTATGGATATGTAGAAGCCTAAATTTCATTTGAAATCAGTGGGACTTTACCTCCTAAATCACTTAAGAGATTTGAAAGACAAATTTGGGCCCATCTTTATTTTGTTTCAGAAACAGCTTATCCACCAAACCTCCACTAATGCAACAAAACTCACAGTGAGTTCTCAGGTACGGAGACAACAGAATCAGGCTATCCTGAAGTATTTTCTTTTCTTCCATATGACCATGGAATGGAATATCCACTTACTAAGGGATATATGCAGTGGAGGCAAGGAAATTGCATTCATACAGCCTGATCCTGAGCTGGTGTGAGCAGGTATAAGTACACTTACGTCAATGATGGTGTCTCAATTATTGCCAGTTAATATTTTGTCCATTGGGTGAAATCATGGCAGCACTGAAATCAAAGGGAATCTTACCTTTTCTTTCACTGGACTAGGTCTTCCTCCATAGAATGCAGTAAACACTTGTTCTCAGAAGCAAGTCTTTTCTGTAGGGGCATGTGACTTCCTGTAAATGAAGCGGGCATATTTCAGTCAAATATATTCTAATGCCTTCCTGCAGTCTGTGCCCCTGATGCTTGTAAACTGTTCTGATGTGCTACTCTGTCTTGTCTATCTTCTTACTCTTGCATCTTAGATGGAAAAACTACAAATCTGTCTTAGGGCCCCACTATGCAAACCTCTAGCACATAGATATAATGACACAGTCTCTGCAATGAAGAGCTTACTACCTAAAAAGACAAAAAACAAACCAAAAGAAACCCCAAACAAAAACAAAACAAAAAACAAAAAACATATTGGGCCAAAGGATGCAACACACAAGTAAAGTGAGCAGGGTGATTGTTAATGGGACTCTCAGTTTTCTCTATGGGGTGACTCCTTATTTGTATAAGCCAAATAGAACTCTACCATAAAGAAGTTTCCTTTCTGGAACTATTGGATATTGATCAATCAATCAAAGTGGGAAGATCTTTTTTAAGAAGTGATATTAGATTTTTGTGGGTAATTTCTACAGAACATGGTTAATTTCTACTTTATTAAAACCTACAAGTCTTCTTCATAAGGTGAAAGCACAGTACTCACAACTTAAGTGTTCAAATTCATACTGAAATAAGTTAAGGGACAGAAATAGGAATTATGTCCACAAATCCCATTGACTTTCAATGGGAGTTTGGTGCCTAACTACCCTTTGTCCCTTTGAAAATTCCCTGCCTGGAAAATACCAACATGCTAATAAGAAATGCTGCCCATCTGCTGAGAAGTGGTACTCATTATAGATCTGATTCTACAGTCCTTAATCAGCTAAATACTCCACTGAAATCTTTGCCTGAGTAAAGACAACAGCATGAGTTCCTATGTGCCATGACTGTGGTCTTCTTCCTAAATTGCTGGCTGGACCTCATAGCTGGAGTGTCACAGAAGATTTGTTGGATAAGCTAAACTACAAGCAGGGAAGGAGCTCTGATGTTTTTATGCACTGTTATTTATGCTATGAGGGATGTTATAACTTATTGTTACAATAAATCTGCAACCAGTGTTCTTTCAGACACCTGGTCTGATGCGTATTAAGTATTCTGAAGTGATGTGGATTACCTATTTTACAACACTCAAATCAGCTCTCTCTAATTTAATCTACCAGGTCAAGTGCCTACACAACCAGGAAAAGTACTGCCAAGTATGACCAGCTCCAAAGAGAAATCAGCCCCAGGTGAGCTCTTCTTTCCCATTTCCAGTGTTACTAGCCTCCCTGGGAGCCATTTCACATTATTTGAGCGCAACTGAATCCTACTTGGAGCAGAACTGTTTCCTTATGTATTCTATTTGCTGCAGTTAGGCCCCAATCCTACAAAGACATATGGATGTAACTATACTCATGTAAGTAGTGTCATTAGGACTAGTTACATAAGTAAAATTATGCCCATAAATAAATGGTTGTAGGATTGGGCTTTACACTCTAAGCTCCTGTCCTCTCCACCAATAATAAATACCAAAACTGTGTCAAAATGGAGGCAAATTATTTAAAAATGTTGAACTTTTTGAAATTTTCCCAACCTGTTCTACAAGATAGTATTATTAGACCAGACAAATTAAAAAACCAGGCAAGATCAATGCACCCTTCCGAAAAACAATAATTTGAGTTTTGCGTCAATATTGAATGTGAGTTTTTCTAACCAAAGAGTTTGCCCGTTATGTATGACTACTGATGATCCCTGAGCACTTTTCATAAGGGGAGAGGTTTGCAAGAATATCTTTGATCTGAATTTCCCCTCTACCTTTGATGAACAGTGTGCTCTTTATGTCAAAGCTGACTTTCAGACATGTTACTTGTGGGTCAGAGTCTTGACTGCAATGGAGCCTATGAACGAGGGAGCATGTCAAGAAGCCAATTGTCACCTGAGCTGCCCACCCCTAATGTTGTTGATGCTTCATGGGAACAGCTCTAACACCATGAATATAAGGTTCTCCAGAGACATAACACCAGTGGAGAACTAGGCATAGCAGGGCTTTGTTTTGTCATGTGCCACATATAAACGAAAAATAGTGCAATGAGCTATCTAATGGAGTACTTCTCAACCTTTTGAGACTCAGAATCCATTTGTAAACCTTGATGGCCTATTGCAACCCAGTAAAAAGATTTTGTGTCAAAAATATCTAGATTACTAAATATTCCTGACCAACAACATATAATAAACACATTAAGATAATAAGTACTAAATAAGTACACCATACATATCATAGTGGTAGCTCTAGTGATTCCTGTCCCATGGAGCTGACTGTGCACAGCTCCTTGCATCAGATATTTCAACCTCTGGGATTGCACTGCTGCTTAGATTTGGTCCAGCTGACCGCACCAGTGGTAAGACTGGTGTTGCAATCTGGCACATGGGGTCACAGTGCCACTGCCCAAGCCAGACCCATTATCATCATGATGGAGGGGCACCTGGATCAGACTCGAATGGCATTGCTACCCAGTGCCCCAGGTCATTGCTGACACATGACAGCCTTCCATACTATTTATTGAATATGAGTATTCTGTAATATTCAAGTAAGGGAAACTGGTTTTGCATCTAGTCTCTCTAGTTGCATCACTGTTGTTCATTATGAAAGAACAAGATAGAACAGTAGGATTTACTATCATATGAGACCTACTGGTTTTGGCACACACTTTCAAAGGATTCATCTTAATTATCCAAAGTATGGAAAATACATGTACAATGTTGCTATTCCTGCACCCAGAAATCATGAATCAGGCCGCCAGAAAACATGAAATTGGCTTTAAAATCATGAGATTTTAAAATACATAAATGTGTACCATATTTTCCTTTGGATTTCAAGCCTTCAGGGTTCACATTTTTAACCTTTTTCCTGCATCCAGGAGGATGAAAAAAATTACCATTTTAAAATGAAACCTGGGATTATCACATGAGACCTAGGAGCTGAGACCTGAAGAAAAATATCACATATTTTGAGATTTATGACAAAATCATCAGAGTTTGGAAGACTGTCTGCTGCATCAACAACACACATGGAATGAATGCTAACCAAAAGGCCTTAGAGAGAAACTTGTTTTAGTCACCAAAGTCATCAGAAATAACCCAGAATACACAGGGCAGATCATAAATGTGATCCAACTCTCACTGAACTCAATAAAAAGATTCCCAATTTAAAACCCACCTAATTTAATAAGATAATTTAACAAAATGACCCCTTTCCATTTGCATTAAGATCTAAACACTAAAAGAAACAGAAAACTGAGGAAATGGTTTGTGGTATTCAAGCACTCTATGTCTCTCCACTAACTTTGTCAAACTGGGTAACCTTTTTCCTCCCCAAAACACCCAAACTCACCATCATTCAACAGCTCTTAAAATCTTGACTGTACCATCTGCTTGAATACAAACACTCCCAAGTGACAAGCCTCAAAGACTTCCAAAATAAAAATAAGAGACAATCTGTACCCTTACCCCTCAAAATGATCTTCTTGGAGTCTTCCACCTTAACCCATGAAAAGCAATGAGAGCATATTTTATCTCGAAGTAAAATGATGCCTTATCACAATGAAGCCACAGAGGAACTGCTGTGATTTGATGATTCATTATAGTCAGTGCTAAATCTTTTTCACAACAGAAATCTTTTTTCCTGCATTCATGATCTGAGACATTGTAAAGTGGATTTTCAAACACTGAAAATTCATGTAAAGTATTTGATTATGATTTATTTTCTGCTACTGAAATCCCTTTTTACACAGAAGTCAATACAATACAGTAAAATTCTAATCTGTGCAAGCATGTGCGCTATACATTACTTACAGTATGTGCAATCCATTTGTCAGTGACATTGGTAAATCTAATTAAATGTTCTAGTTGCATTTATGTAAGGAAATAAGTTTGTGCAGGACATTTTCTTCAAGGAAGAAGGTCTGAATAAGAATAATACTATTGTTGCTAACAAGGTTAGGAAAGGTTACAAAAATAAACACTGCAGATGATGTACAACTATAGTAACTATAGATTTATTCAAAGAAAAATTGTCAGATCTGATTATTAAGAAGCTATCTTAACAAAAGGTTAAAGATAGTTAAACTATCAAGGGAAAGGATACAAATTATTGCATGGGGATTTAGAGGCAAGAAATACATAGCTATGTAATGCACTGTAAATTAAAGTCATTTATAAAGTACAACTGGCACCCATATATAAAACAGACTGCTTAATCAGCAAAGGTGGGTTCTGCTATTTGTCATTACTGGAGTAATTCTGTGGGATAGCACTGTATGTGTTTATTAAATGCTCATCATTGTCAAAATATTGCAAAATATTAATGGTTTCGGAAGACAACTGATAAATTATTTGTCATTAAGAGTTTCAGAGCCAGATCCTTGTTTAGGGCTGAGGCAGACAGAACCACAAGAAAGGGGTCTGTGTACGTGCAGACACAAACCTTCCCTTCACACCTCCCTTGCTCCTGGGGTCATTATGAAAATGCCCACTCCATATAAGTTGATGATAAGCAAGGAGTAGCTCCAAGTATAGCTATGATTTAAACAAGATTGAAGGGTAACATGAAGGGAATGAATGAATGAATAGCATTAAAATAGATGAGGGAAATGCCTCTGATTCTTTTCTCACACAGAAACCATGTCTTTTCTGCACTGTGATAGATATGTGGAAGATCTCCATGGAGCTGGCAGTTGCTGATCTCATCAGAAACGTTTATATGAAATAAGGTAAAGACTAAAACTTGTGAGCTGTCTGTACTTGATATAGAACAAAATATTTTGTATCTCACAGTTCCCCCTCGAAATCTCACAATTCCTCCTCGAAATGATCAGATGACTGGTTTTTTGGATGCAGGAAGAACCATTGATGTGATATACCTTGATTTTAGCAAGGCTTTTGATAGTTTCCCACAGCATTCTCATTGGCAAATTAAGAAAGTATGGGTTGGATAGGTGGACTATAAGGTGGAGAGAAAACTGGCTAGATCAACGGTTTCAGCACGTAGGAATCAATGGTTCCATGTCTAGCTGGCAGCCAGTCACGAGTGGTGTGCCCCAGGGGTCAGTCCTGGGGCCAGTCCTGTTCAACATTTTCATCAATGATCTGGATGATGGAATAGACTGCATTCTCAGTAAGTTTGCGGATGACACCAAGCTGGGGGGACCAGTAGACACGTTGGAGGGCAAGGACAGGATTCAGGGAGACCTAGATAAATTGGAACAGTGGGCCAATAGAAATCTCATGAGGTTCAATAAGGACAAGTGTAAAATCCTGCACGTGGGATGGAAAAACCCCATGCACCGCTACAGGCTGGGAAACATTCAGCTAAGTAGCAGCAGTGTAGAAAAGTACCTGGGGGTCATGGTGGATGGGAAACTAGATATGAGTCAGCAGTGTGCTCTTGCTGCCAAAAAGGCCAATGGCATACTGGACTGCATCAAAAGAAGTATTACCAGCAGATCAGGGGATGTGATCATTCCCCTCTATTCTGCACTGGTGAGGCCACATCTAGAATACTGTGTTCAGTTTTGGGCTCCCCACTACAAAAAGGACATGGACAAATTAGAGAGAGTCCAGCGGAGGGCAATAAAAATGATCAAAGGGCTGGAGCACAAGCCCTATGAAGAAAGACTGAAGGAACTAGGCTTATTTAGCCTGCAGAAGAGAAGACTAAGGGGGGATTTGATAGCAACTTTCAACTACTTGAAGGGTTGCTCCAAGGAGGACAGAGCTCTGCTGTTCTCCGTAGTAACAGAGAACAGAACGAGGAGCAATGGTTTCAAGTTACAGCTGGGGAGGTCCAGGCTGGATATTAGGAAAAACTTTTTTACTAGGAGAGTGGTGAAGCCTTGGAATGAGCTCCCAATGGAGGTGGTAGAGTCTCCATCTTTGGAGGTGTTTAAGGCCCAGCTGGACAAAACCATGACTGGGATGGTTTAGTGGGAGTGGTCCTGCCTCTGGCAGGGGGTTGGACTAGATGGCCTATGAAGTCCCTTCCAACCCTATGATTCTATGATCTCACATCACAGAATATAAACCAAATGCTGCCTTGTTTTCCTCAAGATGACACAGACATCACCTGTATAGAAATGGAGTAAACTGAGCTTTAAATTGCTGAAATGAGAAGAGCACAGAGAGGCTAACCTCTCCCACAGCCTACAGAGTTGGAGGGCTGTTGTACATCTCCAAGTTTCTTCCCCAAACTTAGACCTAGAATTGAGGGTGCAATCCTTTTACATCATATACATAAGCTGTTATGGCCACAGGATCCTTGTTCCCACGACTTCCATGATCCCTGTTTGGCTTACCACCCACTAATGTCCTCCAAAGTGACACGCTCCGAAGTGCAGAAGGTCCGTGTAGGCCCTTTGGCTGTTCGGCCACTAAAATGCCCAGTCACAGGATTTAAGAATACAGAGAAGTTTGCATTCATCTTTCATATTAAGATGAATTTCACACTTCATGAGTAAGGCAAATTCCCAGCAGGATTTATCCAACTTTGCTTGAAGAAGGATTGCAGCATTTATCTATTTTTTTGGACTATCCCTCAATATACATTATGATACACATTTTACAATATTACTGTGACATCATGTATTGATTTTCTTTAAAACACACAGTGCCATAGCATCTGACCACATTACTTAAAGAAAATATAATATTTAGCATCAGCTAAGATTGCTCACAAAGCAAAATATAAATAGCCTCCATCCCAGCATTACTGATCTCTCATAAGTGATCAAATTAAATAGAAACATTGAAGTGTGTATTCTTACAATATTACAGAGCCAAAATGGTGGGCTAGGAGATAACTCACAGTATATACAAGCTCCAGATGTGCCTTGCCAAAAGAGTCATTCTCAAATCATTTCCCCCCATCATTTCCCCATTTATTCATTTTCTAAATAGGGAATGGAAATCTGGAGAATTGTTCTGAATACAGAAACCTGGATCTTTTTCTCCTGAAAACAGTAAAAATGCAATCAACAGTTTTCAAGCCTTGAAAACAGGCTTTTCTTAAGGAAGGCTTTCTACACACCAAGGATAGCACAGGTACCGTAAGTAGCAAGCAGTGCAATGGTTACCATGGTAAGTTCTGCAGTTTTTTATACTGCATAGTAAATACTTGACTACTAGTGTATAAGCCAACATAAGTGGTTAGAGCAGATGCAGAAGCAGCCACATTAATGTTAGCATCCCTCATTCTCAGTTCATTTTTTCACTCCAGTTAGATCTCCTTCTGTTAGGTGGCTTTGTCACCTTTCCAGCTTGTGCACACCCAGAAACGTGAAGGAGTAACAAGAGTCTTAAGGCTCACCCCTGCAAACCTGACTTTAGTAGCGGCCAAGGGCATTTTGCAGAATCTATCTTCTAATTAATAGCAGAAGGGTTAGCTTTACTTAAGGCATTCTCAGTATTTTACAATTTCCTGTTAGTTCTTCATAAATGAAATGCAGGAGCATTTTGTACCATTGTAAATTAAATAAAGCACAACAGCATTGCTTGTGGGTAAATGATAATGCAGCAGGTGCTGTTGTATTAAAACACATATGGGTTGATTGTTTTGTATCCTCAGAGAGAGAGAGATATTATATATATATATATATATATATATATATCAACTGAGACAACTTGCCATGGAAGCTAGAATAATTTAGTTGCTGATGTGAAATTGTGATGAAGCAGTCATTCTGTGTTCTTGATTATAAAATACTCTTGTGAAAGGATTATCTTATTGTTTTCAGATTTGTGCTATCATGTAGGTAATAAACTATTTGGAAATATGGCAAGAAATCATTTTCTTCTATGCTAAAAGTTAAGCACTTAAGTCACTATTTAGGTATTTAAGGTAATGGCTTGATTTTCAGATGTGCTCTGCAGCTCCCACTGATTTAGGGACCAGTTTTCCTTCTGATATCCAACTGACAATAGTGAGAACTATAGGAGCTCAGCATCTCTGAAAAAATCAGACCAATTATTTATAGCCATAGTTAGGTGTCCTGATTTTTAAGATTTTGTCTGGGATGCTTTTCTGGAGAATAGCTCTGAATCATCAAAGGGAGTTTTCTTGTTCACCTCAGAGGGAGCAGGATAGGGCTCCCCATTTTTCTATGTAGTTTTTTTATGCATTCAACTGTGTGGGCACCTGCACCACTGGAAATGGCCCTAGAGCAGTGGTCCCCAAATTGTGGGGCATGACATCTTAGAGGGGTGCAGAGGAACATATGAGAGGAAGTAGAGTGGGGGTAGGGGAGTACAGGGGAGGCAGGGAGAAGAGTCACCAGCCCAGCTCCACTTCAGCCACAGCTCTATCCTCATACCCTCTACAACCCCAGGTCTTCTTCACCTCTAACCCCACTTCCTCCCCCTCCCCAGGTCAGTAGTTCCCATCTTCACCTTCTGTCCAATCTCCTCTGTTGAGCAGCTGTGCAGTAATGTGGGGATGGGAAGACCACAGATGGACTCCTTACTAATAAGGTTGTGTAACAGGAAAAGTTTAGGCATGACTGCCCCAGAGTGCTACATTTTCATAATTATTTAGAGGAAAAGACTATTTTTATTTGCTAAGTACTGTTAAAACAGACTTGATTCTCACTGATCTATGGACTATTATTTGCTGTCAGTTTTCATGATTAATGGTTTACTATTAGGATATGTCATTCAGCTGAGCCTCATATTCTCCAATAACTTATGGCAAATTCCAAGATAGCCATGTTAGTCTAGATCAGTAAAACAAACAAGGAGTCCTGTGGCATTTAAAAACTAACGGATTTATTTATTGCATGAGCTTTCTTGGGAGAAAATCCCACTTCATCAGACATCTTGAAGAATACATGGAAAATAACAGCAAAACTAGAAAATTTAGTCAATTAGCCAGTAAAACTGCCCCATTTCAATTCTCAGAATAAGATTTTCCTTTTAAGTGCATTTTTCTTTAATGTGTTTTGCCGACTAAATCTGATTAGTATATCATTAACAGTATGCCTCTGCATTTCATATATAAAGCACTCTTCGATTGACACAGGTTTTTTTACATTAGACAATACTTACCATAAAATATAGTTTATAAGGATATACATCTTCACTACAGATATGAAAATAAGTTTGCTATATCTGAATTGGCAGCCTAGACTGATGTGAGGGCAAAGGGAAAAGATAGTTTTTAAATCTGTCATGGGTTTTGTATGTATTCTATGGTATTTGAATTGTATGTCCTTTCTGACAAAAAGGCTATTGCCTGCTGTGAAATAGATCAATGGGTGATATTGTACAGTGATTGCTATTTGTTTAAGAGAAATCTCCCTGACTGACCCACTTCCTGTAATGCATAAAGAATAAATGACAGAAGTAATATTTTTGTTCTTGTTTCACTTTCATTCATCTTATTTGATCAGCACTGAGCAAAACTGACATCTCATCAAAACCAAAAGAGTGTTTCTGCAGCAGGTTCATCAGAGGGTGGCATTTAAAACACAGACATTGCAGGAACAAATGTATTTGCCAGCTCCGTCCATCGATGTAAACCTGACCTTTATCCTGTAGACTTATTGACACTATGCTGCTCTGTATCATATTTCATTACAGTGTTGAAAAACTGGAAGGGCCTCCCTGTAAAACTGCTGTTCCTTCTGATCTGCAAATCTTTATATCAACAATAGATTGATTTAAGGAAAAGATAAAAACAAAATAATAATAACCATCATAAAGAAATCTATGTATTTAATTCTCTTAACATGTCTGAATTTGTGTAAAGCAGAAAATTTGATTTACTACTACTACTTATTATTATTACTGCTGCATTAGCACTTAAAGATACCAGTCAGGGATCAGGACCCAGTTAAAGTGAGCAATTTGTACAATAAAAGAACCTATGAAAGACTGTCTGTTCCCAGAGAGCTAAGAATCTAAGTGAGAATGTAGGAAATTTTTAAGTTGCAATTTATAAGATTAAAGAAATAAGTTCCACCTACAAACTTCAGGTATTCTTGTGCTACATCTAGCTACCAGTATCTCTTTCCCTTTTTTGTTGCACTGTATGCTTTCACTTTGATCCTACAATTATCTGAGGATTTGTGTAAACCATTTTCTGAACACAGTATTTATTTTAAAAGTTCTTATAGTTTACACATATCCATTTTAACTACAGATAAGAGTTACCATGATTAAGTACTTGTTCGTGTGGGGAAATTTTTATGAGAACAACTAAAATTAAGAATGCTACATTTGATTATTCTGGAAAAAAAAAAAGAAAAAAAAACACATATTCCTAACTAATTGGTTAAATAATGGTCTGTTACTTCAGTATGTTCTTTTTCTGAATCCCTTGGAAGATTTCCAACAAGCCAGAACACTGCTGCACCATGCTGGTGAGCACTGCGTGAATCACATCTGTGCCTTTGTTTTCAGCCTTCAAGGCTTGAACATATTGAAACAGTCAACATTTGGCAGTTAAGCAAATGGGCTATTTTTCTTAGAGAAGAAATAAATCTAATATCATCATGCTGGATTGCTAAACCCTAATATTTATCCTAGGCTAAAGAATGACTAATTGAGCACAAACATAAACCATCACTGGATGCATCATGAAAATTTGTTTAATTTCTAAAACAGAAACAGCAAATTATTGAATTCTTCCTTTTAGTCCTGCATTAATTGAGGATAGGAGCCTGATCTAAACCCTTTGAAATCATTGGAAAGACTCTTATTGACTAAAAGAAGCTTCGGATCAGGACTAAAGTGATGATGTGCTATAGTTTTAGTGAGGCTTTATTGAACCTTTAGAAAAATGTAGGTTTTTTTTTTAAAAGGGAAATATAGAATTTTGAAATGTTGCTTGTCAAAGTAATGTGTCAGAATGAAATTAAAAAAACAGGTAGGTAGAAAACCTGTCATATTAAATATAAGCCACATCTTTAATAGACTTCTTGATGAGGAAAAATGTCTCCCTTCATTCTGTGTTCCCAAAAACATTATATTTGTCTTCCTCAGCCTATATCTGAGCATTACGGTTTTACTTCCAGTGTGCCATAACGTTAATATTTTTAATTTTGCAATGTTTGTTGAAAAGTTCTGCAATGTCATCATCAGAATCAAGGTGAGTTAATACCATTAAATTGACTCTCCTGAAACAAGTGCAAATGACAAATATTGCATGATCTGGCTTCAGACAGAATTCAAGAAGATGGAGCATTCCATGTAGAGCCTTTTATGAGCTCTGGACCACAACAGACATGTTATCCATTCTCAAGGAAGTCTGAATCTGTGGATACTCATAAGAATAGAAGTGACTACATCTAAATTTTTTTGAAATTTCAACAAAATTTTTCACTGGAAGTAGAGCGGAAGGTTTGATAGAAAATGCCATTTTGAAAAAAAAATTGAAAATTTGAAATTTAGGAATTTCCAACCAGCTTTTAAAAATTTTTGAAGTAAATATGACAAAGTATGTACCCTTTAGAGGGTGTTTTCTTTTTCTTTATTCTTCACCACCAATGAGGTAAAATCAGTGACTAGCCAGAGCCTGCGGGATGTACTCGCTGTTCAGTCTCCAGTGGCCAGGGATGCAAGTTCTCAATCCTAGGTAAAACCTTAGATAATAAAAAATTAATCAATCTGTGGAACACCTATTGCCCAGTCTCTTGTTTTGTCATAACACTGGAAACTAATGTTTTGAGAACTGAGTGTACAACAGGCCTGGAGGTTGTGAGACTGTGACTGAGGCATGGTCTCCTTTGGAACCTGAATGGATTATCCTAAATGTAGCAGCAGCTGAACAGATGCCAGAGCAGGTGAAAGTAGGTAAATGAGATGACTCAAGGAAGTCTCATTTCCAGACTTCTTCTAATGCTTCCTGTGACCTGTATGTGCCTACCATGGCCCTCCTGAAAATGCCAAAATCAGGGCAGGCTGCAAAAACAGAATGCAAATTTTCCCAGGACTGGTGGCTAACAGTAAAGTTAGAGTCACCAGCCAGCCACAAACAGTGCTCCTGATTCCCCACACAGGTCATCAAAAAGCTAAAACAAGAAGTTACACATCCCCCTTTATTGCATTTCAATCTCTGACTTCCAATCAACAACTATGCCCTGTAAAGAGAGAAGTTATTTAAAACTCTGCTTACTGAATAAAATCTTTTCCTGATCCCCAAAGAGTCAGCCACATTTCCAGATCAATGCTAGTTTGGATCTCAACCAAATACCACACTGCCAGCCAACCCTTCAGTATCTAAAGTGGAAGGTTTATTACAGAAGAAAAGAAACAAACAAGATGAGCAATATTAATTGATTGAAGCAATCAGATACATACACATCAAGTGTATTAAATTCTCAGTAATATTGATGAGCCTGCTAGCTTGGACAATTTCCCTGGATCACATCCAGTGTCTAGATAAGTCTGTCAGTCCTTTCCTCAAACTCTCAGACCTAGAGGAGTTGAACTAGAGGTAAGAAGCAGGAATGAACACTAAATGGAGATGTTGCAGTTACCTTTTATATTCTCTGCCATGTGGCTTGTATATCCCGTGTTTCAAAACACAAGCTCACACAGCATAAGGGCGGTAAGAAAAGCTCTTGAAGTCCCTGTCCACAGGCATGTCCCTACATGTCCTGATGACTCCTAGGCATAGCCTCTGGCTTCTCTTGCTGGCCCATTGTACAGCTAGTCCTCACTTAGTGACCTACTCGTTTAGTGACCCCTCAGAGTTATGACCAGCTCTCTGATGAGTTGGTATTATGGCGATGTACGAGAACTCGCATCAACTCTCTCAGATTACCTATATTTACAGTATACTATGCAAACTAAGTTCAGTACATTAGAGCTTAAAACATTTAAAATATATATTAAAGATGTTATAAATGATGCAAAGGTGACATTAAAACTATCTACAGATGGTTGAAAAACCCACTACCAGTAAAGTACATTATGCCTGAAATACCGGTAAGGGCTGCTCCTCGTTTAGTGACCAATTCGTTTATCAACCGGGTTTCAGGAACGGAACCCGGTCACTAAGTGAGGACTACCTGTATAGCTAATTGCCCTTTACAGGCCACCAAGCAAGCTGGGCACTGCTTATGTTAATCTCATAGGGGTTTTACCCAGTAGCACAGTACATATTTTAGATACAGATACATCACACATATCCATAACTTACAGTACACAGATGACACATACATATAGATACACGTATCATATTTAGCAAATCATAACTTTTCCAATGAGACCTTGCATGGCATATCTTACACAAATTATTGTAATTCTGTCACTGGTATTATTAGTAGAAATGGTCACATATTTCAGACAGCATCACACACTTCCATTAGCTCTCTTCTGGGCTGCAGAGTATGTGCTAGATGTGAAGGGACCATAGAACTTGATCACAGCCTGTTAAAAAGCCCAAGAATAGAGGTAGGTGAATAATAAAAGGAAATTGTCCATGTAAGATGATAAATGTTAGCAGAAATCTATCGAATATGTTTCATGTTGCAGTTGCTAAACCTATTAAAAGACTATATAAAGCAACCACATTAAGACAAATGCCAGTTCCCAGCAAGATAAATGCACTTGCTCTCTTCTTTCATCTGTAGTTTATATATAAATACATATATTTATACAGAAATCTTCAAACCCCCCCCCCCCCCCGTCCTTTCTTTCATTTGCTGTGGTGATTGACATTAAAGGTTTGTTTTGTCACAATTGCACTCAAAAGCAACTCCAAGGTACATATTCATGGGAACCTGCAATAGACCTTGAGCCATCAAATATGTACATGGTCATGATCTTTTCTCATACCAAGTTAGTAAACAGCTACAATAGTTCAAATGGTGATGACATTGCTTCATTAGAGAATGTGAGGCAGAAATGATGTCAAGGCATGCATGCTAGCTGAAAGGGTAAGCAAATGAAAAGAAACTATATAAAAAGATGGGCTAGATTTAGAAATAATATCTGAATATTATGCAGCCTTCTAAAGGGCTTGAACAATGAAGTCTTGTCCTTGTTATGCAAGTTTACAGAAAAGATGCTTCATGTTGCTATGAGTGTGACATGTGTATTGTAATGGGTCACAGATAAGGTCCTTCTTCATTCACTATACTATAGAAATTGCAGATGCTGTGTTATTAGGCTCCCACCTCATTTTTGTTTTAAATTAATTTCCTTTGTACAGTCCACAATTTGGCATACATTTTAAGGTTTCTAATATACACTTTTTCCTGCATTAGTACATTAAATCACCTGAGAGAGTTTTGGGCAGGGGTTGTAACCAGGGCAGGGTGAGTGCAACAGCTGCTCAGGGTGCAAAGTGGGGAGGGGGAAGGGAGGAGGAAATGGAGAAGAAAAAAAAAATGAAGAAAAAACAGTAGGGAGTAGGGCCCTACAGCAGGCCTGGGGTTGCCACACTTACGTTTGCGTTCTCCAGCATCCCAGCTCTGGAGGCAGCACCACCACCAGCAGTAGTGCAGAAGTAAAGACGATACCATACCTACTGCAGGGCTCTATCCATACCATTTTCCTGCCCCATTTTTCCATGCTCTCCACCCACACCAGCTCTGTGCCATGGGCTGCTGTCCCGCTTAATCCACCTTGGTTATTCCCTTGTAGTTACATCAAATTGCCTGGTTATCAATAAAATTAACAGGTATAACTAAACAGCTGAGTGTTTATATTGTTCTGGCAAATTTTTCTTAAACAAATAGGTCTATTATGACTTTTCCAAATAACTGCAATTAATAAAGGTCCATTGTTATTTTTCCTGTGATTTCCCATGTCTTGTCTACAACTCACCTGCAATTATTTGAAGATCATCCTTTGATTCTGGTAAGGTCTTATTCATAGATCTTGAGGTCAGAAGGAAGTATTATGGTCTTTTAAGTCTGACCTGAAAAATTCAGGCCACAGAATTTCACCCAGTGATTCCTGCATTAAAGCTTATAACCTCTGCGTGAGCTTATACATACCTTTCAGAAAGACACCCAATCATGACTGGAAAGATACTAATTAGAAATCATTCCTACCACTGACAAAGTTCAGGGGAAATTATTTTTCCTGAATATAAAAAAAAAAAAATCAGAAAAATTCTGTACACATACCAGAATAATAAATCCATAAATGGTTGTTCAAGCATATGCTATGAAAGCAACATTGACGTCAATCTCGTTTATTGAGGTTGTGTCTAATTTTGGGGCAAACGCAGCTCCAAGCACTTTCTCTATAGTTCATATTACTGTGAAGAACAGGTATAATCTCTCTGAGAGACTTGAGTATAGAGACCTTTGCTAAATCAAAGTTTACCTGAATATGAACAGGTGGCCCATACCCATAATCAACGGGCCTAGTCCCATAATGTCCCTCCACAGCTTCTTTTGAAAAGAACTTATGGAGTGTATTCTTCAAATGGCTTTGGAGCAGTCAGAATATGTTGTTAACTTCTTTCCCAGGCTCCTGCTCCTGACATGCTTTCGCTGGTAGGACCAGAATTTATCCCTCTCCTTATTCATACAGTTTTGCAATGGAAAAACCAGATGATTTTACACAGGTGAAAATTTGTTAGCCACTCTGCATAAATCTTACATGAATTCCTTTAGTAAGGCTTTAGAAGCATCATTCATTCCATCAGCTGAATTCTTTAATGATTACTGGAGAGTCCTAAGTAATGGTGCGCTCTGGGTGATGTTCCATAGTACACTGCACTACAAGTTGTTGGTAGCCCCTTGCTGACAATTATGACAATATTGTGGCAATTCTCATCTAAATCTATGAATACAACTCTGAAGTCCCAACCCTGATGCGCACAGACAGCCACACTGAGGGTGTGCAGAGTTACATCTGTGATGTTTGGTGAAACTGCTAGATGGCGCCTTCCACGAAGAGCATGGAAGCAATGTCATTGATCCAGCTCAAACCTGTTCTATGCAAATCTCGTCAGAGACCACCAGAGGGTCCTGTTCTGAGCCACGTGCTTAGGTTCTTTGAGACCAATACCAGCCCTCTGAAGATGCTCTTCAGGTTATCCGTGAAGCACGCATGATGACGGCCCCACTTTCTTCTGCCTTTCTGAGCTCCCTATACAGCATCAGTTATGGGAGGTAGTGGTCTTCCATTCTGATATGTCCAGCCCACCTAAGTTGTGCTCTCAATAGCACTTCAGTCAGTGTTGGTTGTGTTTGCTCTCTCCAGGACGTTAATATTGGTCAATCTGTCCTGCCAGTGAATGCTCTTTATTGAACAGTGGGAGCACATGTAGAATTGCTCAATCTGTTGAATGTGTGAGCTAGAGAGTCCACATCTCTGATCCATAAAGAAGAGATGCTAGAACCTGCACTGTAGATCTTCAATTTGCTAGAGAGAGGAATGTTGTATTGGTTAAGGAATTTTGTTCAGAATCAGCCAACGGCCTGGGTAGCTTACCTGATTCTGGAAACAATTTCCTTGCCCAGGGAACCATCACATGAGAAAGGGCATGTTGTAATTACCTTTGAGGTCCATTCTATCCCTTTATTTCTATAATTCTGTGTCCTTGATTCAGAAAGATTCCTCTACACTGGGTGCAGTTTTTTCTTCCTTAGTAGTGGAACTTTAACACACTGCTTTTTAAACATCTTTATTTTAGATACACAGGGACACACACACCCATGATAAAAAAGGCATGACTGAAAAATGTTTATAGTTAATTTTCTAAATTGACACAAGCACTACACATCAGCACTGCTGGGGCTTGGCAGTTTGCTTTGCTTGCACGTCTGGGCTTCACTATTGTTGTTTTTATGGGGGCTGAAGGTTAACATTGTTGATACACTATAGCCCAAAGACTGAAGCTATAAGAGCTTGGAGCACACTTCCACCGTGGCCCACAAGATCAGCTATTTCTGTTAAGGTACTGCCAGCCATAACATTTGAGGCATTTTATATTATTGTGCATTGAGGCAGTGATAAGACAGAGAGAGAGCCACACACACACACACACACACACACACACACACACACACACACACAC